>QRDG01001505.1:730245-1276918 GCA_012064385.1 Puccinellia tenuiflora | reverse complement strand
AGAAAAAACTCCCATTTTGTTTTTAAGAAAATTTGCAGCAGAAATCGCATTGCATCTCCATATGAGCAGCTTCTGTACTTAAAGTTGAATATTGTACCATGCTTTTTGCTAAAAGGGTAAAAATAAACCGTTTCATGTTTTTAACCCATGAACCTATTCCATTCATTTTAACTGACTGAAGCATGGCGACTGATATTCTAGATCATATGATACCTCTATGGAGTGGTTGTGTTCTTTTCATAATTTGGGTTATTTTGTAGTAGTATAATTTTGTAGTTTTTAATTTGATAGCAAATGTTGGTGCACCTCATTTTCCGAACTTACATTCACTTTTGTAATCATTGTTTCCCTAACAAAACCACGCTGGCAGGTTCGGTTTCATTGCAGTCACAAATTGCCTACAATTAATACTGCCACATAACACTTCCATCAGTTAAATGGGCCGAACTGGTGGAGTACAACATATTGTTAGGAAACCTGTGTTGTTCAAATAAGAGGTGGTTGATTTCCCCTTATTGCGTGATTTCTCTATATGTTAGGTGACATGAGAATACAAATAGAAGAAGCCCTAGATAGCTTTACCTCACAAATCTTTGAGGAGTAAAATTGGTCTCCCAAAGATGGTTCGCTAACATGCCTTTCCATGTTGCTCGAAACTTGGCTAACTTCTCAACGATAGGATCTCCTTCCGGTGAAAAGCCAACGGGACTAACCAAAATCAAGTGTTGAATGTGTTGAGGATGCTGAAATTAAAGATAGGTTTTAGTAGAATTATAGGTATTGATGGAGTAGCTTCAATCGCTAATTATTACTTATTATTATAAATTCATAACTATACCTTTCTATGCAAAATAAATAAATATAACTATACCTTCAAGGCATACTTTGCAGCAACATATCCTCCCAAAGAATGCCCAAGCAATATGAATTTGTTGAGGTTCTTTGCTTTGCGCCATTGTTCAAAAGAATCTACGAACCAGGCCTCGGTTTCTGCGCCATATGTAGCAGGAATTCAATCATGAAGGAAATATAATGGAAGATATTTTCTTAGTAAAAATTATTTAAATAATTATAAAAAACAAATCAAAAGAAAAGGGGGGCAACTAAGGGTCATTAGTAACATAATGAAATAGCAAACACCATTTTACGAAGACGTGCAACAAATAAAGTATCAGCTCGAACCTTCAGTACTTTTACAAGTGAAGTCAGGTCTACTTGATCCACCCCAACTGCAAAATGGAAGACAAATCAACACTGTGCCACATCATAAAATGTGGATAATTGAAGGAAGAACATAAATCACTGTTTGGCATGCATGACTCATTTCTATAACAATCGGCAAACACGAGCTATTTTTCATTGTCTATAGTTTTGATGTGGTTGGCCTCCTACAACTATCATATGGATTGCATTCTTTATTGTAGGTTGGTGAATTGCACAAAAGAGGAAATAGTGATATTGAGGGATTTAAATAACAATCTAGTTTTGATTTCCTTAGAACTTACCCAAGCTGATCAATGGCAATCACCCGGAAACGGCTTGCTAGGGCATCAAAATTTCGAAAGAATAAGCCGAGTGAAGCACCAAATCCATGGACCATGACAATGGTGGGAGCATTCTCCTTGCTATCGAATGTCACTGTATTTATGAACCTTGGCTCATTGCTTGATGATCCAAACCATCTTACTTTTGACCCAGGTGGAGCCGAGCCAATGTTAATCTGTTCTTGGACATATCCAGTTCTATAAAGCAAAATTGAAAGATACACCAGAAATCAGTGAAAAAAGTATAAAAACACTAAGAGGTTTCTATGTTGGCCAAGCCCGAGTTGCGGCCAACAATTAATTATAATCAGATAATGTGTGGGTTATGTTATATAAAGTTGATAGTTGATACCATTATATTAGATTTAGTTTTGAAAAACTTCGTTGTTTTGGTGGGTGTTGTGACCGTGTATTTTCTAATTACTAATAAAAAATATTGCAAAGATAATTACGGTCAAAGTTTGAAACTGGAGCTCCATATTTTGAAATGAAAGTAGTGCTATTTGACCTCGAAGAAACAAGTAACGAACAACCATATACTCCTAATCTGCACAACAACCGAACAACCCAGGCTTAGGTGATTCAGAAGTGATAAACTACTGATATGACCCCCAATTTCAAGTTAGTACTAGCATTTAAATGACCAAGCTCTACATTTTAGAATCAGGACTTGGCAATATGCTTTATCGCAGGGAAATTCACTTTAGAACATAGGTGTATATTTTCCTGCCATAGGAAAAAATATTTTGGTACGTCAAAAAAATTTCGAACAAAAATTTGGCGCGTACATCTCAATATTCTGTGAGCGCACGGCAAGTTTCGCGAAAAACCGACATTTTTTATGAACTGTGTAAAAATGATAAAAAATTATCGTGAAAAGCCTTTTTTGGCATCAAAATTTGTCATTTCTATACACGACGCAAAAAAATGTAAGTTTTCCGTAAAATGACTTTGTGAGCATATAAAATGTCTACATTTACGCACAAATATTTTTATCTGAATTTTCAAAAAAATTTAAAATACATTTTAAAAACCGAAAGCATAGCATCGGGGAGCCAAAACTCCACCCCTTTATCTCACACAAACAGCTAGCAGCTGCTGCACGGCTGTAGCGCTCGCCTTCGCCAAACGCTTCCAACCAGTAATGTCATCGTGAAAATGGCTACAACCTACAGACTTTATGTTTGACCGCAGCGGGCAGGAAAGAGACGGGCGGGTTACTTGATCGTGGAGAGGAGGCGCTTCTCGGCGGCGACGATGCAGTCGGCGGAGGTGGGCATCCAGCGCGGCACCGGCAGACACCTCGACGCAGCGGGCCGCAGGGCCAATGACGCCGCCTCAGTGGCGGTGGATGCCTGCCTCGTCTCGACGGCCGCTGCCATCCTCTTCGTCGTCGCGGCGGCAGCACGGCGCATGCGTGGTGGACTCGCTCCGCTAGCTGTGGCGCAGATCGGAGCTCTGTCTGTCGGATTTGTTTGGCGCGGCCGGGCTGGTTCTGTTTGATTTATGGGAAGAGATCCGCACGTTGTTGGGCTTTTCCTGATGGCGAAATGAGCCCGCGTTTACCCGTCAGTAAACGCACATGTTTTTGGATGGTCAGATGACTAGACGAGTCGTACCGGCACCGCGAACACAGCATCAGCTGGTGGTGTGTATTGATTCAGATCAGATGTTCAAAGTCTGGTTTCTTGCTCCACACACTCTTTGACGGGTAGGTGTCGAAGCACGATTAGACAAGTGTATACGCAATGTTTAATTGTCCTGAGTAACTGCATATGAATATGTTGACGAGTACGCTGACGCAAGGATAACATTAGATGATTTCTGACGAAAGTTCAGGCTCCTAATGCGGGTTTAATAACATTATGTTTTGTCTTGCGATTTTTTTGCTAATCTTTATTATTAAATTGAAACAGGTCGTGATGTTAAACTAGCTATACTGTAAATATTTAGTTTTAGTGGTGAAGGTGGAGATGCAGATGTTACAGATAACCATGTCGGACACGCACAAACAATCAAAACATCATACACACATTTTAGTTACCCGGACACAGAAAAGGTGGAGAGAAAAATCATCGGATACATATACTTCCTCCGTTCCAAAAAGGATGTCATAGATTTGTCCAAATTCGAATGTATCTAGACATGATTTAGTATATAGATACATTCAAATTTGGACAAATCTGTGACATCCTTTTTGGGACGAAGGGAGTAGGTGGAAACAAACAGGGACTAAGTCCAAGAGTAAGAAGAGTATACCTTGCATATTTCCATTGGAAAAGCAAACAAACCCAATAAAAAACGAAATTTCTATTTCTACACCAACTTCAGTATGTGTAATGCGAGCTCACGCGTCCGCACCGTGCGACGCCATCCAGGTACCGTGTGCGTCGTCGTTATAAAAAACATACAAATTGATCCACGATCGATATTTTCTCCCATGTGTATCGTTGGCCCAACTCTCGCCCATCCCTCTCTCACATTTTGATCTGGAGCTCGAGCGACAACCACCGCTACACGATGTAGCTTTTACGGAGAGGGAGCGACGGAGGCGCAGGATGTAGTGGCGATAGAGACTGCAACAGGCTGTGGAGGTGGTGGACAGATGGCATGATCTCGTGAACAATACAAGACCATACATGGCAACTAAATTTAGGACCAATCTTGATACAACGTAAGTTACAAGAAAGTGACAGATACAACTACAAATTTTATCAATGGAGAAAGAAAAGCAAGAGAAACAATCAACAAGAAAGAAATTTGTGCTCACTGTGCAAGGCTACAATTAGGCAAGGCCATTGGAAGGGGGGGAGGGGGAGGTGAGATGGCTCGACAAGGGCGTCAAGCACGAGGCCAATGTCGACGAATCTAAACGAAGAGTGTTCATTGCGTCTGGAGGAGGGCCAATGTTGACGTCTGTCGACATCAAGTTCACGTGGCGAGATCGAAGACGAAACAATCACCATTCTCTACGGGTCGAGGAGTCAAGAGCTTCTTTTCATCGTGGGTGATTCATGATGTTAAGTGCAAAATCGGATTGAATTGCTGGTGGACAGTTCCACTTTCGATCTACGCCATCAATCGACGATCTGACGGCTGACAAGTTTGTTAGTTTTCAGATTTTCACCCGATACTTCACCTACTCAAAAATCGTTTTGTTTTGGATAATCTAGCTACTACTAGAGGTGCTCACAGTCCGACCAGTGGGCCACTGGAACTTCCCGAATCGTAGAGCACGATCGAACGGCCAAGAGCTATAGGTGGCCAAACGGGCCGGCACGGCCCGGCAACGGCACGGCCCGTTAGGCACGATTATAATCGTGCCGTGCCTGGGCCGGCCCGCGTGCCGCGGCCTGACCTCCGGCACGGCCCGGGAGGCACGCCGACGGCCCGTTAGGCACGGTTGGCCCGTCGGGCACGGCCCATTTAGCGTAAATATGGCCCAAAAATTGAAAAAAAAATATAAATAGGTAAAAAATAAAAAAATAAATAAAAAAAGCTAAACGGGCCGTGCCGTGCCGGCCCGCGTGCCTCAAACGAGAGCTGGGCACGGCCCGTTAAGATCCGTGCTGGGCCGTGCCCGTGCCGTGCTTTAAAAAGCGTGCTTCGGACCGGCCCGCGAAGCACGGCCCGTTTGGCCAGCTATAGAGCCGGTTGCCCCGAGGCGTTGCAGCGCTCGTGCCGTGGGGCTAGGGCGCAAGGCTAGGCTACACCTCGCGTCCTCTTCCGCGCACTGACTCTCGTCCGAGGAGGAGTTCCCCTTTCCTCTCGACACCTCGCGAGCGCTCGAAAACCTAGCCGCCAAATCCATGGCTCGCCGCGGCCGCGACGAGGACGACGACGACGTCGAGGAGGAGGAGGACGAGGAGGAGGCCTACGACCTCGACGACGAGGAGGAGGACGAAGGGGACGACTACGAGGAGGAGGCGAGGGGGGGCCGCGGGAAGGCGGCCTCCCGCCCCCGCGGCGGCAGCGGGGGCGGCGGCGGCGGAGTGCGGAAGAGATCGCGCCAGGACAACTTCATCGACGACTCGGCCATCGAGGACGACGACGAGGACGAGGACGACGACGGCGGCGGGGGGCGGCCGAGGAAGAAGGGCGGCGGCGGCGTGCGCGGGTTCTTCGACGAGGAGGCGCAGGTCGACGAGGACGAGGAGGAGGAGGACGACGGCGAAGGCGAGGATGGTGAGTTGTTGCGCTATTCGATTGCCTTTCGATGCTATGCTAGGGTTTTTTTTTCGGCCTTTGGTGAGATCTAAACCTGATTGGCTCGATCTGCAGAACTGGATTTCGTGGGGATAACTGTTTTTTTAATCCTATTTTGTGCTTAATAATATTTTGCATGCATGACTTGTCAGTAAGTAGAGGTGGTCAAAGTATTAGGCGATATTAGTCATTCGATTTGTTACATTTAAGCTAGGCACATCGATTTTCATTACATTAAGCTAGGCACAGTGATTTTGATTCCATGCTCTACTTCTTCACCTTAATATGTACTATACACTGACTTATGGTGATTTAGTAGGAAGTTTTAACTTCGGTCTGGATTTGTGGGTCTCAGAATTCTTGCACAAGTTTGCTGGTGCAGGCTTGCTCAAGCTTGAGCCGATTTGATTCTTCTGTTGTGGTTTGTTGGCGTGCTATGTTCACTGGGTGGTAGGGACTTTGGCTATCCATTGGTTACTTGAATATCTAATACCTAGCTGTCTTTGAGCATCCCCTCATCTATGCTACTTGTGTTCGTACGCAAACTTGATGTTTCCTGAGATTGGACTTGAGTCGATTCAAGAGTTTTTTCAGGCATCTGAAATGTCCTGTTCGAAAGCACATCTTAATGCTTGTAAATCTTGGTTCCCCTTTGTTTATTAAAGATGTGCAATAGTTCCTATAGAGGCATAGACATACTGTTTTTAATATAAATCTGTGTTACTACTTCCTACCCCAAGCTAATTGCAGATTGTGTGGTATTAACAAAATAACAACTACTAACAGATGTACTCCCATTTACTCCATTTCACCTACCCGGATATTTGGTATAAGGTCTAATAGCGATGTTAACAACCTATAATCAGAGTCTGGCAAACCATATAATTGTGTATAGTTAACTGAACAGCGCTGCTTCCCCTTCAGTCTTTTGAATGCTGGATGAAATACGTGTGAATGCACCATAATCTTGTTTATATAAAAACGTACATACATTAAGCTTGTGCATATCTTTTGCCAGCAAGTTGAAAAGTAGCCTATTATTCATCCATAATTGCACCACAACTTAAACATTCATTGTTTGGAGCAAGGAAAACAACGTGATGTTATGTTCCCTAAAATATACTGTAATTTATTACCAACAGATATGAGACTAATCTCAGATTTTTTTTGAAAATTTGTGAAATTAGTCATTTAAATTGTTTTGCAAGACCATATGGCAACTACAACATATAATGACAAATTGACAATGCATCGTGTGTAGGCAAGTAAGGTTAGCAATCATTGTGTCATGACTAAAATTATGACTAAAATGAGAAATAGGTTATGCAATTCTTCACAATTTGAAAGAAGGGTTGTAATTTGTAAAGGATAATCAGTATGGTTGCATTAAGAGATTAAATTAAATGTGCAATTAAGGCATCATTTTAGATGTTCGGTTTAACTCCTGAGCAGTCAGATTGAATTTGATAGCTAAGATGGTTTGTGTGAACCCTAACTTATACTCTGTAGATTGGCCTAGGTATAGATAGGTATATTCTGAAGAATAACTTGATATAATCTACATCTGTCCTCATTATACCCATCAAAATCTTCATGTGCTACCAAATAGAAATATGCCACAAGGATTTTTCTCAAAATGCTAAAAGTTGCCATTTGGATGGATGGAGCCAACTTAAAACATTTCTAGTGGACATCGTGTGAGCTCTAACTTTAATTTATCTCCTGCATTTTGCATTACATGCCAATTTGCTTCATGCTGGCTTCCAGTCCTACTATTTGTTGCTGTATACTTTGCCAACAGCTTTTTCTGAAAATTAAGAATCGGTCAATATGATATGCCAAACTGAGATATGAAGGGTCTGTTAGAATTTCACATGAATAGCGATCAATATTGCTACAGTTGCAATGTACTCCCATTTGGTGCAACTGCGAGTTGAAATGAAACTTATGTAGAACAGAGATAATGTCCCCCCATCTCTCCAGGAAGAGCAACATCTCCTCTAACACTGATGGCCCCATTAATTCATGATAGATCTGGGCCATAGCCATCCTGTTCGAATTGAGCGTCAGAATCCATGAAGAAACCTGATTTGTCAATACATGATGGTTCCCCTAGATATAGTAGGTTAAGGAATGCACATGCAATGCGCGGAGACTGACGGAATCATCTGGAATTATTTGTAGCAGTTTTGCGATCTCTTTCTGTACATCCGCCATGCATCTGCTACAAGCGGTATTGCTTGTTTTGTTAATAGAAATGCGGTATTGCTTGTTTTGTTAATAGAAATGACTGCTTATTAGGATATCAAATTGATTGATCTGCCATGGTACTGCTGCTCAAGGATCAGAGGATCTGCCGATCTGGGATGTTATATTGAACTAATGGATGAATTAGATACTGCCACTGCTGCTTGTACTAGCATTGTAGATTTGTTATTACTGTCACCAAGGAATTTAATATCGAATTGCATGTGCCAACCAGTTAGGCCTAAAATATTTTTCATTAAATATTGCATTGGCTGAGTCTTGAAGTTTTGAGACTTCTTGGCTCTGATACCATATTGCATGAGCAACCAGAAGGGCTGGCAATACATTTCAACGTTTAGCATGCTGTAGATGTAATGGACTGGTATTGGACTAGTTTCATGCCAATTATCATACTGTTTTACAAAAGGAAGGCTATACAGATTTCTAATGCACCGATTGGTCATTTGCCATTGTTCAGACTTTATCAATGACGCTGGAGCCGACATTCCTGATGAGGATGCGGGCAGGGGCTCCAGATCACGTCATTCTATCCCTATGAGGGATGAAGAGGAGGATATTGATGAGATTGAAAGGCAAGTACGCGAGAGATATGCAAGATCTACTCATATCGAGTATGGAGAGGAAGCTGCAGATGTTGAGCAGCAAGCTCTCTTGCCATCAGTGAAAGATCCAAAGCTCTGGATGGTGAAATGTGCAGTACGTTCAAGCTGTAGCTTAATTAAACTACCTGCCATCCTATTCTTAGCACTGTCTCCACTTTACTAATACCACATTATGGCTTCAGATTGGGCATGAGAGGGAGACGGCAATTTGTCTAATGCAAAAGTTCATTGATAGGACAGATCTCCAGATAAAGTCTGTTGTTGCTTTAGATCATCTAAAAAATTATATTTATGTCGAAGCGGAGAAAGAGGCCCATGTGAAGGAGGTAAGGATCTGTCTTACATACATTTCTTTCGATAGTGCAACCCTTCTAAAGTTGTTTTATGCAGGCTTGCAAAGGTTTACGGAATATTTACGCTTCGGCGAAAATAACATTAGTTCCAATAAAAGAAATGGCGGATGTCCTCTATGTTGAGAGCAAGAATGTTGATCTTGCAAGGGATACTTGGGTCCGCATGAAGCTTGGAGTATATAAAGGTGACCTTGCTAAGGTATGATCTCATCGCTTTTCTTATATAGTTTCTCCAGAAACTCAGATGGTTATGTTTTGCAGGTTGTCGATGTCGACAATGTACGCCAAAGGGCAACTGTGAAGCTCATCCCTAGGATAGATTTACAAGCTTTGGCTAGTAAACTGGTAAGTGACAGATCTACTTTCTAAACCTAATTTGCCTGAATATGGATTGACTCATTGATTTATCTAAGTTTTTGCTTTACTGTTGTGCCAACTAAGTTAAATGTTTGAAACAAAGACATAGACTCAATAGGTTGATCTGATAGCAGATGATATATTATACTAAGTAGTATCGAAGTTATGTTTTTCATATTTTCGTTTGTCCTATCTTGCCTTACTTTCTGAAGGAAAAATTTCTGGTTACGGAAGGAATGCTCTTATTGGCCAGATTGCTATTTAGATTCCTTTTTTTTTTTTGCATCGAGCTGCTTGGTGTGAATGTGATGTGTAATTTATAATTTCAGGAAGGGAGGGAGGTGGTAAAGAAGAAAACATTTGTCCCACCACCACGTTTCTTTAATATTGATGAGGCCAGGTGTTCTTCTCGTCCTCCTCTGTCATTAATTCGTTTTTGTTCTTTTTACCATTGTTTGCTAACTTTCCTGCAAATAGGGAAATGCACATACGTGTTGAGCGGAAGCGGGATAGAGACTCCGGGGAGTACTTTGAGATGGTTGATGGTTTAATGTTCAAAGATGGTTTCTTACATAAAACAGTCTCGCTAAAATCAATCCACACACAAAGTATTCAGCCAACATTCGATGAATTGGAGAAGTTCAAGAAACCTGGCGATGACATGAATGGGGAGTCTAGCTTGTCTACTCTATTTTCTAATAGGAAAAAAGGACACTTTATGAAGGGTGACGCTGTCATTGTTGTTAAAGGCGATCTAAAAAACTTGGAGGGGTGGGTTGAGAAAGTAGAGGACACAACTGTCCACATCAAGCCCAAAATATCTGATCTTCCGGTAATTATTTGCACTTGTAGCTATCTTTGACATTACCTGTTCGATATGGTGAGTTATGCATTTCTTTTTTATTGCAGAAAACATTAGCCTTCAATGAGAAAGAACTTTGCAAATATTTCAAACCTGGAGATCATGTGAAAGTAGTATCCGGTGTCCAAGAGGGTGCTACAGGCATGGTTGTTAAAGTTGATGGCCATGTCTTAATTATTTTATCAGACACAACTAAAGAACACGTGAGCAAATTTTGTCCAGATTACTATCTATGTTTAGAGACCATTCAAGCTGATCTCTACTAGATATTTTATTTCTTAACTGCGTTTTCATCTTCTCATGGATGATCACAGATACGTGTGTTCGCTGATCATGTTGTGGAGAGCTCTGAAATCACCACAGGCATTACAAGAATCGGTGACTATGAACTGCATGATCTAGTTCTTTTGGAGTAAGTTATTTCTAGTGAACCATAATTATAAGCTCATCCATGATAAGTACTTACCTTTTATTTCTAATCAATTTTCAGCAACCTGTCATTTGGGGTAATTATAAGAGTGGAAACTGAAGCATTCCAGGCAAGTATACTCTTAGGAGCTTCAATGGATGTTGAATTCCACAAATATTTATTTACCCATGTGTTTGTATAGGTTCTGAAAGGTGTGCCTGATAGACCTGATGTGGTGCTTGTAAAACTAAGAGAAATAAAAAGCAAGATTGATAGGCGTACATCAGCAAAAGATCGGAAAGATAACATGGTCTCAACTAAGGATGTTGTTAGGGTTGTTGAGGGAGCATGTAAGGTGTGCATCTTTTCATATTTATTATTAGACGTATGAGTTGGTCCTATTGGAGCAGCAGTTTATCCTTAATCTCAATACATTCATTATCATTTTTTTTTCTTGAATTAGGGAACGCAAGGACCTGTGGAACACATACATAAGGGGATATTGTTTATATATGATAGGCACCACCTTGAACATGCAGGCTTCATTTGTGCAAAAGCACAATCATGCATTCTTGTTGGTGGATCAGCTGGTGGCCGTCGTGGAAATGTTTGTACTGGACTCCTTTCAGTATTCTCAGTAATTTGTTCTGGATATATTTTCGTGGGCTAACTTACCATTTGTTTTGTGCATGCAGGGTATGGACACTGCAGATCCTAGGCTTGGTGCCTTGAGGGATCCAGCAAGCATTTTGCAATCTCCAGGAAGGTTGCCTCCAAGAGGACCTAACATGAATTGTATGAACTTTTATTTATCTGACTTATCTCTATGTGTTGATTTTGAAGCAGCTATGTTTCTTGGGCAAACACGATAGCTTTGTTAGCTGTAGCTGATATAATAATATAGCCTTGCTACCCAATGCAGACGGTGGAAGATTTGGTGGAGGTGGTCGTGGTGGAAGAGGACATGATGCCTTGGTGGGTAAATGTATCAAAATCAGATCTGGACCTTATAAAGGGTACCGTGGCCGCGTTAAAGAGGTGACTGGGGTGCTTGTGCGTGTGGAGCTTGATTCGTTGATGAAGATTGTTACAGGTAAATAATAATCTTATTATATTGTGTTCTCTGACCTGCCTGTATTTGTTACTAATCTGGCTAAATAATACAGTTAAGAGAGAGGATATTGCCGACACGCCTACTGTTGCAACACCATTCCGGTAATTCTCTCTCCGTGTGCATCTGGGGCAATTTTTATTTATTTAATTTGCTAATAGGACTTGAATCTACAGTGAACCCCGATATTCGATGGGTAGTGAAACACCAATGCACCCGTCTAGAACACCACACCATTCTTTTCAGACTCCAATGCGGGACCCTGGAGGTATGATTGCCTTCTGCCCTCGTGTTTCAACTACTCAGCCATATCATTTCAAATTATACAATCACTATGATTGACTGTTCTTATGTGTTTGCCTCTTTCCTCAAATCGAAATCCCAGCCATAGCATTTCAATTTGCATTGTTGATATGAACTATCATTGGAAGGATACAATCTGATTCTCACATTCTGTGATGTTTATTTTGAGAATTTGTATATCCTTCGTAGCGCTTACATTCTGGTTAAGCATTCCCAACTTTAGCAGGCTTCTTGTAAGAATTAAAGAATATAACAAGGTTAATGTGCTGCTGATTTGCGAGTGCTTTTTTCAGCAGATACTGGCTGAGTGTAAAAACCAAGCCATCAGCATTTGTGCTATTTATGCAATAGTCGTACTTTTCCTTTATTTTTTATGCTTCTGTATTGACAAGATCCTTCATTTTCTTACAGCAACACCCATACATGATGGAATGCGAACTCCTATGCGTAGTCGGGCCTGGGCTCCTATGAGTCCTCCAAGGTTGTGTGATCATGATATAGTTGATATCTTGTCCATGCAAATATCTTGTCACTAGGGTATATCCACAGTATTTGTTGCTGCGTTTATATGCTGATGATCATGACTTCGTTGGTGATGTACCAGGGATAACTGGGAAGATGGAAATCCTGATACTTGGGGAAGCAGTCCAGCCTACCATGTTAGTTATTTGGTGACCTGTTGGTTATTCAATTTCTTGTTACTTTCTGGATCAGATCTGTAGATCCCACATTTTTCTTCTTGTTAATTTCCAGCCAGGAACTCCACCAGCTCGTCCATATGAAGCCCCCACTCCAGGATCAGGGTGGGCAAATACTCCAGGGGTTAGTTACAATGATGTTCCAACTCCTAGAGAGAGCAACTATGGTATTCAAATTTTTGCAAGCGTCTACTTGTATTACTTAATATGTCGTAACTGTTTAATACGTATTCTAATATTGTTCATGCATTCTGTTCTCTTAGCAAATGCTCCAAGCCCGTATGTGCCTTCCACACCTGTTGGTCAGCCAATGACACCAAATTCTGCCTCGTACCTTCCTGGTACACCAGGTGGTCAACCGATGACTCCAGGCAATGTTGGAATGGATATAATGTCCCCCATAATAGGTGTGCTCTCATCATCACTTTGTCCGTTGCATTTGTAGAAATCATTGTTAGAATCACCACTAGATGTGAATCAGCCTATGATAAATCTAATTATATGCTAAAATCCCTGCAGGTGGTGAGGGCGAAGGTAACTGGCTATTGCCAGATGTGCTGGTTAATGTGTTGAGGTCAGGCGATGACGGTCCCGGTGTAGTCAGGGAAGTGCTCGGGGTATGTGTTGTGGAGAGCATTGTTGGCTCTAAAGATGTTTTTACAAACTGTTTTGTGTCTTGCGCTATGCTGATTTACCCTGAACATTTGAACTTTCAGGATGGAACTTGCCGTGTGGCACTTGGGTCGTCTGGCAACGGAGATATCGTGACGGTTCTTCCAAATGAGCTTGAGGTCATCAGGCCAAAGAAGAGCGACAGGATCAAGATCATGAATGGTAACTTCCGTGGATTCATGGGAAAACTCATAGGAATAGATGGTTCGGATGGCATTGTGAAGCTGGATGACACATACGAAGTCAAGATCTTAGATATGGTGATTTTGGCCAAACTGGCGGCGACTTGATATGGATGTATATTTTGTAGTGAGTCCATCATATAGCCCTTGTTGTAACATGTGTCCTATCTTTCCTCAATAAAACCTATGCTATTTGTTTTCAGTTAGTTGTACCCCAGATTTTGACAACAAAAGTAAAAAAAAGGAATATTTACGAGGAAGCTTTGTCGACAAGTATATGAGCCAACTCATTTTCTTCCACTCCACCTTGGTTAATTTTTCCTACTACTGTCACCGTATGTTACGCTGGGTCTGTTTCTGGGTATTTAAAAGGAAGGTGGCCAACAGAAGATGGCCAAAGCAGCTAAGCAGAATCAGAACCAGTTTATCAAGGCTTTATGTACTCCTTTTTTTGCGAAAGGCTTTATGTACTCCTGATGTTTGTAATATCTCATCTTTACACAAGAACAGAACTGGTACCCCCTCGTGCACACTACACCAGGAGCAAAAATTGCGAATTGTTTCTGAACAGAGTAGACACCCAGATAATATGTACTTCTGATGTTTGTATATCTCATCTTTACACAAGAACAAAACTGGTAGCCCCTCGTGCTACACCAGGAGCAAAATTGCAAATTGTTTCTGAACAGAATAGACAGACGATACCAAGCAATCAAAGCATTATTTTGTACTAGTAGTAAATAAAGAAAGAAAAGAAGAATCGAAGAAGGCAGCCGAGACATGACGGCCTATACTGTGCTCGTGCTCTTGTTCCTGTGTCTCAAACAAGTCTCAGGCCACGTCCTGCCTGCACTGCTGGAACACCTGCATCATGTTGCGGTACGGGCTCCTGGACGACGGCGACGCGGTGCCGGCGCGCAGGCGCTTGCTGCTCGACGGCCGCGAGTCCGGGCTCGGCGCCGCCTCCGCCTCTCCCGGCAGCCGCTCCGCGTCCTCCTCCTCCTCCTCCTGCTCCTTCCGAAGGGTCTCCAAGAACGACTCCTTCACCGCCCCATCGATCTGATTCGATCCAACATCACAAACAGAGAGAGATGCAGAAGAAGAACATCAGTTTAATTTCCGGTCTCCCAAGTGACTCCCACCCACCGACAGAGGCGCCATGGACGTAGCGAGCGAGCAGGGAGTGCTCACCGTGAGAGGGCAGAAGTCCGGCATGGGCCAGCAGACGGGGCCGGCGTCGTCGGGGGGCTCCGGCATGGGCTCCACGGGCTCAAACTCCAGCTCCACCTCGTCGCCGTCCGCATGCTCGTCGTCATCCGCCGCCGCCGCAGCCGCCTGCTCAACCTTATCCTACACGCGCGCGAGCACCCGCTCGGAATTAAAGCCAACAGGAAGAAGAAAGGAAACCCGATCGCGCGGAGTCGAGGATGGACGGAAAGAGGGGGAGATAGAAGAGGAGATCTCGGGGTTGGAAGTACCATGAATCGCGCGGCGATCTCCACCATTCCCCTTTTGCTCTCCGTCCCCTCGATCTCGGGATCTTTCCTGATACTACTACTTTCCTCTTTCGATTCGATTTGCGGCGGTGGGGTTCCTCTTTTTGTGGGTGGTTTGAAAACCGGGAGCGCGTAAGGTCCTGTTTGTTTATGGACCGCGGCTGGGAACTTTAGAGAGATTTGGGGGAAAAGGCAACGGCTACTTTCTGTTGGGGCTGGAACTGTTGCGGCTAGCTTCGAATGCGGGTTTACCGAGGTAGATCGGATTTGGGTGGACCATCAGTTGAAAAGGCGCACGGTGGAACCTTCTGATGGGAAACTACGGCCTAGGGGGGTGGTTGGGCAGAGTAGTGGTAACACATTTGGGCTAATTCGAAGAAATATGACGAAAATTTGATTAGCCTTTTGTGCGTGTGTTTTGTTGGAAGAATTGAGAGGGGTGGGATGGGATGGTTCCTCTTTTGTATGTGTTTGGTTGTAAACTGATCGGAATGGTTAGACCCACATGAGGGGATATTCTCTTTAGATGTGGTACCAAATGGTTTCTTCAAAACGGCCGAACCCATCGGTCCACGTTTTACTAATCGCATCTCTAGCTCCTAATTTTTCGCTCGGCCGGCGGCAATGGCCCGTGTCTCGTCCGGCCGCGGCGTGTGCCTCCCCATTTTTTTGTTTAAGCTAGCAATTAATTTTGTTAAACCGGTTGTGTTAGCGCCTTGTGAGCCAAATCTGAACGATCCATCACTCAACCACACAAAACCCCCAAAACAAATTAGGAACCATCCCACCCCAAAAAATCTGGGGCAATCCATCCCACCCTTCTTAGTCCACCTACCAAACACACGATAACGCGGTGGCCTACCTGTGGTGGCCTACCTCTGCACAAAGGACCCAAAGATGACAACTCAAAAGCAATTGAATCCTTGTATCTCCAAAGATGTACTTCTCGACACCGGGCAAGAGGAAAATGGCCTACCTGTGGTAGTTGAACAAAGCACTCCCGAATCAATTTTTTGGCTCATCTTTAACTTATGTTGGCGAGGTTGAAGCAGTGGGTTGATGGAAAATAAGAAGTGCTAAACCAACCTCCATAGTCCATGGCACTCCATATCGAGGATGGCAACACACATATCCTCCTTCCACCGCGACCGAGAAGGTGAAACGAGGACAAGAAGAGCCCCCGCTATGCGCGAATCAGAGGTCCAACAAGATTTCACCAAGCTTCGGCTAGATCCGCCGCGCACAACCACCATCCACGATGGACGATGGCTAGACGGAGAGATCCGCTCGTACCTAACCTAGACCTTGCCCTACCACTACTATATACAACGGCGACCCAACCCCCTCTCCCATCCTCATTACGACCGGCGTTGCAGCCGCTGGAGGAGAAGAGGAGCTAGAGAGGAACAAATGGCTCTCAATGGGGAGGAGATGAGAGGGAAATGAGTGCCCAACTTCTGCTGGATTTTAAGAATGTGAGTCTTAAGGATGTTTCTAGGTAGATCGATTGATCTGTATGATTGAAACTTTTTATTTTTTTCTAAGGCAGCTACTCCGCAGGGCTGTAGTTGAGACTTGGGCTGACGGATGCGCCGCAGAATTTGCATTTGCCTGGGCTGTTCATATTTGAAAGGCTCCTCGAAATTTGAGCCCAACTTTGACCATGAATTCAACAAAAAATAAAATAAATTATATCATTGAATTCATATACTACCTCTGTCCCAAAAAGGATGCCATTTCTTTGTCTAGATACATTCAAATTTAGACAAAGAAATGACATCCTTCCTTTTTGAGACGGAGGGAGTATAAAAGAATTTCAAAGGTTCACTTTTGTGAAGGTAAATCATACGGAGTATTGGAGTAGTTAGTTTTATGGTCAAATTTAGCCTCAAATCTCGAGTGGGCCTTGCAAACCCGAACAGAGCAGGAGTACAACCGGCAGACCGTTATGCAACATACCCAGTGAAGCCCGGCTATTGAGACTGGAATGGCTCCATGATGTGCTTCGGCATAAACCAGCAGGCCCAGGCCATATCGCTTTTATCGACGAACTCGTGTGTGCTGTACTGTACCCATCGTAGATGAATTCCCACATCTCTTCGTTTTTTTTTGAGTGGGACATATCTTCGGTTTTGAGGCAAGGAAGCAGCCTAGGCCGCTTTGCTATTGAGACTGGAGGCCCGGAAGCGATGAAGGCCCGGCACCCGCCACTTGCCGTCACCACCACGCGCGCAGCGCCAATTCCATCCCTCCCGTTCCAACTTCCAGCAAACACGACGATGACAATAAAACAAAGACGAGGAGAAGCAACAGGTACTAGCACCTCCGTATCAAAATGTAAGATGTTTTGGTATTTTTTTCCATCCGTATCTAGATATGTTTTAGTGTATAATTCATGTGAACCTTACACTAAAATATGTCTAGATACGGATAGAAAAAAAAATGCTAAAACATTTTATATTTTGATACGGAGAGAGTACCGGTCCAATCGATAAATAGATGGATCTGACAACGAACGGCCAGGTTTGGTCCGCGCGCGTACACGCGATCCGAGAGCCCCCAGCGCAGCGCAGGACGATCCCAACGCGGAGGGGGGTACGTGGGCCCCGCACACTTTTTTTTTGAGTGAATGGGCCCCGCTCACTTGAATCCTCCCGTAGGTCCACCGGGATCTTTGATGGGCCGTGGCCCAACCCAAGCCCCTTCGCGGGACGTACTCGGCCCCAGGCGCGATCGAGTATCTCGGAGCCGCGCCGCGATTTTGTGAGGATGGTGCGAACCTTGACATTCTCTCGTCCTCCTCACAACCGATGCTGCGTTGTGCAGCGTCGAGCGGCCAGTCAGGTCTTAACCTAGTCTCCGATCCACTGTTTGTGACGCTGCATTCGACAGAATGTTTTTTTATATTGGAGGAAAGAAAATGCAAGTTCAAGCTCATCTTCAACTTGAGAAACAGTATAACAGTATCAGCTTGTGCGATCTGGGAAGAAGCGCCAAGATTCCCTTTACCATTCGGAGCAAGCACTATGTCATGTGTAGCTCGACGCACCGTTAGCTAGCTAGCATGGCGCACGTTCTTTTTTTTGGACGGTAAATAGCAGGAGCTCTGCCTATGCATTATTAGAAGAAGAATTGATCCAGTTAATCAGGGAAACCGGACCCCAAAACCATACAAAACGCGGTTAAAGAACCGCACACTCTCACTCATGGAACGTCGTCTGTGCCTGAGACAAGGGAACCTAGAAAACTAACAGGCCACGCCTCATACCCAACTAAGAGAAACTCTCCAAACACACGCATGGCGCACGTTCCATCTAGCGATATGGACAAATGACATTTTACCCGGCAGCCATGTCCTTTTACCGAATCGGAGATGGATTTCGCAAGGACGGGGATGGGGCGGCTTGGAATGGCTTGGAATGGCAAGAATGTCGATCTCCTTTGCCTCCCCTGCCCACTGCGGCGGCTGCCGCGTCCTGCAAGACCCAACCAAGCCCCGCTAAATCTGCTTCCCGAAACGCCCAGTCCGTGAAGGCAACGTCCCGGTCTGCATGGCGTCTAGTTTCGCCTGTAATGACCTAGGCATGGACGCCGGCGGAAAAGAGCCCGGTCCGTCGATTTCTTTTGTTTGAGTGTTTTTTTTTTGACAGTATATGCCCGTAGGCATACATTACTTGTATTCATATTTTGCGCAAGGTGAGCGTAGTTTTTAGACCGTGGCTATGTGTACCTACACGCGCTCCCGTTGTACGCGTTGTGTTTCGTGGATCTACCGAGTTAGCACTTAGAGAGACAATTTGCTACCCGCATGGGTAGCTACACACCCATGCGTTATACGGAGATGCAAGCCGTATGTATCCGTTTTAGCTTGTTTTCCTAGTAAAACACGGATATTTGGTGTACAAAACTGGTTTCGGAATTTTCAAAAAAATATTTTTTGGTCGTAATTTTAAGCTTTTTTCATAGTTGACTTTTTTTGTTGAATTTTGGGTCAAACTTTACTAAAAAAAATCACAGCGGATGGAAAAAAATTCGAAAAAATTTCAAAATACTTTTTAATAATTCTATCAACTCTACTAGTGACATCCCCCTTGTCTACTTGAGTAATCTCATTTTATCGTTGCATATACGTTTCGGTCAAACTTAGGGTGTGTAGCTACCCATGGGGGTAGCAAGTCTTTTCCGTAGCACTTATTCAATGTATACGTCGTTATATACGTGATGGATGTGTTGGCTGCCCTCTTTGAGCACGCGGACTAGGTTGGACTCTTTGCCTCCCTTAAGCCGACAGGGGTGAAAGATCGCCTCTCGCTGTTCGCTGACGATGTGGCCTTGTTGATTAAACCTGTGGATGTGGAGATCCGTCTTGCTCTCGGGATCTTCGAGTTGTTTGGCGATGCCTCGGGAATGCGGGTTAACTTTGCCAAAAGCTCGGCCACTTTGATTCGCTGTCCGATCTCAGCTGTGGAGGCGGTGCAGCCGTTACTCCCTTGCGCCTAGGTGGATTTCCCGTGTATCTATCTTGGACTCCCGCTGGCTCCCACGCGGATCACAAAGCCCCACCTCCAGCCCTACGTGGATAAGTTGGTTCGGCGCCTTCCGACATGGATGGGTTCCCTCTTGGCCGAGCCGGGTAGATTGGTGCTCATCAAGGCCGTTCTCACGGCCATGGCTATTTATCTGCTGATGGCTCTGGACTTGCCTGTTGGTATTATCAAGGCGTTTGAGAAAGTGTGTCGTGGATTCCTATGGTGTGGCAAGGCCTCGGCCAGGGGGGGGGGGGGGTTTCCCTATCGCCTGTGATCAGGTTTGCCTCCCCACCCGGTTTGGTGGTCTTGGCATCCGCAACCTCCATGTCGTTAATGATGCCTTGCGCATGAGATGGCTGTGTAGATCCGAGGTGGACAAGCCTTGGGCCGACATTTCGATCTCCTGCTCAGACAATTGCAGGGACCTGTTCTTGGCCTCTGTTAAGATTATTGTTGGCAACGGGGACAGTTGCCTATTCTAGAGGGACAAGTGGATTGGTGATCGTAGTTTGTGGATCCCAAGATTCATGGAGCTAGGACTGTTGCGCAAGGGCTCCCCGCCAACTGTTGGGTTCATGATATATCGGGTGGCCTTTTGGTTGGTGCTTTGTCGCAATTCCTCCTCCTCTGGAACATGTTGCAACAGGTAAACATTGTGGACACGGCCGATCGGTTCGAGTGGATCTGGACCGCCAATAAAACCTTTTTGGCCCGCTCCGCCTATCTTGCTTTTTTTGAAGGCCGGACTTTGTGGCCTTTGCACACTCCAATTTGGAAATGCAAAGCCCCGTTGAAATTCAAGTTTTTCGCTTGGAAAGTGGCGTGGAACAGATGTTGGACGGGAGAGCGTCGCAAGAGGCATGGTCTTTCAAACAACGATGTTTGCCCCATTTCCTTGCAGGACATTGAAACCATCGAGCACCTTCTTCTGAACTGCCCCTTTGCGCTCGTCATCTGGTTTGAGACCATCTCCGGGCTGAACAGGCCGGATCTTGCTCCGTCGGGTGCCGTTGAGCTCCTTCCTTGGTGGGCAATGATGGCTTCACATTGGACCACAAAAGAGGCGCCCAAGATCAGGTCGCTTATGCTTTTGGTGCTACGCTTCATTTGGCTCGAGCGGAACAACCGTGTCTTCAATTGCCAAACTTGCTCCGAGGCTGCACTTCTGGATGACATCATGGTCGAGGCGGCTAGGTGGAATGTTGTAGGCTTTTTGTGAGATTTTTCCCTTTCTCCTTATGGTCTTTTGACCCTTTATGTTTGTTGTGGAAATTTGTAAACTTTGCGTGTCTTTCGCTCCTTCTATATATAAAAAGGCGTGCCCCCTCGCGCGTTCCTGAAAAAATATACGTCGTTACTTTTTTTAGCCACGTATGATTGTCGTCGTGGTGAACAAACAGATGCCATAGGATGGCTTAAGCTGGGGCCGATGGACACTGGTGGAACCGGGGAGGGATGGTGCGTGGAATTACGCACACGGAATACTCAAGCACACACACAATCTACCCAGGTTCAGGGCCCTCGTGAGGAGATAACACCCCTACTCCTGCATGTCTGATCTATATATGGTGATGTTTATGTGAGGTACATGGCTGCTCCTTGAGCTGTCTCTCTAGAGGAGGAAGAAGAGCTCGTACGAGAGCAGGGGAGAATGAGTCCCGGAGACCTGAGGCGATCGATCCCCCTAGTGCTCCTTATAAAGGGGAGCCCAGGGGACAAGGGGGCCCCGCTGTACGGTGCTACGCTATGCAAGACACTATACATAACACTATACGTGAAATGACTACTGGGGTCTTGTCGCACTATTCCCAATAGTGCTGCACTATGCATGCACAGTAGCCCGGCATGGCTACAGTGGCGCTTGTCTCCTCCTGGAAACATCTGTCTGCCTGGCAGCGAACGGTGCCGGTCTGAGCCAGGAGCGTCCCAAAACCGACATAGGGAGGCGAGGTAGCTGGCGAGGGGGAGCGGGCAGCGATGCCGGTCTGAGCCATGGGCGTCCCAAGACCCGACATCGATGGAGAGTAGTTGATGAAGAGAACCGACATAGTCAGCGCCATCGATGGGCAACTATGTCGGTCATAGGGTGATGAAGTGCTGCGTATGCCGGCCCGGGCATGGGAGCGGAGAGTGAGCCGGCCGGGATAACCCGGCCAGCCGACATAGGCTATGTCGGCCTGGCACTGTATGCCGGCCTGGGTGATCCGACAAGGGAGAATTGGCCCAACCGGGTTAGGGAATCCGACATAGGATTATGTCGGCCCAGCGACTGGTATGTCGGCCTGGGCCATGCCAATGTCGGCCCAGGCTGCTGATGGTAGATATTGATAAGTTGGGTGGTGCCCCAAGTGAAGGCGGAATTGTTGCTAGTAGCAGTTTTCCCTCGTTTAACGAACCGAGGTTTATTGAACCAGTAGGACTTTGAAATAAAAAACGAGGTGAATGTTGAAGATCTTTGGCGCTTGACCTTCAACAGACGTGGACCTACACACACTCAACCAAAATACTTTGCCCCCAATGGCGGAAAGGTTGTCAATCTTTCCGGTCTCGCAGAAAACAAAGCGGTTAATTGTATGGTGAAATAGATAAAATATGAAAAGTGACCAGAGGAGTAATGATGATTAAAAGCAAGTAAATGAGGTTGTAAAAAATGTAAAAAGATGGACCGGGGGCCATGGGTTCACTAGTGGAGTCTCTCAAGTAAATAAAATATGCATGTGATGGGTGAACGAATTACAGCTAGGCAATTGACAAGATCATGACACAAACCCAATTTAGCTATGACAAAAAGGACATGATAATATTTATGGAGGCATCATGACAAGGAACAAAGACCGTTGAGTCCAACTGCGTCTTTGTCTAAAAAGTCCACCGGAGGATCGCTATCCAGCCTGTCACCCAACGGTATTAAGTTGCAAGCAATAGACAATTGCATTAAGTAAAGTGCATGAAGTAAGCAATACTAATATCAAAAGAGACATTAACACCGCTGTTTTACCCTTAGTAGCAACAGCACACCCTCGCCCTTAGACGTTTCTGTCACTCGTGCCCAGGAACAAAAGGGGGCATGAACCCACTATCTAGCATAAATACCCTCTCTTGGAGATACACACAATCACTTGGCCAAAGTAACTACGCACATCAGAGAGCATGCAAGAATATAAATTACTCATATAAGAATCATGCACAGTCTGAACATAACTTCATAATCCATCGGATCCCAGCAAATACATCACATAGCATTACAATAATCTATCTTGATTATGTTAGGTAGCTCACAAGATCATAAGACATGAAGCACAAGAGAGAGAGATTGCCAACTAGCTACTGCCATGGACCCGTAGTCCAAGGTGAGACTACTAACAAATCATCCCGGAGGAAGGCATGACGATGAAGAGCCCTCCGGGATTGATCTCCCCTCCGGCAGAGTGCCGGGATCAACTTTAGATTGGACCCCGAACTAGGGTTTTCGGTGACGGCGCGTCGGGGTCGAGTTTCTGGAAAATAATCGCCGCCCTCGACGTTTTTATGTTATTTCTGATTTTATAGGCGTCGAAGGGGGCCGAGGAAGTGGCCCACGGGTAGGGGCGGGTCCCCCCTAGGCCGCGGCAGGAGGCCGCCTGCGCCCTGTGGGTCGCCTCCGAGGCTGCCCTTCAGGCTCCGTCTTCGTCTTGGCGTAAAAATAATCTCCGTAAATTTTGGTTCAATTCCGAGAATATTTCCAGAAGTAAATTTCTGAAATACAAAAACAGCAAAAACAGGGAACTGGCACTTGGCATCTTGTCAATAGGTTAGTCCGACAAAATGCATAAAAATGATATAAATGACAGTAAAAACATGTGGCAATATCACAAAACTAGCATGGATCACTAAAAAATTATAGATACGTTTGAGACGTATCAGCATCCCCAAGCTTAACTCCTACTCGTCCTCGAGTAGGTAAGTGATAACAAATAATTTTTGATGAGACATGCAACCAACACAATCTTGATCAAGATAGTGATGCAAATCAAAGGATGTGAATGAAGAGATACAAAAAAATTGTCTATAATTGATAGCAAGAAAGCAATGAATAAACAAGTTGAATCATCCAAGCAAAACCTTTCATAAATAGTATGTCAAAGACATGAAAACAATGTGATCAACATATTTGACTAATTCACAAGGATAATAATTCCATGACAAAAGTGTTTGAGAATCAACACAAAGGAAGATGTAAGCATTAGCAGAGAGCTTCAACTTCCAACGGCTTATCTTATAGATA
Source organism: Puccinellia tenuiflora (assembly GCA_012064385.1). NCBI lineage: Eukaryota > Viridiplantae > Streptophyta > Magnoliopsida > Poales > Poaceae > Puccinellia > Puccinellia tenuiflora. Next base: position 1,253,062 of record QRDG01001505.1, on the reverse strand, counting down.
AAGTCAATATAAAGATTCATGTTTAATCTTGATAATGTAATATGCTCAACGATACCCAGGGTCAATGCTAGATGTTTGCTTTTGTGGAGATAGAAGGAAAAAGGAAAAAACTGACTCAACATTAAAAGTAAAAGAAAGGCCCTTCGCAGAGGGAAGCAGGGATTAGTCATGTGCTAGAGCTTTTTGGTTTTTAAAATAGAAGTAAAATGATTTTGAGGTATGCATGCTTTCGTCAACGACTTCACAACAGAGAAACTATCTAGTTCCTCATGACAAGCAAGGTTTTTAGACTTGTGAGAGCAGCTGGTTCTTAGAAGAGCGAGTACGCTCTTCTTTCTCCTTGGTTTCACCACTATCCAATGTTTGGGCTGATTTCTCAGATTTGCATTGCGCGGAGGAGAATTGTGAGTTATATTTATATTTTGCTTAAGATGCTCTCGGGTTGATTCAAGTGAAGACGTAATCCATAAACACCGGGTGAAAGGGGGAAATGACCTCGCTTGTCACAAGTTATATCTAGCTCTCTACTGCTCCCTCATGAGCTTAAAAACAGAGGCAGAAAGAAGAAGTATTTTGAATTTTTAAAGGTAGCACATGACAAATTTACTTGGAATGGTAGGAAATACCATGCATAGGTAGATATGGTGGACTCAGCTGGCAAGAAAGTTTGGCTTTGGGGATTGGATGCACGAGTGAACCATACACTCAGTACGAATTTTTTGGCTTAGCAAAAAAAAGTATTTGAAGCAAACATCTATCAATAACCGGTAACGAAACAATATAAGACATTTACCGGTCATAACCATAAAAACTCTACACCGTCTCCCTTGTTGACCAAACAATTCTTTTGATGGAAAGATTAGCACTATGAATTAACAACTGTGAAAAACCACACAATTTCAAGCTTTCAACCATATTTATTTACTAATCAATTCCACTCAAATAACCAGCAAGTTTAGGCATTCAACTTAACATCTCAAAACAATTTAGAAGCATCAAGTATCCACACCATGATCTACAAAACTATGCAGGCTTTTCATTTTATTCTATCATCACACAAACAACATTTTGTCGCATTGATAATTCAAACAATTTTTCATCAACAACTCTGCAACAAGTATAAGTGAAGAACAAGAGAGTTTAACTTAACAACTAGCAGCTCTAAACAAGATAAAAGCTAAAAGCGAGAGCTTACTAGAAAATAGACAGTAGCTAAGAATACTCAAAAAGATATAAGCGAAGCAAAGGAGTATTCAAACGAAAAAGCGGAGTGTGTCTCTTTCCCACACAAATAAAGTTAGGATCCAACAAAGATATGACTAGCAAACAAACTAACAAAACCGAAAGTAAAAAAGACGCTCCAAGCATAGCACATAATATGTAAAGTGATAAAAACAAAGTTCAACGAAGACGACGTTATGATAGTCGATGAAGATGAGGGGATGCCTTGGGCATCCCCAAGCTTTGACTCTTGATAGTTCTTGATATTCAGAGGGGGTGCCATGGGGGCATCCCCAAGCTTGAGCTTTGATCCATCCTCGATTTCTTCATATTCCTCTCCTTTGGAACTTAAAAACTCGCTTCACACAAAACTTCTCATAATTTGATTAGAGGGTTAATGCTCATAAATTAAAATGCACATGTGTTCAACTCATGACAAATTGCAAACCAACTTCATTAGACATTAGCTACTGTTTACTAAGCCTCAATGTGGCACTCTACCCCTAGAGTATCACATATGACGATGGTAAAGAGACAAATGCAAAATAAAAGCAGAATCTGCCTCGTACCTTCCTGGTACACCCGGTGGTCAACCGATGACTCCAGGCAATGTTGGAATGGATATAATGTCCCCCATAATAGGTGTGCTCTCATCATCACTTTGTCCGTTGCATTTGTATAGATCATTGTTAGAATTACCACTAGATGTGAATCAGCCTATGCTAAATCTAATTATATGCTAAAATCCATGCAGGTGGTGAGGGCGAAGGTAACTGGCTATTGCCAGATGTGCTGGTTAATGTGTTGAGGTCAGGCGATGACGTTCCCGGTGTAGTCAGGGAAGTGCTCGGGGTATGTGTTGTGGAGAGCATTGTTGGCTCTAGAGATGTTTTTACTAACTGTTTTGTATCTTCGGGGGACGGGGCCGGCGTCGTCGGGGGGCTTCGGCATGGGCTCCACGGGCTCAAACCCCACCTTGTCGCCGTCCACATGCTCGTCGTCATCCGCCGCCGCCGCCTGCTCAACCTTATCCTACACGCGCGCGAGCACCCGTTCGGAATTAAAGCCAACAGGAAGAAGAAAGGAAAGCCGATCGCGCGGAGTCGAGGATGGACGGAAAGAGGGGGAGATAGAAGAGGAGATCTCGGGGTTGGAAGTACCATGAATTGCGATAGAGAGGGATTCTCTACCTTCGTTAGTCTGCCGCCACTACCCGAGGGTAAGGGAACCTCTACGGTACCAGACCTGTGGGTGGATCCTAATGAGCAGTACATCTCGGTCTCCTCCGCTGTGCCACCCGATGAGGCTGAAGGTGCGGAGAGCGATGATGCTACACTGGAGGCCCACCGGAAGCGACTCCGCGATGCCAGCTCGAAGTTGTCGAGGAAATCGAAGCAGAGTGCTGGCGCCGACGACTTCGGCTCATCTTCGCCTCCTGTTCACACCGGTGACGAGACTGCACCAGCGTGAGATCCTGCGGTCCCTCCTTCAAAGAGGGCCCGCGTGTCTTCCCACTTCTTTGACCCAGACGTCCACCTGACTGAACTGAGCTCGTGAGTCTGTTCTTTCTCTTTGTTGTTTCTCTTTCTGCAACCCTGAGGGTGAGTGTTTGGAGTAACCCGCGTGTCTCTTCCAACGACTCCTCCGGTGGGAAACTTCCTCGATCGGACGTGGCCAAGCCTGAAGAGGAGTGCGAGAGCGCAGACCCCAGCTTAAAGGGGACAATGGCTCCGCCGCCATCGCCCAACCACGGCGTTGTGCTGGGCACTACTGCAACGACTTCCCCTGGTGACAATCTTGTTACCATCGTCAACGCTCCTCCGCTAGCTTCAGCCGAACATGTAAGTTGTTTATTTTTCCTTTCCAATATCGGGCACGCGTTAGCGCTCCCGATGGGAGTAGCCCCCGAGTCTATATGCGACTAGGATCAGTCGGGTATAGACTCAAGCCACGTTCTTCCTTTTTGTCTTTTGTTTTCTGTTTGCTCGGGTGCGCGTCAGCGCTCCCGATGGGAGTAGCCCCCGAGTCCATATGCGACTAGGCACAGTCGGGTATGGACTCAAATTCAGGCTTCTGACTGTCTCCTTGTGCTATCACAGCCAGTTACGCGCAAGCTGCTGGACATTGGCCGTCGCTACGCCGCCATGGAAGCGGAGGTTGCTGGGCTTAGCCAACCTGAGCTAAAAGGTAAACTTGAAAGGATCGTATGGGCACCTAGAGGGGGGGGGGAGGTGAATAGGTGCTACACCAAATTTTAATTCTTTTTCGATTTTAGGCTTGACACAAGGTAAATTCTCTAGATATGCAACTACGGTGAAATTACCTATATGACAAGCAAGCAACTACGACTAGGCAAGAAAACACGATACAAGTAAAGACAACTAAGGGATAGAGATAACCGAAAGTAGAAGCACACGGAGACAAGGATGTATTTCCGAGTTCCTCCTTGTTAAGGGAGTACGTCTCGTTGGAGGGGTGTGAGCTCGCCACAAGAGGCCTACTCAAGATGCCACAAAGGCCTCACCCTATTCTCCGATGAACCGCACCCAAGGGTTTGGTTCACCTTCCACTATCGGAATCCTTTGAGGCGGAATCCGGAGCCTTTACAACTTTCTTGGGGCACACACCCACAACTTAATTGGGGGCTCCCAAATCAACCAATCTGTCACAATTACAACAAGTAATAAGCAAGAGAATCTAGGGTAACACAATGCTAACCCTAGAAACGAAATCCCTCAAGTGAATGAGGGGGAAATGAAGAACGACTTGGTGAAGATGTAGATCGGGGCCTTCTCCTTCAATCCTCCAAAAATCAACGAGTTTGGGTGGAGGGATTGGGAGTTTGAAAGTGCATGGTTGCCCCATGCATGGTTTTGGTAATTAATGACAATCTCTATGGACTAATGTTTGCATTTAGCTATATTCATAGGTGTGTCCATTGCGTTGGTTGATCTCCATTTGTTGGAGTCAAGGTTAAGGGAAGAAAAGTTGTGTTGATCAAGGCTATGTGCGTGTTGATCAACACTCAAGTCCAAGTGAATATATGCCGAAGAGGTGCTTCTCCCATCTTGGTGTATGGGGGAGCAACAAGTGAATCTTCACCAACCGAAGCGCAATCGAGGAAGGTGGTGCGTCTTGAGGAGATAAAGATCGTCTTCATCGACCTCAAGTGGATTTATGCGCAAGGCAAAGGTATGATCTTGATAGGGTTTCTATTTTACCGGTCTCATATTGTTTAGTGAGAGACCGGATTATAGGATAGATAACCGTACTATCAAGAGGGGCTCTCGACCGAATATCGTGATCGTATCGCCATAGAGAGCACAAACCTTTACATCCATGCAATCATCTTTATTGGCTCTTATTTGTCTCTTATCGTGGTGTGGTCTTGGTGCTTGTCGTGCTTGTCATGACAAAGCCAAGCTCACCAAAAACGGTTTTCATATGCGTCTTCTTTTGCGTTTTCGGTATTGGAGATTTTGCCGGTTCATCCGTGCGGAAGGATTCTTTCTTCCAATTATTTGCAAAATCTCCTTTACTTGTTTTTTATTTTACAAAGGTAGCTTTTGTCGTCCTCTTTCCAACAAAATTGGTTTTACTTCATTCGGACCTCATTGCAAAAGTTACGGTTTTTTTCCAGTTTTCAAAACGGAGGTGTAAACTTTCCCCATTTGTTTTTATAATATTTTCTTGGACTATGATGTTTCTCTGCATAATCTTGTTGTGCTCGTTGTGACGATTCCAACGAGTCCAAGATAATCGAAAACGGAGTTCGTGGGTGAAAGTTATCACGGTTTCAGTTTTCGGGTGTTCTGCTGTTTTCTCTGCCGGTACTACCGGTCAATCTTGCGGAACTACCGCTGGTTTGTTCCGGACCAACTTCTGGAGGCCACTTCCGCTTATGAAAATTCGATTCTGTTACCGAGCGGAAGTTGCACCGGAACTTGTTTCGGTACTACCGTGATTACCGGAAGTACCGGGCCTCTTGCCGGAAGTTTCGGTGACTAGTGCCGGGCCCACTTCCGGGGCTTCTTCCGCCTATTTATTTTGGTACTGGCCTCTCTTTTTTTAACCGGAAGTTCGCCCGGAAGTGGTTCCGGTAGTACCGGATCAATCGGTACTACCAGCCTTCGGGTGTTCTTCTCAGCTGTTTGTGTGTGGGCCGGAAGTACCGCCCTTTGGGCCGGTACTACCGGTCCTACGGGCTTTCGTTTCTGGAGAGAGCCATTGGGGGCAGTTTTACATGGGGCAGTAGTACCGTCCCTTGGGCCAGTACTACCGGCCCTGCGGGATTCTGTGCCCAACGACTAGATTCCCAGGGCACCCTTTTTAAGTGCCCCTTCTTCCCCTTTGCTCATATACTTCTTCCAATCTTTTGAATCTCTTCAAGATCTCTCTCCTCCATTGTTGCACATCCTTGTGAGCTTGATTCCTCTCAATCCCTCCAATGATTCTTGCCCAAACTTAGGATTCAAGAGAGGAGATCTAGATCTACCATTCCACCAATAAAATTCTCCTCTAAGTGAGGGGAACCTAGTGGATCTAGATTTTGGGGTTGCCTTGTGTTCATCCCTTTGTTCTTCCTCCTAAATCCCTCCATAGCATTAGTTGCTTTGGTTGGATTTTAGAGAGAAGGACTTGACCACTTTGTGTGTTCTTGCCTCTTGCATTAGTTGCATCGGGTTGCTCTCTCCACGGTGATACGTGAAGTTGAAGGTCGAGAAGCTTGTTACTCTTGGGTGCATTGTGTTCCCAAGAGCTTTGTGCCTCTTGGGTGCAGAGTGTACCCTAGATGGTTTGGAGGTGCCGCGAAGACTTCGAGTTGTGAAGCTTCGGCACGAGTTTGGGAGCCCCCAATTGAGTTGTGGGTGTGTGCCCCAAGAACGGTGTAAAAGGGCCCCGGAATCCACCTCGAAGGATTCTGATAGTGGAAGGTGAACCAATCCCTTGGGTGAGGTTCATCGGAGAATAGGGTGAGGCCTTTGTGGCATCTTGAGTAGGCCTCTTATGGCGAGCTCACACCCCTCCAACGAGACGTACTCACTTAACAAGGAGGAACTCGGGAATACATCCTCGTCTCCGCGTGCCTCGGTTATTTCTATACCCGAGCTTTTACTTATGCAATTTACATTGTGATAGCCTTCGTGCTTGAAGTTCATATCTTGCTATCACCTTGTCGTTATATTGCTTAGCATAAGTTGTTGGTGCACATAGGTGAGCCTAGTAATTAGGTTGTTGGCTTGTTAATTTAAACACATAGTTTTATTCCGTAATTTTCAAGCCCCTAATTAGAAAAGGTGTTAATCGCCTATTCACCCCCCTCTAGGCGACATCCGGGACATCGTTTGTTCTTTCAGAGTTCTCTTCGATTTGAGATTTTGCTTTTAATGGAGGAGAGAGAGTTGCAAGAGCTGAGAGAACCAAGGTAGGTGGAGGGGTATTTATACCCCTCCAGGAATTCTGGCCGTCGGAGAAGCGAGGGCCGGAACTTCCGGTGCGTACACCGGAACTTCCGGTGGGCCGGATATCTCCGGGGAGAATCTCCGCCCAAAACCTCCGGGACCCCTCCCGAGAGGAAAACCCAAAAGGACTTAGCCAAAATTCCACCGGAAAATTTCCAGGGCCGGAACTTCCGGGCCACCGGAAATTTCCGGGGGGAACTTCCGGGGAGAAGTTCCGGGACCCCTCCAGAGAGGAATCCCAAAAATGACTTAGTCGATTTCCCGCTTGGCCGGAACTTCTGGCCAAAAGCCGGAACTTCTGCCCACCAGAACTTCCAGCCCAAGGGTCGGAACTTCCAGTCCTGCAATGGCAGAAAACCACTCCAAAGTGATTCTCTTATCCATCTTCGATCTTTTCTTCGATCTTTTCACCTTCTAGGCCTAACCATCTAAGAAACCTGACATGACACTTTAACGAACATGATTAGCCCACAAAATGTGTTGTCATTATATCACCAAAACTAAGAGATGATCTTTCAATCTCCCCCTTTTTGGTGAATGATGACAATGCACAAAACAAGATATAATTAAGCAACAAGAACTCGAAGCTCCCCCTCGAGTGGAGCTCCCCCTAGATAAGAGCATGCTTAACCAAGATATAGATAGCAACATAATTAAATAGACAAGAAGTAGATCATCACAAGTTGCATGTCTTACACCACACATAGAGTTCGGATAGAAAACAAAGATACATAGGCATAAGCTCATAAGAACGAATGAAAGACGAGAAAGCTTGTGCCCAACCCATGCAACACCCTCGAAAGCCTAAATAGAACTACTTCTCCCCCTTTGGCATCAAGACACCAAAAAGGGGAAAAGAGCGATGCTAACGCCCCAAAGAGATCACTCCGACGCCGTGGCCTCTGACTCATCCTCCTCCGCCTCACTGCCGGACTCAATGTCATCCTCCTCAGGCACATGATGATCCCAATCCACATACTTGTTGTTCCAGTTCTTGTAGGCAACCTGGGGCTGAATGGCGTGCTCAGGAGGTGGTGGAGGCATATTCAGCTGAGCCATAATCTGATGCTGATTCTGCATAATGATCCGGCGCTCACAATAAGCAGAGTAGTTCTCCTTGTGGATGTGGACATTCATACAAAGAATCTTTTCCAAGCCACGCTTGATCCATGACCTCTTCTTGGGGGCCTCCGCAGCAGCAGAAGAACTCCCAGGAACACTAGCAGAGGGACGAGACACACACCTGGAGCACGGCGGCCAGAAGAAGAGGTGGTGAGGTGAGCACTCTTCCGGTTCATCTTGACCCGTCCATGGGGCTCACGGTTCAGCTCCACATCAATGTCCTCCACATCTTCACCAAGAGGATACTTGGCCTTGATCAGCTTCATTACATAAGGGGCATAAGGAGGCACTTTCTTGTGTATCACGGCATCATATATCTCATGGAAAATGTAGTTCATCACATCAACGGGACACGCATTGGGGCGGAGAGTAACTTGAGTGGCTGCCTCATAAGCATAGTGAAGGAGGTTCACAAGCCCTCCTCTAATAGCATCATTGTTGCCACCACTAGGAGCAATGGATTCGCGGAACATGCGCAAGAGAATGTCATAGAGAGGTAGAAGACCGGAGGTGGTCCCAAACCCTTTCTCATCAGAATAGAGCTCCTTCAACTTGGACTTGTCATATTCGGAGCCAACGACATGCAAACGAGTCCCCTCATTAAGGTGAGATCCAGTGAAAGTTTAACCAAGAATACCTGCAAACTCTCTGAAAGTGGAAGTGAGCCGGTGAGTATCAGGCATCCAAGTCATCCCAATGTTGACATCATCATCAAATACCACCGTGGCAAAGAACTGCTGAACGAGGATCACATTGTAGTTACATTCAGTCTCCATGAGGCGACGCAGCCCCAAGCAGTCAACAACCCTGATAGCTGTCCCAAAGTAGTCAGCCTTCTTCATGAGGTGAGCAAAATCTATAGCCTTCATAGGGCACACTTTCGTCTTGTCTGACATCACAGCATAGACTTCCTTGAACATGATTTCTTGATCATAACTCCAGAAGCAGTTGTCAATGGTAAAGTCACGGGGCTGATCATAAAAGTCAGTTCGATGCCATTCAACAAATTCAGTTCTTGTCATGTCACTGATAGCCAGCTGCACGGCTTTCTTCTTCTTTCTTTGTTCATCAATCTGTGCACGGCGTGAGGCCAAAGTCTCCTGATCAGACTCAGACTCGATCTCAGCAGAGTGAGGGCGAGGGGTGCGAGAGGCTGCACGCTTGTGGCGACGACGAGAGGAACCACCTGCAAGAAGATGAATAGATAGACAGGAAAGCATAGATGAGCACTCATGTCTATGAGGCCAAAAAGAAATAGCAGAGAAAAGAAAGCAGGAATTTCTATCAGGTTCACACCGGAAATTCCGGACCAGGCGGGGCGGAAGTTCCGGTCCGCCGGAAGTTCCGGCCCAGATGGGGTGGAAGTTCCGGACGGCCGGAATTTCCGGCCTTGTGCAGCGAGCGGAAATTCCATGGAATCCGAACGAAATTGCAAACTACTTTCAAATCGCTGCTACACACAGGGAGGTCTAGCCTAGAAGAGCATTTCTACCAAAGGAAATGAGGCAATTCCTCCTAAAACATCTAGGTTAAATGAATTATGAGTTCGTCCTAGATTCAAAAAAGAGGGAATTACCGGCATCCATGGCAAAAACAAAGTGGTGGAGAAGGATCCCCTCGTCGAGGAGATACAGATCCGGCTTTGAACCGGCGGATTCCGAGACGGGAGCGTCCCGGAGGAGGTCGGCTGGCGGTGGGAGTCCCAGGCAGGAGAGAGAAATGGGAGAGGCGCGGGGGTGGAATAACTGCTCAAGCGAGCCAGTCCACCCCGCGGCCGTCCCCATATGGTGCCCGAAAACTTAGACCGGAATTTTCGGCCCGAAGGGCGGAAGTTTCGGCCCCTTAGGGCGGAAATTCCGGCCTACCGCCAGAGAAACTCCAGGAAAAATAGCCACACACAAGCTGGACATGAGTGATGGAAAGCAAAGGTTTAGGGATAAGGTGGGGCTTAGAACAAGATATCAAACTATCATAATATGGTACAACACTCATAATTGCAAGATAGAATGATAAAAGCCAATTATGAGTGCTTTTCCATGAGGCGCACATAGTGACACATATAGGTCTAGAAGAACCAAAAACGCCAAATAAGAACCAACTCCTCACATGAGGAGGTCGGTGGCCGAAGCCACCATATATGAGTATGAAAGAGTGAGACACCGCGAAGATGTATCTTGGGTTCTCACTCAAAACTCATCATTCTAAGCTCACAATTCATGAATTGAATATAGAGTAGATAAATGAATTCATTAATATAGGCATCATGGGGGGAGGGAGAGCCCAATAGTTAGGACAACACTCCCCCAAAATCCATGCCTACACCTAAACCAAGATAGAAGTTGAAACTATAGGTGTGTATGCAAGATGGTCAAGACAAGCTCCTTGAATCCACGATATTTAGCTCATTCCTCAAATAAGTGAACCTTGCTTCATCAAGTGGATTCGTGAATATATCGGCAAGTTGGTCTTTGGTTGGCACATATGCTAGCTCAATATCTCTACGGGCAACATGATCCCGAATGAAGTGATGACGAATCTCAATATGCTTGGTTCTTGAATGTTGCACCGGGTTGTAGGCGATCTTGATAGCACTCTCATTGTCACACAAAAGAGGCACTTTGTCACAATTGACACCGTATTACTTTAAAGTTTGCCTCATCCATAACAATTGAGTGCAAGCACTAGCGGCGGCCACATACTCGGCTTCGGCGGTGGAGAGTGATATACAATTTTGCTTCTTAGAAGACCAACTCACCAAAGACCTACCAAGAAATTGGCAAGCCCCGGAAGTTGATTTCCTATCATCTTGATCACCGGCCCAATCCTAGTCCATGTACCCACTAAGAGTGAAAGACGAATCCCTTGGGTACCACAGACCAAACCTTGGGGTATGAACCAAATATCGTAGGATTCTCTTGACCGCCAACATGTGGCTTTCCTTAGGAGCCGCTTGATACCTTGCACACACACATACACTCAACACAATATCGGGTCTAGATGCACAAAGGTAAAGCAACGAACCTATCATAGAGCGGTAGAGCTTTTGATCCACATCTATACCCTTTGGGTTAAGTTGTAGATGGCATTTGGTATCTATAGGAGTATTCTTATCCTTAGCATCGGCCATATTAAACCTCTTGAGCATGTCTTGAATATACTTTTCTTGGCTAATGAAAGTCCCTCCTCTCAATTGCTTGATCTCAAATCCAAGGAAGAACTTCAACTCACCCATCATGGACATCTCAAACCTATCGGTCATAAGCTTTGAAAATTCATCATTAAAAGCTTTGTTAGATGAGCCAAAGATAATATCATCAACATATAGTTGGCATACGAAAAGCTCCCCTTTAACCCTCTTAGTAAAAAGAGTGGGATCAATTTTCCTAACTTCAAAACCACGGTCTAACAATAACTCTCTAAGGTGCTCATACCATGCACATGGGGTTTAAGTCCATAGAGCGCCTTATCAAGCTTGTAGACATGGTTAGGGAAGTTGAGGTCCTCGAACCCCGAGGGTTGCTTAACGAACACCAACTCCTTTAAGGGACCATTGAGAAAGGTACTTTTAACATCCATTTGTTGCAATTTAAAGTTATAACGGGATGCATAAGCAAGAAGGATACAGATGGACTCAAGGCGAGCCACGAGAGCATAGGTCTCTCCAAAATCAATGGCTTCAATGATGAGGACATCCCTAGTACATTTGTTATTCCTCCTATTGATGATGATGTTGCTGTTCAAGAGAAACAAGATGAAGTGAGGATTGGTCCAATGACTATATCAAGAACCAAACTAATAGAACAGCAGGTGAACTCACTCCTATTAAATTATGATGTTTGTTCTTATGAGAATTTTATACTACCTAAATCCCTGCATTTATGTATGATTCAGGTTATTGATAACACAAGCATTATTGGAGGCAAGGAACATGAAGCCATGGAGCAAAGCCTGGGAGAACACAAGGAGAGAGTTGATCATGGCAGCACAAGCAAGAAGGAGAAGCCAGGAGCTGAATTGGTTGGAGTTGGAAGCGCTGAGGACATGCCCTATGGTGCACCAGCCCACAATTAATTGTGCTGCGTTTTATATGTTATTGGGGGCACCAAGGACATGTCCTAGGTCCTCCCACACGTGTGGAATAAGGGCCTGTGTGCTCAAGTGGCCGAATCCCTCTATGGGTCGGTTTGTACCCCTTAGGTTGAGTCCAAACATGAGTTGGTTCGAGTCCTAGTCAGGATAGGGGCTGGTGTTTGCGCAACCCTAGTTGTGGCCGCACCCCCCTCTCATATATACCTCTTCACCTGCGTGAGAGAGGTTTAGACTACCTTTACTCAAAAACCCTAGAACTCCATTGTTGATTGCTGAAGCATTCATCTGGAATTGATATTCTGCAAGTTTTGCGTGTTATCTGCTATTCCACTGGGAATTAGTTGATACAGGACCACTAGTAGTCGGTGGCTGCTCGTGCAAGTGTGTGGATTTACGAATATCCAAGGGATTGGTTGCTGCTGCAATTGGCATCAGGAATTAGCCGGAGAGTTCGTGGAGAGACACAATTTATCCAATCCTTGTTATCGTGTGAGTTCATCGAGAAGATCGGGAAACCCCTTATCATTCAACTTGAGAGTACCCTTGAGCCACCAATCTAGCCTTGTTCCTCGCAACCATGCCATGTTCATCTTGCTTGTTCTTGAAAATCCACTTTGTGCCAATAACATTGCGGCACTCCTTTGGCCTCTCAACTAACTTCCAAACTTTATTGCGCTTGAAATTGTTGAGCTCTTCATGCATGGCCTCCAACCAATCCGGATCTTCAAGAGCTTCGGACACTTTCTTCGGTTCCACCATGGCAATGTGAGCTTGATGATCACTAAAGTTTGCCAATTGCCTCCGGGTGGACACCTTGCCTCTCACATCACCAATCACCTTCTCAAGAGTGTGCTCAGGAATTTCCATGGTTCTTGTAACTCTGGCTCGACGATGGGCTTCGATATCCTCATTGCATCTTGGAGGTATTACTTGATCATCTTGATCATTTGTGTCCCCGTCTTGACCGGAAAGTTGACCTAGATCATCTATAGGCACCGCTTCAACATTTGACGAAGGAGAAGATTGAGCAAGGTCTTGATCATGGCTAGCATCACGAAAAGGTGAGTTGGGCTTTTGCATAGCAACTTGATCAAGGGGTTGAGGGTCTTCAACTTGTTCTTGGGTTGGTGCAATAGGCTCTTCATTAGCAAGATTTTCTTGTGTAGATGAAGGCTCCACTTGAGTAGAGCATTGTCCTTCTCGATCCGCCACAAGGGTATCCTCAACGGGGCGAAAAAATCCCACACCCATTCTTCTTATGGCTTCTTGAGGAATTTCATCATCTACATCAGAAACATGAAATTGCGCCACTTGGGAGCCGTCATTTTCCTCGAACACCACACTACAAGATTCTATGATATGCCGTGAGGCTTTATCATAGATTCTATAAGTGTGAGATTCGGCACCGTAACCAACAAAAAATACCCTCTAGTGATTTAGATTCGAATTTAGTTAAGTGACAACCTTTCATCAAATAGAAACACTTACAACCGAAGACACAGAAGTAGGAGATGTTAGGCTTGTTTCCGGTGAGGATCTCATAGGGGGTCTTGTTCAACCATTTGCGGAAGTAGAGATGGTTGGATGAGTGACATGCCGTGGATATAGCCTCCGCCCAAAAACTCAACGGACACTTAAACTCCGCTAACATGGACCTTGCTATATCCATAAGAGTCCGGTTCTTCCTCTCGGCTACACCATTTTGTTAAGGGGTATAAGTTGCGGAATACTGGTGACGAATACCCTCTTCGCTAAGAAATTCATTAAGGGTGTAGTTCTTGAACTCGGAGCCATTGTCACTTCTAATTGCCAATATGGGGACATTGTGTTGATGTTGCATTTCAATGGAGAAGTCGATGAAGGTTTGTTGGGTCTCACTCTTCGACTTGAAGAAATAAACCCAAGTGAATCTTGAATAGTCATCAGCAATCACCAAGCAATACTTCTTCCCACCTAGACTAGCTTCGGGAACGGCACCAAAAAGATCCACATGGAGGAGCTCCAAGATCCTCTTGGATGAAATAATAGTCTTGGAAGGGTGGGGAGAATCATGCATCTTGCCTTCAACACATGCCCTACAAACACGATCTTTGGCAAAAGAGACATCTTCTTTTAGTCCGAGAATGTGGCCACCCTTGTGAATACTTTGCAAAGTTCTCATGTTGACATGGGCTAGGCGGCGGTGCCACAACCACCCCTCGTCGGCCTTTTCGAATAGGCACATCGAATTTGAAGTGGTTTTCCCCGAAAAGTCAACCACAAACAAATCATCCTCGACGTACCCAACGAAAGCGACCTTTAGAGTCTTGCTCCACAAGAGTACCACAACATCAATATCAAGAAATACGGCGAAGCCCATCTTATTAAGTGCACGAACGAAAAGTAAATTATAACCAAGGGATTTGACAAGCATGACATTCACTAGAGTGATATCCCTAGCAATTACCACCTTGCCAAAACCCAATATCTCGGATTTTGATCGATCTCCATAAGTGACGGTTGCTTCATTTAGATTGGGTCTCATCTCCGTCATTATCTCCTTGCTTCCGGTCATATGTTTTGTGCATCCACTATCAAGCACCCATTTTGACCCACCGGAAGCATAGTCCTACAAGAAATCATTGCTTTGATTTAGGTCCCCATTTTGCAATGGGTCCTCTTTTGTTAGCAACAAGGGTCTTAGGAACCCAAATATAATGAGCAATAGGAATATTTCTAGGACCAACAAACTTAGCATAGATATCCCCATAATAATCAGCATATAAGATGTAGTGGGGGTTAGATTTTCCCGCAAAGTCATCACTAGTGGTTTTGTCACTTGTGGCACCACCACTAGCAATGTTGACCTTCTTGGATTGAGGGATGTTCTTTGCTAGAGGAGCCCTTGCATCTTTCATGAAGTTCTCCTTCTTTTCCTCCTCAACAAACCCGACACCAACTCTCCCTTTTTGTGAAGTAACAAAAGGTTTCTTACCTAGGGAGATGGCCTTAGCAAGATTGATCTTCAACCTAGCATTTTACTCAATGATATTTGCATGATCACAAGTAATGGGCGTGGAGGAACTAGGCACATCATTTTTAGACGGTTGAGCTTGAAGTTGTTCATACGACTTAGTGAGGGTAGAGTGTTCACTCTCCAATGCCTTGTGAGCCTTGGAAAGTTTCTCTAGCTCCTCGGTTAGTCTAGAATGACCAACACCAAGCTCAACCTTTTCTTTCTTACATGCTTTGTATTTATCAATTGCATGGTCACGTTCTTTAATGAGTTTAGCAACAATTAAATCATTTGATTCTACCCTAAGCTCATGCTCTTCTTCGAGATTGTCTTTCAAGGATGCAATTTCCATAGCATCCTCTCTTTCAATCTTGCCCTTGATCTCAAGCATCTCTTGAGCTTCGCCATATTGACTCATAAGAGCCTCAACATGCTTCTTGGTTTCACCATGCAAGTTAGTTATGAAATGATCAAAAGCAACTATTTCCTCTTTAATTTTAAGACTAGTAGCATCATCCAGATTACTCACAGTCTTAGGAGATGAAGGGGATGATACCTCATCGGTCTTGGCCATGACACATCTTGCGAAGGAGTTGGAGACATTCTCATTGGGGGATTCAAAGAGGGAAGGAGATGATGAAGATGCTATGGCAATGGCGGCAACTCCACTTGAGGTTTCTTCTTCTTCCCTGGATGAGTAGTCTTCTTGCACAAGCAACACAATTCTTGGGGGCTTCTTGTTGATGCCATTCTTCTTGAAGAAAGGCTTCTTGTGGGTGTCCTTTGACTTGTCCTTCTGAACAAGCTTCCCTCCATGATGTTCACGATTCTCAAACGGACATTCGGCCACAAAGTGATATTGATCTTGGCAATTGTAGCAAGAACGAACCCTTTGGCCACCCTCCTTCCTTCCACTTTACTTGTTAACAAGTTCCCTTGCCTTGGACGGACTCTTCCAAAAGAGTTTAGAAGTGAGAGCCGAATAGTCCTTGAGAGTATCTTCAAGCTCTTTGGGATGCCAATGTGACACATCTTCTTGAGTCTCATCATCATCGTCTTGCACCACAACTTTGGCCTTCAAAGAAAGCGAAGTTCCTTTGTGCATTCCAATGGCCCGGGCTCGAGCGTCTTCGGCGTTCTTGGCGGCCACCTTGAATGTCGCCATCTCTTGCATGACTTCATTAGATGACATGAGGTGATAGTTGTGTCTTCCTTGAAGGCTCTTTAAGTCGGTGGATTCGAATGGCCAGAGGGCACTCACATACTTCCTCTTGATCCAAGCATCATCCACATAGGTTGCTCCAAGGTCTCTAAATTGAGTGGCAAGGGTTTTGAGCCTTCGATACATGTCTTCATGGTCTTCACCATCTACCATGAAAAATCCCTCGGCTTTGTTGCTCAAGGCTTCAAACCTATTCCTCTTCATGCTCTCATTGCCGAGAAACTCTTCGGTGAGAGTCTCCCAAGCTTCTTTGGCGGTGGTGGCAAGCTCGATGTGAGTCATGTGCTTTTCTCCCACGGCGGTTTGAATCATGTTGAGAGCCAAGTCATTGAGTTGGCAATACACAATTTCTCTTCTTGTCATGTTGTTGGGGTCGACGGCCTTGAATCCAACCTCAATGATTCTCCATAGCTCGATCGAAGCGCTCTTGACATGAGATCTCATAATAAATTGCCAATTAGAAAAACAAGATGTATTAAGCCTAGGTGGTTCACCCCTATTGTTTATATGAGGATGCGGGATAGGTGGGTCGACGGAGTACTTAAATGGAACCCCATGGTACTCCTCCTTCCCACCATCAATTTTAGGATGGGATCCTTTAGATGCTTCACCCTCCTCAACTTGAGTAGCGGAAGCGTTAACCTCAAGGGAGGGAGGTGCGGGGGCTTTATTAGCATTTAAGAGTTGTGCCATCATTTCACGCATCTCTTCCAATCGAGCATCCATGGATGCCTCCACTCGGGGCTTGATACCTTCTTGTTGGGGATCTTACGATCCCACTCACCGGGATAATTCCTTTGAGTGGTGCGCCGGGATTCCCTGTCAATAAGAGTAGAAGCTACGTTTTTGCTTGCAAGCGAGAGCCTAGGAACCTTCCCTCCAGTTTGGATGCGCGCCGTCTTCCTCTTATTGCCAAGAGAGTGGTTCACCCTCACATTGGCTACAGTGACAGGCGATGGAGGTGCTGTTGCCAGGGGCGTGAAGTCGACGATAGCCTTGTATTCTTCTTCATCTTCCTCTATGTCATCGTCGTCGGAGTAGTCCTTCCTCTTCCTGTTCCTCTTCCATGGGGACGTGGGGCTGAGCCCATCAAGTTCATCATCATCGTCATCCATGGAGGAACATTGGTAGGAGTCCCCCGAAGACATGGCTAAAACCCTGGCAGACAGAAAAAGCAAGAAATAAAGATCGCTCGAGGATGCTCGGTGCGAGATTAGATCGTCGGAGTGGGGAAAAAGGTCAAGACGGAGCGTTGGGATCGAAAACGAGGCGAAAAAGGTCTCTGAGGTGGAAAAGGAGTGGTCCCACGCGGCCCCTGTACTTGGCCGCGTGGGGCCCCCTCTTTCCTCCCTCGGGACTCCGTTTCGTCAAGTTTTCTTTCCCCACACTATTATTTCCATAAAAAATGACTTCCATAAGATTTCATGTAATTCCGAGAAACTTTCCAATACAAAAGTTACCTTTTATTGATTTGGAATTGCTGAAACTGCTCGACCCCCTTTTATTATTTCTTCCGGTGTTTGTAAATTCAATGTTTCCAACGTTCCAACGAAGCTTTTTCCTGCAATATAATGTTTAAGACGTTGTCCATTGACCACATGAGGTTTACCTTTCATATCACCGTAAAGACGGATAGCTCCTGAACGGTACACCTCCTGTATGACTAATGGTCCCTGCCATTTCGAGGCTAGCTTCCCTGCAGAAAACTTGAAACGAGAGTTGTATAATAAAACTTGATCTCCTACTTTGAATTCTTTTCTCTTAATCTTCTTGTCATGCCAAATCTTAACTTTCTCTTTAAACATTTTAGCATTTTCATAGGCTTCATTCCTCCATTCATCTAGTAGGTTTAAATCAAGGATTCTTTTCTCTCCTGCAGTCTTAAAGTCAAAGTTCAATTGTTTAATAGCCCATCTAGCTTTATGTTCTAATTCAACAGGTAAATGACAAGCTTTCTCATAGACCATTTTGTAAGGAGACATTCCCATAGGATTTTTAAATGCAGTTCTATAAGCCCATAATGCATCATTAATTTTAAGTGGCCAGTCAGACCTAGACTTATTCACTGTCTTTTCCAAAATGAGTTTAATTTCCCTATTACTTAATTCAACCTGTCCACTTGTTTGAGGGTGATAAGGAGATGCAATTCTATGGTTAACATCATATTTTGCCAAAGCTTTCCTAAAAACACCATGTATAAAATGAGAGCCACCATCAGTAATTAAAAACCTAGGAACACCAAACCTTGGGAAAATGATGTCCTTAAGCATCTTCATTGTTGTGGCATGATCTGCACTTTTGGTTGGAATTGCCTCCACCCACTTTGTAACATAGTCAACTGCAACCAAAATGTGAGTATGCTTTGTCTTTGAAGCTGGGAAAGGTCCCATAAAATCAAAACCCCACACATCAAATGGTTCAAGTGGTAGAGAATAATTCATAGGCATTTCATTTCTCCTACCAATGTTTCCAACTCTTTGACATTTATCACAAGATTTAACATATTCATGGAAATCTTTAAATAAAGTAGGCCAATAGAAACCAGATTGTAATACCTTTGCTGCTGTGCGATCTCCTGCATGATGCCCTCCATATGGACTATCATGACAATCTCTTATTATAGCCTATTGTTCATGCTCAGGTATACAACGTCTAATAATACCATCTACACTTTTCTTATAGAGGAAAGGATCATCCCAAAAATAATGTCTAAGATCATAAAAGAATCTCTTTCTTTGTTGATAAGTAAAGTGTGGAGGTAATACTTTTCCAACAATAAAATTTGCATAATTAGCGAACCAAGGAGAAGTAGCCTTAATACTGGAAACATTAACATTTGCAAGTTGTTCATTAACAAAGCTATCATTAATAGGAATAGGGTCATCAGGTATATTTTCCACTCTAGAGAGATGATCAACTACTTGGTTATCTTCTCCTTTCCTATCAACAATGTGTAAATCAAATTCTTGCAAAAGAAGTACCCATCTTATCAATCTAGGCTTAGCATCTTTCTTGTTCATCAAGTATTTAATAGCAGAATGATCAGTATGAATTGTGACTTTGGAATCAGTGATATAAGGTCTAAACTTGTCACAAGCAAATAGTACTGCTAAAAATTCTTTTTCAGTTGTAGCATAATTTCTTTGGGTAGCATCAAGTGTTCTACTAGCATAATAAATAACATTCAGTTTCTTATCAACCCGTTGAACCAAAACAGCCCCAACAGCATAATCACTAGCATCACACATAATTTCAAAGGGCAATTTCCAATCAGGAGGTTGAATAATAGGAGCAATTATTAAAGCTTTCTTCAAAATATTAAAAGATTCAATGCAATAATCATTAAAAGAGAAAGGAACATCCTTTTGCAAAAGATTGGTTAGAGACTTTGAAATTTTGGAGAAGTCCTTAATGAACCTACGGTAAAAACCTGCATGCCCAAGAAAACTTCTCATACATTTTATATCCTTTGGGTATGGTAGCTTCTCAATAGCTTCTATCTTGGCTGGATCAACTTCTATTCCATTTCCAGAAATCTTATGTCCTAGAACAATTCCTTCGGTAACCATGAAGTGACACTTCTCCCAATTGAGAACTAGATGTTGATCCTCACAACGCTGCAAAACTTTGTTAAGATTGAACAAGCAATTATCGAAAGAAGTACCATACACAGAAAAATCATCCATAAAGACTTCCATTATCTTCTCAATGTAATCAGCAAATATATCATTCATGCATCTTTGAAAAGTAGCAGGAGAATTGCATAAACCGAATGGCATTCTTCTATAAGCAAAAGTACCAAATGGGCAAGTAAAAGTGGTCTTTTCTTGATCGTCCTTATGGACAGGAATTTGTGAGAAACCTGAATAACCATCTAGATAACAAAAGTGAGAGTGTTTAGATAACCTTTCTAACATTTGATCAATAAATGGCAATGGGTAATGATCTTTTCTAGTTTCTTTGTTTAATTTTCTGTAATCAATGCACATCCTATAGCCAACAACAGTACGTTGAGCCACAAGTTCATTCTCATCATTTGGAACAACAGTCATTCCTCCCTTTTTAGGAACACAATGGACAGGACTAACCCACTTACTATCAGCTATAGGATTAAAGATACCAGCTTCCATGAGTCTTATTACCTCCTTCCTTACCACTTCTTTCATTTTTGGATGGAGACGGCGTTGATAATCAACAACAGGTTTTGCATCCTCCTCCAAATTAATTTTGTGCATACATAGAGCTGGGCTTATACCCTTAAGATCATCAAGAGAGTATCCAATAGCCGGTCTATGAGCTTTTAGCACATCAAGTAGTTTCTCTTCTTCTTCCGCTGAAAGGTTAGCACTAATAATGACAAGATATATGTTCTTATCATCTAAGTATGCATATTTCAGGTTATCAGGCAAAGGTTTCAATTCAAAACTAGGATCCCCTTTAGGTGGTGGTAATACTCCTAAATTATCAGGTGGGATATGCAACTGTAACTGTGGTGGTTGTTGCCATAATATTTGTTCCAGAGCCTCTTTTTCCTCATCATTAAATGGTTCATCTTGATTAAGCATATAACGTTCTACAACATCTGTTGAAGCTACAGCTATAGAAGCAAGAGTTTCAATTATATCTTCAGAAATTGGCTCTTTCACAACATGTTTATCAGCAAATTTGGAAAAATTGAACTCAAGTCCTTCATTATCACATTTAATAAACACTTTCTCTTTAAGCAAATTAATTTCAGCCCCAACAGTACGCAAGAAAGGTCTACCAAAAATGATAGGACAAAAAGAATCTTGAGGGCAACCAAGCACAATAAAATCAGCAGGATATTTAATTTTACCAACTAGAACTTCAATATCTCTAACAATTCCAAAAGGACAGATATATTCTTTATTAGCAAGTTTAATTGTCATACCTGTCCCTTCGATAACAATAGGATCAATATCAGGCTTGATTTCAAGATAGAGAGAATATGGAATGACACTAATGCTTGACCCAATATCACATAGACCATGATAACTTGAAGTCCCAATAGAGCATGATATTATAGGTTTTCCCACCTGGTCGAATTACCTCTGATAATTTTAGTAGCATCTTCACATAGATAGACATCAACAGGATCTTCTTCATTTAATTGTTTGATAACAGAAATTTGAGTATTGACTTCCACCTGTTCATATGGCTTAGGACATTTCCTTTTACTCTTGTTAGTAACAGTAGTAAGCAAATTTTTCTTAACTTGGTTTGGATATGGGGGTGGCTCAACATACTCCTCAATTCTCACAGATGACACTGGCTCTATCTGTTTAATAACTTTAGGAATAACAATAGACTGTTTAACATGTTCAACATAAGTTTCAAACCCACTTTTAGGAATACGGACATGCTCAGCAAAAGTTTTAGCTATTTCAAGTATAACATAAGGATCAAGATTAAATGTATCACTCATATTTTTAAACAAGATAGAAGTAGAGAAGGTCTCCACACATGAATATCCATAATCAAAATAATGTTTATTACCTTTATCAAGTTCCCAATGTCCAGTATTTTTAGAAATAGTTTCCAATAGATTCCATGCTTCTTCTTCAGTATTATTTGTAAAACTCCCACTAGATGAATTGTCCAAAATTTCCTTATGCTTCATAGGTAGCCTCACATAAAAGTTTATCAATATAAGTTTCTTTGTAAGATCATGACAAGGATTCTCACGAAGGAGTGCCTTCAGTCTCCCCCAAGCTTGAGTAATACTCTCTCCTAGATGTGGCCAGAAATTAAATATATAGCAGCGACTCTCATAAGCTTCTCTAGGAGTAAAATATTTAAGAAAGAAAATCTTCCTCAATACACTCCATTCAGTAGTGGCTCCTTCATCCAAAGACCTGAACCAAATACGAGCATTACCAGATAAAGACATAAATAATAACTTCCTTTTCACGTAGTCCTCATAAATACCAGGGATCCTGAATAAGCCACATATTTCTTCAATCATTTCAATGTGTTCACGTGCAGTCTTAGTTCCATCTCCTGAAAATACATTCTTCATAACTCTTTCAAGATGCCCAGTGGGAATTTTAAATCCCACTTCAGGTATCTTAGACACAGCAGTTTCAACCACTTTAGCAGTAGTGGTATAAGCACTTTCAAAAAGAGTAAGGTACAGCGAGGGACGATTCTTAAGTGCCATAGTAGCAATGAGATAAAACAACAAATATAATTCAGATTTCAAGTTTCCTTACCAAACTTCTTACCAATAGCGCTACGCTCCCTGGCAACGGCGCCAGAAAAGTATCTTGATGACTCCCAAGTGCAGGAGATCAATTGTAGTACCTTTCAATGAGAAAAGGTTGTCGAACCCATGAGGAACTGAAGGTATTGGTTAGAAAGAATGATAAATAAAACAATAAAAGATGCAAGTGTTATTGGGATTTTTGGTTGTATAAATGCAAAAGAATAAAAATGCTTAAAATAAATAGTAGCAAGTAGAAAGCTCTCAAAGAGAGAGAAAGCCCAATCCTCTATGTGGCTAGAGGACAAGCTCAAGTGATGTGTGTCTTATATGTGGAAAACGTTCCCGAGGGCGGCATGGATATCACTAGGCATAGAGATTTATTAAACAACACGTTGCATATCTTGTCAAGTTTTAATCTACTTGGGGCGGAGCCATAACTAGGCATAGCTAAATAATTAAACTACAACCCCTTATGATGGATCATGTGGCCAATTTAATGACTTGCACAAGAATTATTAAGACATAAAGTCCCACCATAGCATGACACTCTAAGGTCCCCGACACTACTACCCACATAATATAACTGCATGACTCTGTCTTGGGCTTAGTTGTCCTCCCAAGTCTTCCTCAATTCATTACACTACGTTGTTCTCCTATGAGCCCTTTAAAGGTGAAGTGTTGTGCAGTCGACGTTCGCACAACACCATCATAGAATCACATAAAAGATAAACTCTTGACAAAATACCAACACATGTTATATATAAATCATTGCCAATTCATCCTATGCCCTCAGGAACATATGGGAACTACTCACAACGTGCAAACATGATCATAATCAGTGTCATAAAGGGTACAACACAATCTGAAATAAATACTTCACCACCAAATAATGACAAGTACCCAATCAGAAACATGAATAGGAGCACTAGCCAATGATCTAGGGTATAGCAACTCTCAAACTATGAGGGGAACGGAGTGGATCACGGAGATGGTGATGGAGATGGTGCTGGTGATGGTGATGACGGTGATGTAGAGGCCTCCTCCCACACCAAGGAGGAGAGGTGATGATGATGGCGGCGATTTCCCCCCTCTCCGGAGCTCCGGAGCAGCAGGATCTGACCCCCTTCGGAGAGAATCAGGAGCTCCGCCGCCGCCACGACCTCAGATAATTCGGGGAAAATTAGGGCATCCCTTTTCGGCGAAGACGAAGGTGTTGGTAAAAAGCCCCACGCGAGGAGGTGCTCGAGGGCCTACTTGGTGGGTCCCACGTGGCCAGGTACATGGGCCGCGTGGGCCCACCCCATTTGGCCCTCGTGGCCCTCCTGTCTTCGGTCTTCTTTCCTCCACCCTTCTCCTGATGAAAAACTGGCGTGGTATTTTTCCTTTAATTATTTGAGTCCGCAAAACTCCTAAAACAATAAAACAAGAAAAGGGGGGTATTCTGCCTCCCAGATGTTAAATGCCAAAAAATAGGGACTTTGTATGAAAGTCCCATAAATCATATAAAACATGCAAAACGTCGATATAACAATGCAAATAACATACCAATATGATAATATAAGATATAAAAATGATGATATAAAATGCACGTATCAGAAGCACGCGGAGACAAGGATATATTCCCGAGTTCCTCCTTGTTAAGGGAGTACGTCTCGTTGGAGGGGTGTGAGCTCGCCACAAGAGGCCTACTCAAGATGCAACAAAGGCCTCACCCTATTCTCCGATGAACCGCACCCAAGGGTTTGGTTCACCTTCCACTATCGGAATCCTTCGAGGCGGAATTCAGAGCCTTTACAACGTTCTTGTGGCACATACCCACAACTTAATTGGGGGCTCTCTTACAACAATTAATAAGCAAGAGAATCTAGGGTAACACGATGCTAAGCCTAGAAAAGAAATCCCTCAAGTGAATGAGGGGGAAATGAAGAACGGCTTGGTGAAGATGTAGATCGGGGCCTTCTCCTTCAATCCTCCAAAAATCAACGAGTTTGGGTGGAGGGATTGGGAGTTCTCTTCGATTTGAGCTTTTGGTTTTAATGGAGGAGAGAGAGTTGCAAGAGCTGAGAGAACCAAGGTATGTGGAGGGGTATTTATACCCCTCCTAGGATTCTGGCCGTAGGAGAACCAGAACTTCCGGCCTGGGGCCGGAACTTTCGGTGGGCCGGGTATCTCCGGGGAGAATCTCCGCCCAAAACCTTTGGGGCCCCTCCCGAGAGGAAAACCCAAAAGGACTTAGCCAAAATTCCACCGGAAAACTTCCAGGGCCGGAACTTTCGGGCCACCGAAAATTTCCGGGGGGAACTTCCGGGGAGAAGTTCCGGGACCCCTCTAGAGAGGAATCCCAAAAATGACTTAGTCGATTTCCTGCTTGGCCGGAATTTCCGGCCCAAGGGCCGGAACTTCCGGTCCTGCAATGGCAGAAAACCACTGCAAAGCGATTCTCTTCTCCATCTTCGATCTTGTCTTCGATCTTTTCACCTTCTGGGCCTAACCAGCTATGAAACCTGACATGACACTTTAACAAACATTATTAGCCCACAAAATGTGTTGTCATTATATCACCAAAACTAAGAGATGATCTTTCAAAACTGCCCCCTTTTTCTCTACTCATGTTCTTCTGCCGTACTGTTCCTTATTGTGTATTGCCTACAGAGTCCCTGGCACAGGCTCGGCATGAGAGGGATGACGCCACGCTGCAGTATGCCGAACTAAAGGGGAAGCTCGACTCCACCGAGGCTGATGCCCGTGCGCGTGCTGATGAGGCCGCGCGAGCTGCGAGGGAAGAGGTTGAGGGACGCGAGAAAACAACCGCCCATCAACTTGGAGCTGTGACCAACTCCTTATCAGGTTCTCCAACATTGCATCCTTCTCTCTTTGTTTTGACATTGCCTTTTTCTTTTGCTAAGTCTCTCATCTCCGTTTCCACCCAGGGTATTTGGGCGCTCCTGCGGGCTGTAGCAGCCAAGCTCATCCCGAAGACTTGGAGGGTGCTCTGGTTGCCCTGGAGGGTGTCGGTGGCCAGACAGGAGGTCTCCTGTCGAAGGCGGAAGAGCGCTTACGTGCCTGCATGGCAGCGTGTTTCCCAAGGCGCAGCCTCCCTCCTCCTTCGACGAACTGGCGGAGCTGTTTGGCCCGGATGCTTCCACCATTGCCGACTTCCGTCGTGAGCATACGGTACGTGAATCGCAGACCACCCTTCTAATGCTGCTGGGGCACGACTTCGAGGGTGATTTTGACAAGGCCATGTCGGGGCGTCCTCGCGGACCTGATGGCAAGGCGCTGCCCCTCATCGACTTTTCTGAGAGGTCTCGTGAGTTGGCGCAGAAGCTGGCAGATACTCTGGAGAAGCAAGCCGTCAGGCGCGCCGAGAAGGCCAAGAAATCTACCAGCTCGCAGTAGTCGATAGACGTCGTAGTAGTTTGTCGAAGATTGTGTTAAAAACTTGTCCCCTTTGTCTTTTGTCGCCTGTAATGAACATTGGCCTAGGAGCCTCTTATGATATTTCCTTTGCCTGTTTTCCTTGAGAATTTTATTTCTTCAATCCAGCCCCCGAGCTCTGTTGGAGAGCTGGGGCGAGGGTATTGCTGAGCGCTAAGTTGACGAGGGAGTGTGATGCGGTGTTGCTTCCTTCGTTCCCCGGCAACGGCGCCAGAAAAAGAGCTTGATAGCGCGAGAGGTGTTAATCAATCACGCTTCGTTGGGCACCCCAAGAGGAAGGTTTGAGGAGCACAGCAGCAAGTTTTCCCTCAGTTAGAAACCAAGGTTATCGAACCAGTAGGAGTGAGGAATGCTTCAGAAGGTTGTCCACAACTGCAATGGCGCCAGAAAAAGAGCTGTTGCAGGGGAGACAGTGGAACCTGCAGAACACAATCAAACTACTTTGCCCCAACGAAGCAGTGAGGTTGTCAATCTCACCGGCCTTGCTGAATACAAAGGATTAAATGTATGTGTGGAAGGAAGCTTGTTTGCAGTAAATCAAAGCAGTAGAGCAGTTGATTTAATTGCAGATGTAAAAGAATAGACCGGGGTCCACAGTTCACTAGTGGTGTCTTCTCCATAAATAAAATACTACACATGCTGGGTAACAAATTACAGCTGGGCAATTGACAGAATAGAGAATGCATGACAATGCATGAACATTGCATAATACAGAGGATGATGATGTCTATATGAGATGCTTTGGGCATTACGACAAAATACATAGATAGCTGTTCCAAGCATACACCTATGCCTAAATAGTCCACCTTTGAGATAACATACCGTAAAATCTCTCCAGTATTAAGTTGCAAGCAACAGACAATTGCATGAAGAACTGTGCATAAAGTTTACTCCCTAGTAGCAACGGCACTCCCCCGTCCTTATATGTTTCTGTCACTCAAGCCAAGGCACACAGGGACCGAACCCACTATCTAGCATAAATACTCCCTCTTGGAGATACAAGCAACTACTTGATCAAGGCAATTACAAGTACCGGAAAGCATGCAAGATCACAAATAACATAGACATGATAATATCAATAATCAACATCACAAGGTACTTCTCTATTCATCGGATCCCAGCAAACACAACATGTAGCATTACAATAAGATGATCTTGATCATGATAGGCAGCTCACAAGATCTAAACATGATGGCACAAGAGGAGAAGACAACCATCTAGCTACTGCATGGACCCGTAGTCCAAAGATGAACTACTCACTCATCTGTCCGGAGGCGGGCATGGTGGTGTAGAGCCCTCCGGCGATGATCTCCCTCTCCGGCAGGGTGCCGGGAAGAGCTTCAGAACCCTCCCGAACTAGGGTTGACGACGGCGGCGGCGACGGATGTTTTTCTGGAATTTTGATCGGTTCTTAGGGTTTTCTCGTCGGGGGGATTATATAGGCGAAAGGGCGGCGTCGGTGGAGGCCCGAGGGGGCCACACCACCTGGTGGCGCGGCA
The DNA here is from genome assembly GCA_012064385.1 of Puccinellia tenuiflora. Lineage (NCBI taxonomy): Eukaryota > Viridiplantae > Streptophyta > Magnoliopsida > Poales > Poaceae > Puccinellia > Puccinellia tenuiflora. The sequence continues at coordinate 1,225,788 of QRDG01001505.1, read as the reverse complement.
GACAGGTGGGCCGCGCCACCCTAGGGTGTGGTCGCCCTCTGGTGCGTCTTCGGCTCCCCTTTGGACTCCGTATGCGTGAAGAAATTATAAGATCCTGGGTTTTTGTCCCGTCCGATTCCGAGAATATTTCCTTAAGTACTTTTCTGAAACGGAAAAACAGCAGAAAACATAACTGGCACTGGGGCATCTTGTTAATATGTTAGTTCCAAAAATGCATAAAAATGCTATTAGATGTAAACAAAACATGTAGCAAATGGTATGAAAACAAGCATGGATCATAAGAAATTATAGATACGTCGGAGACGTATCAGCATCCCCAAGCTTAGTTCTACTCGTCCTCGAGTAGGTAGAATGATAACAAATAATTTCTTAGGAGACATGCAAACTCACAATCTAGATCAACATAGTAATGCAAAACACATGATGTGAATAAGGTGATCCAAAACAATTGTCTATAGTTGACATTAAGCAAACAATGATTAAAAAATGCTAGCTAAAAGAAGCTAGAACTTTTCATGAATCAGCGTGTTGGAGACTAGGAACCATACATAAGGTTTAGAAAGAAGAATAGTAAATTGTGTCTCCAATGTAAAATGTCAATCAATCTTCAAAGCATCAAATTCAGTTAATAATAGAAATAGCCAAGCTCAAGTCAAGTGTCCTTAATCCATCCACTTAACTTATCAACTGTTATGTAGTCCACTCAACTAATACAAGCAAGAAGAAGGCTTGGCACCATGAGGTTATGGCAAAGAGAATAATAATGGGGGTTTGGAAGGCCAAAAAGAAAGGCTCAAACAGTGGAAGAGGTAACCACAAGACAAGAGGAAGTCCCATAGTAGACACTGAATGAGGAGTAGTGATTGCCATGCAACGGATGCACATAGAGCTATATGAATGGAAGCTCTCCAATGGAACTAGTGGGGGTGCATCCAACTTGCTTGCTCATGAAGACCTAGAGCTCACTTGAGGAGGCTCATCGTTGGAATATACAAGCCAAGTTCTATAACGTTTGGTCCCCACATAGTTATACTAATGAAGCATAAAAACTCACTACAATGATGTAGGTGCTACTAGCACAAGTGTGGAATAAAAGGATAGTAGTGTTGCCCCCTCTCTCATTTTATATTCTTTTTTCTTTTTCTCTTTTTTTTGCTTTTTGCTTTTTGAGGCCTTTGTGGCTCTTTTATATTTTTCTCTCATTGGTCTCTTTTGGACTCTTTTGATTGGCCACTTTGGACTCTTTTCAATATGCTCACAGGTAGAGGCAACACTCTATTTTACAAGATGATCATCACACTTTTTGGTGTACTCAAAACTCAAAGACTAATACATGGTGTATGGTGGATATGCAAGACCGAGCGTAGTGTGGAAAAGATGTAACACATGTGGAAAACCACGCATCACACTAACTCAAATGGTCAAGAAATACTATATGGCAATGAAGTAAAAATGACATAAAGTCATGTAATGTAAATGATGGATGTTGCATGGCAATGTATCTCGGAACAGCTATGGAAATGCTGTGATAGGTAGATATGGTGGCTGTTTTGAGGAAGATAGTTGGCTTATGTGTAGGAGAACAAGATGAAGATCTCCCACGGGGTTGGATGTACTTGCGAAGTATGCACCAATCTCAATGTGAAAAAGGGCAATGCAAAGCACCGAAGAGGCTAGCAAAATATGGAGGTGGAAGTGCCAAAAACCAAAAACTCACATAGCATGTCGTATATTGCAAACAACTAACAGTATCAAAGTCTCACAAATGGTTAGAGACACCCTGAGAGGGATTGTGGCGGCGACACAAGTGCCCCGTTGGCTTCCCCGACCGTTGCAGTAACTATACCATTAGAAACTTCTTTTCAACTAAGAGGAAATCACGACACTAAAGCACTATTGACTTATGTTGTTTTTAGTTCAGAAAAGTACGGCTCCACGCTCTACTAACACATCTTCACTAATCAGCTCTTAACAACATTAACCAACATATTTTAACCATTAGTTATTTTAATACCTCAAAACAATTGAAGAGGAGCAAGTTATCTACACAAAGGTCTACAAGACTATGCAGCATTTCTCTATTTCATACCACTATCACAAGCACAAAATTTTCCAATCTAACACATCAACCAAGCAACTAAAACAACTCTCTAACAAATAAGAGTGAAACACAAGAGAGCTTAACACAAAGAACTAGCAGGCCTAAACAAGATAACATGCTAAAAGCAAGAGCTTACTAGAAAACAGACAGTAGCTAAGAATACTCAACAAATATAAGCGAAGCACAAGAGTATTCATATGAAAAAGCGGAGCGTGTCTCTCTCCCACACAAGAATGCTAGGATCCAACTTATTAAGCAAACTAAAACACACACTAAAAATAAAAACAGACGCTCCAAGCAAAATACATAAGATGTAGTGGAATAAAAATATAGTATCACTAGAGATGACCTGATAGTTTTGTCGATGAAGAAGGGGATGCCTTGGGCATCCCCAAGCTTAGATGCTTGAGTCTTCTTGAATTTGCTTGGGATGACCCACCGGGGCATCCCCAAGCTTAGGCTTTTCACTCTTCTTGATCTCATCATATCGTCCCTCTTGCTTACTTGAAAACTTCCACCACATCAAACTCAAAGTAATTCTCATTAGAGGGTTAGTGCATAAATAAAAAATTCTCATATTCTACTGTGACACAAGCACACCTTAATGCATTATAACATTAGCTACAGCCACTGATGTTCAAAGGAGCAAAAAGATCCAAATAAACATCGCAAAAGAAGCAATGCATAATAAAAGGCAGAATCTGTCAAAATCTGAACAGTCTGTAAAGACGAATTTTTTCGAGGCACTAGAGTTGCTCAAATCGAAAATCACTGAACTAGAAAAAGTTTCATACATATATGAAGATTCAGAACACAAAATCTCAAAGCATTTCGTCGCTTCTGGAATAAATGGCGAATTTAACGGTGACAGACAGAAATCTGTTTCCTGTGCAGAAATCCAAATATAGCAAAAACTTTCTACTAGAGACCTTACTTGGCACAACATTGCAAGAAAATAAAGATACAAAGAAGTTGCTACAGAAGTAAACAAACTTCTTGACTCAAATAAAAGAAAAGATACTGAAAATAAAATGATGGGTTGTCTCCCATAAGCACTTTTCTTTAACGCCTTTCAGCTAGGCGCAGAAAGTGAACATCAAGTATTTCCAAGAGAAGAAGCATCAAAACGATAATTTTCTCTAACAATAGAGTCAAAAGGTGACTTCATTCTCTTCCTAGGGAAGTGTTCCATACCTTTCTTAAGAGGGAATTGATATCTAATGTTGCCCTCTTTCATATCAATAACAACACCAATAGTTCGAAGAAAAGGTCTTCCCAAAATAATAGGACAAGAAGCTTTGCACTCAATATCCAAGACAATAAAATCAATGGGAACAAGGTTATTATTAACCATAACATGAATATCATCAAGCCTTCCCAAAGGTGTTTCTGTAGAATTATCAGCAAGATGAATGTTCAAACAACAGCTCTCCAATGGTGGCAAGTTAAGCATATCATAGAATTTCTTAGGCATAATAGAAACACTTGCACCAAGATCACATAAAGCATTACAATCAAAATCATTTACTTTCAGTTTAATGATGGGTTCCCAAACATCTTCTAATTTATTAGGGATAGAAGCTTCAAGTTTTAACTTTTCTTCCCTAATTTTCATGAGAGCATTGGTAATATGTTTTGTAAAAGCCAAGTTTATAGTACTAGCATTAGGACTTCTAGCTAGCTTTTGCAAGAACATTATGACTTCAGAGATATTGCAATTATCAAAATCAAAATCATTATCATCAAAAGTAATGGAAGAAGGATCTCCCATAGTTCGAAAAATTTCAGCTCCTTTATCACTAGCAGTTTTGGTATCTTTTGGCAGTTTTAAGCGTTTTTCATGAGAAGTGGAAACATTGCCAACATTGTTAACTTTACCATTATCATTAATAGACTTGTTATCATGTGAAACCTGAACATTACTAGTGGTGGTGATGGTGTAAACTTTAACCATATTGTTCTTTTTAGTGGCTTTTCTTTCTCTTTCCCACCTAGCATGTAGTTCAGCCAACATTCTAACATTGTCATCAATTCTAACTTGGATGGCATTAGCTGTAGCAAAAATGTTATATTCAATAACTTCAGGTTTAGCCACCATTTTATTGATTAAAGAAGCTTGTGATTCAGACATGGATGAAATACGGTCTTCAGCATTTGAAATTTTAGTTTGCAAACCAAAAATTTCCTTGTTTAAATTCTCAAGTTGATGACCTATGTTTTTTAGCAAAGCAGATTGTTCATTCATAGTTTTAGTAAACAATTGGTTTTGTTCATATTGTGCTTGCATATAGTCTTTAGTGGTCCTTTCAACTTCTAACAATCTTTCCTCACTAGGCAATCTAGGCTTCCCATAAGAATTACCATAAGAGTTACCATAACCATAATTGTTATTAGGAGGATATGGCTTATAGTTGTTGTTACCAAAATTGTTCCTATAGGCATTGTTGTTGAAATTGTTATTTTTAATGAAGTTCACACCAACATGCTCTTCTTGGGCAACCAAAGAAGCTAAGGGGACATTATTTGGATCAACAAAAGATTTACCATTAACTAGCATAGACATAATCACATCAATCTTTTCACTCAAGGAAGAGGTTTCTTCAACAGAATTTACCTTCTTACCTTGTGGAGCCCTTTCAGTGTGCCATTCAGAGTAGTTTACCATCATATCATCAAGAAGCTTTGTTGCTGCACCCAAAGTGATGGACATAAAGGTTCCTCCAGCAGCTGAATCCAATAGGTTTCTTAAAGAAAAATTCAATCCTGCATAAAAGGTTTGGATGATCATCCAAGCAGTCAGTCCATGGGTGGGACAATTCTTTATCAAAGATTTCATTCTTTCCCAGGCTTGAGCAACATGTTCATTATCCATTTGTTTAAAGTTCATGATGCTACTTCTCAAAGATATAATTTTAGCAGGAGGATAATATTTTCCAATGAAAGCATCTTTGCATTTAGTCCATGAATCAATACTATTTCTAGGCAAAGATAACAACCATTCTTTAGCTCTCCCTCTCAAAGAGAAAGGAAACAATTTCAGTTTTATAATATCTCCATCCATATCCTTATACTTTTGCATCTCACAAAGTTCAACAAAATTATTAAGGTGAGCAGCAGCATCATCAGTACTAGCACCAGAAAATTGCTCTTTCATAACAAGATTTAACAAAGCAGGTTTGATCTCATAAAAATCTGTCTTAGCAGCAGGTGGAGCAATAGGAGTACATATGAAATCATCATTATTAGTACTAGTGAAGTCACACAACTTAGTGTTTTCAGTAGTACTCATTTTTGATAAAAACAAGGTAAACCGAATTGAACAAGATTAAACAAGTAACTAATTTTTTTGGGTTTTTGATATAGGAAAGCAACAAGATAAATTCTACACTAATTTTTTTGTGTTTTTGATATAAGAAAGCAAAACAAGACAAAGCAATAATAATAAGCAAGACTAAAACAAAGTAAAGAGATTGGAACTGAGAGACTCCCCTTGCAGAAACTTCTCTACTCCCCGGCAACGGCGCCAGAAAAAGACTTGCTGAGCGCTAAGTTGACGAGGGAGTGTGGTGCGGTGTTGCTTCCTTCGTTCCCCGGCAACGGCGCCAGAAAAAGAGCTTGATAGCGTGAGAGGTGTTAATCAATCATGCTTCATTGGGCACCCCAAGAGGAAGGTTTGAGGAGCACATCAGCAAGTTTTCCCTCAGTTAGAAACCAAGGTTATCGAACCAGTAGGAGTGAGGAATGCTTCAGAAGGTTGTCCACAACTGCAATGGCGCCAGAAAAAGAGCTGTTGCAGGGGAGACAGTGGAACCTGCAGAACACAATCAAACTACTTTGCCCCAACGAAGCAGTGAGGTTGTCAATCTCACCGGCCTTGCTGAATACAAAGGATTAAATGTATGTGTGGAAGGAAGCTTGTTTGCAGTAAATGAAAGCAGTAGAGCAGTGGATTTAATTGCAGATGTAAAAGAATAGACCGGGGTCCACAGTTCACTAGTGGTGTCTTCTCCATAAATAAAATACTACACATGCTGGGTAACAAATTACAGCTGGGCAATTGACAGAATAGAGAATGCATGACAATGCATGAACATTGCATAATACAGAGGATGATGATGTCTATATGAGATGCTTTGGGCATTGCGACAAAATACATAGATAGCTGTTCCAAGCATACACCTATGCCTAAATAGTCCACCTTTGAGATAACATACCGTAAAATCTCTCCAGTATTAAGTTGCAAGCAACAGACAATTGCATGAAGAACTGTGCATAAAGTTTACTCCCTAGTAGCAACGGCACTCCCCCGTCCTTATATGTTTCTGTCACTCAAGCCAAGGCACACCGGGACCGAACCCACTATCTAGCATAAATACTCCCTCTTGGAGATACAAGCAACTACTTGATCAAGGCAATTACAAGTACCGGAAAGCATGCAAGATCACAAATAACATAGACATGATAATATCAATAATCAACATCACAAGGTACTTCTCTATTCATCGGATCCCAGCAAACACAACATGTAGCATTACAATAAGATGATCTTGATCATGATAGGCAGCTCACAAGATCTAAACATGATGGCACAAGAGGAGAAGACAACCATCTAGCTACTGCATGGACCCGTAGTCCAAAGATGAACTACTCACTCATCTGTCCGGAGGCGGGCATGGTGGTGTAGAGCCCTCCGGCGATGATCTCCCTCTCCGGCAGGGTGTCGGGAAGAGCTTCAGAACCCTCCCGAACTAGGGTTGACGACGGCGGCGGCGACGGATGTTTTTCTGGAATTTTGATCGGTTCTTAGGGTTTTCTCGTCGGGGGGATTATATAGGCGAAAGGGCGGCGTCGGTGGAGGCCCGAGGGGGCCACACCACCTGGTGGCGCGGCAGACAGGTGGGCCGCGCCACCCTAGGGTGTGGTCGCCCTCTGGTGCGTCTTCGGCTCCCCTTTGGACTCCGTGTGCGTGACGAAATTATAAGATCCTGGGTTTTTGTCCCGTCCGATTCCGAGAATATTTCCTTAATTACTTTTCTGAAACGGAAAAACAGTAGAAAACAGGAACTGGCACTGGGGCATCTTGTTAATATGTTAGTTCCAAAAATACATAAAAATGCTATTAGATGTAAACAAAACATGTAGCAAATGGTATGAAAATAAGCATGGATCATAAGAAATTATAGATACGTTGGAGATGTATCAGGTATCTTCTCCAATGTTGATTTATCTTTTTTCCTCACCCCTCTTGCTTTGTTTTGTGGGCAGGCTAGCCTTGCCAGTGCTCCTCCATCCAGTGGGGTTGTACTCAACCAGGCGCCTGACTCTGAATCCGCTGCCACTGCCTCTGGCACCCGCGATCCTGACGAGTATCGGTGCTCGGTGCTACAGACCCGATGTGCCAGATTGGAGCAGGACTTATGGGCTACTCAAGGTGTCCTAGCCATTTTGCGATCAAAACAACCTCGTCCCGCCGAGCGAGACGCTTACTTGCTTGAAGAGTTGGAGAAGGCGAATTCTGATCTGCTATGCAAGCTACCACAAGCCCCCGAGCCGTTGTCGGTTTCTTCGTGTATTTGTCTTCAGTTGTTTTCTTCTTTTGACAGGTGCTCAACTGGATGCTCGAGCTAAAGCCGATCGGGTGAACGGCCTACTCCGGCGTGTTGCTAAAGTCGTAGGGCGGGACACCACCTCCTTTTGGTCTGACAGTGCTCGGGGTCGTGTTCTGGCTCTGCTGCAGGACCGCGTGCAACAGGTGGTTTCCTTTATTGGGTCATGCAGATTTGCGCTCTCACTGGTACATAAAGCTCTGTTTCCCCTGGATGAGCAGCCGCGGGGACTTGGTGCTCTCATGGAGAAGTTCCGCAATGGTGAAGCTGCGCGAGAGTTTGTTCGCGCCCAATTGGTCAGCGGCGCAATATATGCCTTGGTGTTTGTGCGCAGACGACACCCATACATGTGCCTGACAGGGATCGAGGAAGTTTCTCCACGACCTGACGGCGAGCCTACGCCGATGGAACACCATTACCGGGCTGTAGAGGGCGTGGCTATTGGTTTGATCGACAAATTGGAGCATGATACTGAGTTGCAGCTTGACCATGTAACTTTACAGGTTCCAAAAACAGAGCCGAAGGACTAGCTCCGTCTCGGTGCAAGTACTTGTAGAATATGAATAATTTGTTCGTAGTTTCAATATACGCCTAGGCTGTTGTCGAGCCTTTATCTCCTTGTGTGTTTGAGTTGTTCTGTTGTGCTTCAGCGGTGCAGCCCCCGGGTATCGGGTTCCCATCCGTGTTTTATTTTACTTTGGCCTTTATAGCGTAGCCCCCGAGTATCGGGTGCTGCTAAGGCGGTCACCATTCTCTTAACCTCAACGGTGTAGCCCCCGAGTATAGGGTGCCATTCCGGAGATTGTTTTACTTGGCCCTTACAACGCAGCCCCCGAGTATCGGGTGCTGCGAAGGCGATTACTTTTGTTGTCTTAACCTCAACGGCATAGCCCCCGAGTATCGGGTGCCATTCCGGAGTTTGTTTTATTTGGCCTTTACAACGCAGCCCCCGAGTATCGGTTGCCACAAAGGCGATTACTTTTGTTGTGCGGCATATCGACTCCAAAAATAGAGGAACATTGCACTTTTATTGAAGGAGACGTAGTCTCAACGATTACATCGGTGGCTGAACAGCCTTATTGACAGTTGTGCTATGCGTAGAAGCGTCGCAGATGTGCAGCATTCCACGGGTTGTGAGAGCTCTCCGTTTCTTGCATTCTTCAGGCGGTACGCTCCCCCGCCGATGACTTCGGCGATGATGAATTTACAAGAGATCTATTAATGTGTGACGCTCTATCCATGACGATGTAGTAAAAAAATGTCATAAAATCGAGAAAATATGACAATTTGTGATGATTTTTCATTGTAACGTCATCGAATCTGCGTCACAGATTAACACATTTCTTGTAGTAGGGTCCTTCCCATGAGGAGGCGAGTTTGTGCACCTTCTTTTGCTTGAGTCGGAGCACTAGGTCACCTTCCACAAATGACCTTGTGCGCAGTCGACGGCTATGGTAGTTGCGCAGGCCTTGCTGGTATGTTGCCATGCGGGCGAGTGCGATGTCTCGCGCCTCATCAAGCAAGTCGACATCGTCCTCGAGCATTGCATTGGCGTCGTCTTCATCGTATGCTACAACACGAGGTGCGTCAAAGCGCAGGTCGTGTGTTAGGACCGCTTCTGCTTCGTCCACCATGAAGAACGAAGTGTAGGCGTGGTGCGCAGGCTCCACAAGATAGAAGGTAGCTCCTCCACCCAGGCACCCGCCGCGCGCTTGAGTGGCATGAAGAGGCGCTTTTTGAAGCCACTTCAGACGAGGCCGTTCGCCTTTTCCACTAGTCCGTTGGACTGTGGGTGGGCGACCGAGGCGTAATTAAGCTTGATGCCTTGCTCTTTGCAGAAGTCTTGGAATTCCTCAGCGGTGAAGTTTGTTCCGTTATCGGTGATGATGCTATGCGGCACACCGAAACGAAAGATGATGGATCTGATGAAATTGACGGCAGTCGTGGCTGCTGCGTTTGTGATTGGCACAACCTCTATCCATTTTGTAAATTTGTCAACGGCCACCAGGAGGTGGGTGTGTCCACCACGGGCAGATTTCCTTAGTGGTCCTACCATATCAAGTCCCCATTGGGCGAATGACCAGGCAAGGGGAATTGTCTTTAACTCTGAAGCAGGTGCGTGAGGCTTGGTGGTGAACTTCTGGCAGCCGATGCGCCGCCTGACGATGTCCTCGGCATCATGGAGTGCCGTGGGCCAGTAGAACCCAGCACGCACGGCCTTTGCAACTAAGGCCCGGCTGCTGGCGTGATGCCCACACATGCCGGCGTGAATCTCAAGGAGAATAGCCTTGCCATCTTCGGGTGCAATGCACCTCTAGAGGATGCCCGATATGCTTCGTTTGTAAAGTTCTCCATTGATTATTGTGAATGCTTTGGCACGGCGAGTGATACGCTGTGCTTCGACTGTGTCTTCTGGAAGCTCTTAACGTAGCATGTATGCCAGGAATGGCTTCGTCCATATAGGCTCGACGAGGAAAACTTCGACTGGGGGTCTTGCTGAGTCGGATTTCTCAGAGCTCGGGACGTCAGTCTCGAGGGTTCCGGGTGCCGGTGTAGAGGGAGCCGTAGGCCGCGCAACCTTGATCGACCTTTTGTTTATCTTTTCCAGGAAGACTCCGGGGGGTACCTTAGTTTTCATGGACCCGATGTTTGCTAAGGTGTCCGCCTCTTTGTTGCTGGCGCGCCCGACGTGACAGAGTTCGCAACCATCGAAGTTACCTTCCATGATGTTGTACAGGTTCCGATATGCGATCATGTTGTCTGTTGCGGTGTCGCACTCCTCCATGGTCTGTTGCACGACCAAGTTGGAGTCGCCGTAGATCATTAGGCGGTCAGCGCCGCACACCTTGTCCATCTTCATCCTATATATCAGGGCCTCATATTCGGCTTCGTTGTTGGATGGTTTCTCAAAGTCCGTCTACAAGATGTAGCGCAACTTGTCACCTTTCGATGATATGAGGATGACGCCTGCGCCTGCTCCCTCATTCCTCTTTGAGCCGTCGAAGTACATGGTCCTGGAGCTTGATGTATCAGGTACCGAAGGCTGCTGCATCTCCATCCACTTGGTGGTGAAGTCAGGTAGGACATGTGCCTTAATCGATGTTGGGTGTTTGTATGTTAGATCCAGAGGACCTAATTCGATGCTCCATTTGGCTACCCTGCTGGTTGCCTTGGAGTTGTTCAGGATGTCTGCGAGTGGCGCCCCACTCACCACCGTGATCGGGTGCTCTTGAAAGTAATGCGCCACCTTGCATGAAGACATGAAGACGCCGTAAGCAAGCTTCTGGTAGTGCGGGTACCTTTGCTTGGATAGAGATAGGACCTCGCTGAGGTAATATACAGGCCTCTGCACTCCGTGAGCTCTCCCTTCCTCCGCGCGCTCGACCACCAGTACTGTACTAACCACCCGGTTCGTGGCGACTATGTAGAGGTATAATGGCTCCTTATCCCGAGCAGCTACGAGGATTGGTGGGGTCGATAACGTGCGCTTGAGGTCGATGAATGCAGCTTGGGCTTCCGGAGTCCACTCGAACTGATCTGTCTTCTTCATCAGCTGATAAAATGGAAGCGCCTTTTCGCCCAACTTGCTCATGAACCGACTGAGTGCAGCTATTCGTATGGACAGTTGCTGGGCTTCCCGGAGCTTTGAGGGCTCCTGCATCTTCAGAAGCGCCTGTATCTTCTCCGGGTTTGCTTTGATACCACGTGCAGATACGAGGTACCCTAATACCTGCCCGGCCGGGACGCCGAACACACACTTCGTTGATTTGAGTTTGATGCCGTATTTCTTGAGTGCGGCGAAGGTCTCGCGCAGGTCCTCAAGGAGCGTTGCTTCTTTCTTGGTCTTGATGACTATATCGTCAACATAGACTTGGACGTTTCGCCCGATTTTCTCTTTGAGGCAGATTTGCATCATGCACTGGTAGGTGGCACCTGCATTCTTGAGCCCGAAGGGCATTGTTGTGTAACAGTAGACGCCGAAAGGCGTGATGAATGCTGTTTTGTCTTCGTCTTCTTCCTTCATCCGAATTTGGTTGTAGCCCGAATAGGCGTCCAGGAAGGAGAGGCGCTCGCAGCCTGCCGTTGAGTCGACAATTTGGTCGATACGTGGCAGGGGGAAGTGATCCTTTGGACAACACTTGTTCAATGAAGTGAAGTCGACACACATGCGGAGTATGTCCGTATTCTTCTTTGGCACCAAGACAGGGTTAGCTATCCAGTCCGACTTCTTGATTTCCCGGATGAACTTGGCAGCCAGGAGCCTGTCGATTTCTTGCCTGGTGGCAAGGTGCTTCGGCTCGGCGAAGCGGCGCATAGTTTGCTTGACGGGCCTTGCATTAGGCAAGATCTGGAGTGCATGCTTGGCGAATTCCCTGGGTATACCTGGCATGTTGGCTGGACACCAGGCAAATATATCCCAGTTCTCACGCAGGAACTCGACGAGCGCTCTTTCCTATGCGGGAGGCAAGCTCGTCGATATGAGGGCCATCTTCTTAGGATCGGTTGGGTGTATCTGATGTGCCCTTGTGTCGTTGGTTGCGTTGAAGGCCGACTCGGGTGGTGATTTTTTGCCCTCGGGGAAGAGGGTACAATCATTGGTGAGTGACAACTCCTGGAGCTACTCTTGCGCCCCAAACGATTTAGAGATCTTGTTAAATTTGCGGTCGCACTCGTCGAACCGCTCAAAGTGTCCGTTGACGGTGATGGTCCCGTAAGGTCCTGGCATCTTGAGCTTGAGGTAGGCGTAGTGCAGGACTGCCATGAAATTGGCGTATGCTGGTCGTCCAAGGATGACGTGGTACTGCGACTTCCAGTCCACCACCTCGAACTCTATCTTCTCCTTCCTGAAGTTTGCTGGCTCGCCGAAGATGACGTCGAGCGTGATCGTGCCCAGGGGGTAAACCGGCCGCCCTGGTACTATGCCGTGGAAGGTGTTGGTTATTAATATGTTCATCCCGCGTAGCATGTCGGCGAACATGATGTTGATGCTGCTGCCGCTGTCCATAAAGACGTGGCTCATTGTGAAGCCACCGATCTGGGCGTCGAGGACGAGGGCTGAGTGCCCTGGCCGTGGTACCTGCGGTGGATGGTCTTCGCGAGAGAAGACGATACTTGCGTGGGACCATCTAAGGAATTCGGGCAGCGCAGGCGGTGACTTGACAGCGAGGTGCACCTGCCTCGTTATGAGCTTCTGATCCTGGTTGGAAGGACGTCCTTTCTGTATCATGAACATGCGCCCGACTGGTTTCGGGTAAGCTTCTTCGCCTGCTTGGGGCTCCTCGACGCGCGGCTGGTGCTGAATGGCTCCCGCCATGTGTCCTGGTGGCGGCAGGGCTGGAGGAAGCGGCGCCCCAATGGCTGGCGCACCTGGGATGATTGGCGCTTGCTGCTGAAGGAGGCGTGCATACTGCACCTGCAGCTCTTGAAAGCTCTCACAACCCTTCAGGAGGTGAGAGGATGTAAGGTTGCCGTTCTCATCCCTGAACATGTGGAATCTGCATGCAGTATGAAGAGTAGGGGAGGGCGTGGTACTCGTCCATTGCGTGGCTGCCATGGTTGCCACTCGCGCTTGATGTTCTTGTCGTCTTTGTAACCGGTTGTTCGGCTGCCGCTTTCATAGCGACTGCCGTCACGGTTTCTTTGCTCGCGGTTGTCGGGGAAACCCGCCGCCACGAGTTCTGTGCCTTCGGTGTCGTCGTATGCACGTGCCTTCCGCTTGCGAGGGTGATCATTGTCGCGGCGACTCCAAGAACCTTGGTCGCCGGCTTCTACGGGTGTGCCTCTGCGCTCGTTGCGTATAGAATCTTCTCCGTCTGCCCACTCATTGGCAATCTGCATGAGATGGGCGACGGTCTTTGGTTTTACTCTTCCGAGTGCTTCTTTCAGCTCAAGTCGATAGACGCCTCGGGTGAACGCGTATATCGCGTTGTCTTCTGAGATCCTCCCTGCTGAATTATGGAGGAGGGTCCACCGCTGGATGTACTCGCGCAGCGTCTCGTCTGAACGTTGCTTGCAGGCTCGCAGCTCCTCGAACGAAATGGGCCATTTGCATGTGCCGACGAAGTTGCGAACGAAGTCCTCGCTGAAATCCTCCTAGCAAGTGTATGCTCCCCGCGGCAAGCTTTTAAGCCAGGCTCGGGCTGACCGCATATGCTGTATGTATTGCATGGCAGTAAACATAGAACCTCTCTGGCAAGTTACTGCCGTGAGGTAGTCTTCCAACCAGGCGGATGGTTCTTGCAGACCGTCGTACTTTGGCGTCTCAGAGGTTAGTCTGAATCCCTTTGGCATTCTAGCTTCTTGGATGCGGCGACTAAAGCACAATGCGCCGCAGGGCTCGAACTCTTCTTCAGAGTCTGAATCGTCGCTACTCTCCTCGCGAGCAGCCCGTCTCGAGCGGTTCCTATTGACATTGCTTTGCGTGATGACGTTGCGTGCATCTTCACCTTCTACGAGATGATATCGATCTTCTCGCCCGCAAGTTGCGTGGTGCCTTCGATCGTGGGTAACGCGGTTTTCTCGGTGGCGAGCGGCATGGTCGTTGTTTACACAGGTAACGCAATCCTCCTGATCACGAGCGACGCGGTCGCCAAGTTGGCGGGTTCGCTGTAACAGCCCCAGATTAGTACCCTAGAATATGGGCCAAATTTTCACTTTTTTCTTTGCATTGCATCATGTCATACAAAATTAAATTGCTAATTTCAAAATAAAGCAAACCCGGGAAATTAAAACAAAGGGAGCAAACCCTTCCCAGAATTTCCAAACTAAAGGCTTTGCCCAAAATGACCAAACCAAATTAATTTGAACTTCCAAATTGTTCAGGAAGTTTCAATCACCCAATTATAATTATTTGGTAAAGGCAAATTCTTAACAAGCAAAGACATAAATTTGAGAACCCAAATTTGGTTCTATCCAAATTCTATTTTTGCAACTAAGTTAAACTTTCCAAAAATTCAAAATAAAATTATGGGGTGCTTCATTGTTATAATATGAGCCTCCATGAATAATTTCATTATTTTTGGAAATAATTAAGTACTTCAATTAAATACATTATTGCAATTTATCAAAATGATCATAATGCAACACTATGAACAAATCTGGTTCTAAACAATTTATTTTGGGACAAAAATTTTTGTGGAGTTTCCTCAAGAAATAGGGAGCCCACATGAATTTTCCCAGATTTTCTAAAATTGCTTAAATAGCTCTTTTAAATCGCTAAAGCTTGCTGTGTTAAAAATCAGAAAAAGAAAACTGCAAAAGTTTAAAAATCTGACGGGGGGGGGGGGGCCTGTCAGCCTCTCTCTTCCTTCCTCTCCCTCACTGTACCGGCCAGCACTGGCGCCACGCCGAGGCGCCCATGCCGGCGTGTCCGTGCTGCCTCGCGAGTTGCCGTGCCCCCCTGGGGATAAGGGGCCGGCCGACGACCTCACCTGCCCCGCATCTCCTTCCCCTCCCTTTTTCCCGGATCGAACCAAGCCTAGCTTCCCCCGTGCGGTCCGCCGCGGTGCCGACGTCGTCGCCGTCGATTCGCCGCCACTGGAGCTTCCCGGGACCAGGCGACGCTGCCATCACCTCCGCCTCGACCTCCTCTCCCTCCCCACCTGCGGAATCGGGCCGGGAAGCCCGGGACCGACGTCTGCGTCCTCGACTTCCCCACGTCTGGCCGCTGCACGCCGAGCTCCTCGCCGTCCCCTCCGTCGACTCCGGCCACCCGGGTGCGATTAGGGCCGCAGTCGGCTCTGTGTCGACGCCCTCTGCCTTCCCGATGAGGGCAGCGAGCCGGGACGCCCTCACCTGGGCGTGCTGCATCGCCCTCCTCCCGCGCCGGCTGCCGCATGTCCAACACGTCGCCGACGTCCCCGAGCCCGTACGACTACATCAGCACTCCCTCCGTGAGCTCCTCTCTCGATCCCCTCAGATCTTCTGCTCAATCGCTTCATGTGACCGTCGCTAGCTTCCACTCGTCTCCGTTTGGTCATGGACGAGCTCAAGCTCGTGCTCGAGCTGTTGCTCATCCGCTTGGCCCTCTCCTGCCACAACTCGCTGCTTCTGTTTTCTCTCTGCTGCACGCACCCAGCACCCCGGCGCACTCCCCTAGACCATCGGCCTCCAAATCACGCCAGGGAGCCAGCAGCGCTGCTGCATCTCGTCGCCGTTGTTCCTCTGCACCTGTTACCTGAACTCTGAACTATGCTGTCCAAATTCAGTTAACCCCGCTTCTCTTACCTCTTGTTCCACCAAATCTGCAACTTGACAACAACACCGAACCAGTCCAGTGGCTAGCACGCCGCGCCATCGCCCTGCAGCCGCGAGTTCGATTCCCGCATAAGCCACCCCTTTTTGGATTTATTGTTTCCCCAAAGGCCGGACCCTTCGGCCACCAGCCCGGCCTGGTCTCTGCCTGGGCCGGCCAAAGGCCGGTGGCTTCGGGAGCCCACCCGGCCTGCAGCCCGGCCTGGCCGGCTTGAGGCCGGCCTGTCTGGCCAATTTGTTTTCCCTTTTTTTGGAAAATAAAGCAAATCAAAATAATTAATATCTTTTTAAATATTGCTCTAAAAATTGCAAATTAAATATCAAATTGCTCAGCAAAACATTATCTACCTGTTGGTGACTTTGGCTTGACCTCTTTGGTAAAATAATTTCCCCTTTAATTAGGAAACCCTAAAATGGCATAATTAATACCTAAATTGGAAAAATTCATAACTTGTGAAATATTTAATCAAAAATTGTGAATAAGATACCAATGTGATCAACATGCCAAATGCTATCAAACCATGTTAACATCACCTCATGATCACAAATATTTATTTGATGATATTCATAATTTGATTAAAAGAATTAAATTCAATTAATTATTTAATTCACTATTTATTCTTCGGTACTCGGAAAATCACAAATAAGGTACCAAAATGATCAGAAGAACAAAACCCTTTTTAACCATGTCATGTTCATGCATATTTGATTCACTTCGTAGTAATGTAATAATTTATAAGCAATGTGGACACTAAGTTAAATATGGGGTTGCTTCCAAATAATTGCACTAATTATTTGGCTCTCCATTTAAATTTTCTTTTACCTTATATGATAATATCCTTGTATAATCTTGTCATGTCATCATGTGATTGCGCATTGCACCTTGTCCTCGTGTGATTTATTTGTTCTTTGTATTTCTTTTGGGTATCGATAGATTCCGGAGTCGAGGGTCCCTCTTCCTACCCCGACGAGCCGTACTACACGCCCCGGCAGCAAGGCAAGAGATAACCTAACCTTCTTGGCATCTAGCATCCAAATATTTATAAACTTATTTTATCCACCATAATATTGCATGCGATTCCAATGTCTCTTTTGATCAAGATGTAGAGTACCCTATGAATGCATGTTTTTTCCCGAGCCAATCACATGTATCCCTACCTATGAACCATAGTGTTGATGTGTTGGCCTTAGACAAGAATTTAATTATTGTATCTAGATGCTTAGCAATGCTTAGCCTTGTTTAGTTAAATGCTATAGTTGTCCGTTGATTTAATTCCATGATGATGATGTTGATGGAATGTCGGACATGGTGGTTACTTGTGGTTACCTAATTAATTTGCTTAAAAGGCTTGGGTGAGTTGCCATCGGGGATGGTGTTTTGCCTCACTCTTGCCCCTAGGTGCGAGTTCCTGTCTTCGGACTCAAGGTTTGAGCGTGCTGCCATTGGTGGGTGTATGGGCGCCTTTCTAACTGAATAACTTGTGCGGGCGTATCCAAGGGTCCTCTAGTTCGGTTTTCCATTTGCGTGTGAGTGGAAAAGAAGATGTTGCGAAGGATTTGTGTTTAGGACGTGGCGATGGGGCAGGGGCTGAAATAGGCTGGGTAAACTTGCCCTGTGGCCACTGATGACTCTTGGATAGTCTCACGCGAGGTAAAGGTTTATCCGCGCCCGCTTGCCGGCCTCCCCCGGAAGAGGGCCAATCAGGCGAGCCGGACAGTACCAATGGGTAAAGTAGTACACCCCTGTAGGGTAAATCTTTTCGAAAAGCCGTGTCCACGGTTATGGACGCCTTGGGAATGGATTTACGGGATCATAAAGAACTTTAACCTAATTAAAATTTGGCAGCTAAAGGTTGCATTTCAACGTGTGACAAAAGGTTCATTTCCTCGAGGGGGATTCGAGGGAGTGCCTTTAGTGGAGATGAGAGATGGTTCTGGCTACAAGTTGGTTCGCCGAGAACCGAAGATGAAAAGTTTACTCTCTTACCCCTTTATGAAAATTATTTAGAGTAGTCGATGCCATGTGTCATTATTTATCCTTTTAAATGAAAATTGGCTTTATGCAAACTAGCTACATACAGCTTTAGAGTCTCCGTCAGCATCGGGCCTATATCGCCCTACTAAACTTGCGAGTACGTCGTACTCAGTCTCTCTTTGCTGCCTTTATATTTGTATTTCAGAGGAGGACGACACTGAGCAGCTAGGTGGTTTCTTCGTGGACGTCGACGAGTAGTTCGGGGTTCCCAGGTAGCAGCTTGGGACCGTGGAACAAGCTGGCTGGGATTTGCTTATCTGTAGGCCTCTTAGGCCATATTTGCATCTTGTTGTTAGACAACACTACCTCGCTTCCGCATGATGTATTGAGGGTCTGTGACCTTTTGTGTGAAATTTGTATCTTTCTCATATATGAGTTGCTATATGAATTTTTGTGTCGTAGAGTCTGCAATGTGCCAGTTGTTCCACAAGTCTTGATCTCTGTTTTATACATTGATAGCTATGCCAGTGTTTATGGCACGACCGTTGTGTTGCGTGGGAGCGGTAATTCCATGCCCTTCGGTTGTGTAGCATAGCCTGTGGGTTACATAGCCTCTCTGTATAATTCCGGGGTCGGGGCGCTACATTCGCGGTTCATGCTGTGGGCTTTCTTGACGCCGCGGAGGCGTGTTGTTGCTAGTCGCTGCACCCGCGACTGGTTGTGGTTCTTGCCATGCTGACGAACTTGATTTGCTGACGGTGTAAAGCCGCCCGAGGGTCGTTCTCTGGAGGTTGCGTCGCTTGCAGGTACGTGGCTACCGACATGAGATCGCCGGTAGCTGTTTTGGGGACTGGTACCCCCCTCTTCCAGAGACATGAAGGAATTCTCCAAGTTGCGCGTGATATTAGTCCTTGTGTCCTCAGGCATACGCAAGTAGCGAGGCCGGTCACGAGGGTATTGGGACCGTCCCGATAATTGGACGGATAGATCCACCCGACGCGCGCTTGACAGACTGGCCTGCTTCTTGCGTTCCGCAAGTACTCTCTCCTGCTCCTTCAGTTTAATGCTTTCCTGCCATAGCAGGTACTAGTAACATTGCAGGTCTTCGGCCGTGGCTTCCTCCGCCGGAAAACCGTCCGCTATGGTCTTTATCGCCTTTTCACCCATGGCTTGGGTGATATGCAACTCGGTTCGTCCGTTTTGCAGAGTGATTGTGAACGGGTATGTGCGCTGCTCAGGTGGAGGAGGTGGGGCGCTTGGTGATGCTTCCGTTATTACAGCTATTCCCGCGGGTACTGTCATGTATACTTGCATGGGGGGATGGGCGGAATCTCCTCCAGGTCCGAGTCGTCTCCAAACACGGACTCGAAGGTTGTTTGGTTCCCGCCGACGGAGTATGCAGGGCTCGATGGTGGAGTCGATGAAGCACAGAGCACGACCGCCGGCTCGGTCGTGCGCGTGAGGTTGATGGTTGGCGATGTAGATCGTGATGTCGCAGTCGAAAATGACGCGAGCTCATCGAGCAATTCGCTCGAGAGTTCGGTGTCGGGGAGCACGACGGCCGCCGACGCAACCGATGAAGAGGCGGATCCCGCCGCAGCAGTCGATGAAGTAGCGGGTGTTGCCGCTACAAAGCGAGGTGTGTCCGTGAGGCGAAGCGTGCCCCACTTGTTGACGTAGAAGCGTAGTTCGCCGAAGCTCACATCTACGCCCACGTGTAGATCCGCGAAAGCCGGAAGCATGACCGGCGAGTGCGGGCTGAATCCCAGAGAGCCGAAGAAGATCGGCGATTGCAGAGTCGGCGAGTCACCGGTTGTCGATGATGTAGTCGCCGAATCCGTAGATCCAATTCCAGTCTTTCCCACAGACGGCGCCAATTGACGTGGGGTTACCACGCCAAATGCCTCGGAGGTCATCCTTGGGTTTCGTGAAGAGAGGAAGAAGATGGTGGTGCTGGTAGATCCGTCGGCTGACAAGCAAGGTTTACCCAGGTTCAGGCCCCCGAAGGTAAAAGCCCTACGTCCTGCTTGTCTGGTATTGATCGAGGTTGCTTACAAGGGTTACAATGGCGAGATCGGTAGATGCGATCTCGCTAGGATTTCTGGTGTTGAATATGAGCGTGTCCCCGGTCGGCGGCCCTCCCAGCCCTTATGTAGTGGGGCTGGGTCCCGGGAATCCTTTACCGACCAGGGTTACAATTTGGAAATACTACAACCGATGTAAAGCTTCTCGCTTCTTAGGCTGTTTCTTTCGGTATGGGCCTTCTTTTTGGGCTTGTCCCATGGGCCGCAGCTTATTTGAACACCATATATCTCAATCGTGGCACACTCGAAGGGTACACCCACGTCACCTAGCTAGCCCACGGAAAAGTCCATGGTAGGCGGACTTCATTGAGAAAATCCCGAATGGAGTCAGGTGTCATGATATCCGATCATGTCTTTTTTTATAGATAATCCCGAATCTCAAAATGTTGGCCAACCAAGAGGCGACATATCCAAAAACTAGGTGTAACAGAGATGCGCATGTTGAGATGGATATATGGCCACACAAGAAAGGACCAGGTCCGGAATGATGATCACCGATTGAAGAGAAGCTTGTCCAACACCGTCTAAGATGGTTTGGACATATACAACGTAGGCCTACAGAAGCGGCGGTGCATATTGGAAGGATAAAACGGGCTAAGAATGTTAAGAGGGGTCGTGGTAGACCAAACTTGACATGGGATGAGTCCGTTAAGAGAGACCTGAAGGATTGGAACATCGCTAAAGAACTAGCCATGGACAGGTGTGCGTGGAAGTTAGCTATCCATGTACCAGAACCATGACTTGGTTTCGAGATCTTATGGGTTTCAACCCTAGCCTACCCCAACTTGTTTGGGACAGAAAGACTTTGTTGTTGTTGTTGTTGTTGTTGTTGTTGTTGTTGTTGTTGTTGTTGTTGTTGTTGTTGTTGTTGTTGTTGTTGTTGTTGTTGTTGTTGTTGTTGTTGTTGTTGTTGTTGTTGTTGTTGTTGTTGTTGTTGTTGTTGTTGTTATTGTTGGGCTTGGCCCATTCAGTGGTCCTTATTTGTTCCATCACGCGACAATGATCGATCGGCTCCAAAAATTAAAAAAATATGTGCATGATCGCTAAAACAACCGAGTTTGTACGAGAGGGATAAAACGTATGATTTTCTGTCCAGGTTTTCTGTTCAATTTTGTTGTTTTGAAAAAATGTTCAAAATAAAAAATGTTTAGATTTTGAAAATAAGATTTGAAAAATGTAAAAAATTGAAATTGTCCATATTTAAATTATATTCGAATTTGAAAAATGTTCAGATTTTAAAAATGTTTAGATTTGAAAATGTTCACATTCATGAACCAAAATTCAAGAACCATTTTCGAATTCATGAAACAAAAATTTTCAAATTCATGAATGGGATGAACCATTTTCAAAGTAATGATTATTTTTTCATGAACCAAAATTCACGAAAAGGATGAACATTTTTTGAATTTCTGGATTTGAAAAATTCATGAACATTTTTTATTCATGATTTGAAAATGGTTCATGAATTAAAAAATGGTTCACAAATTTGAAAAACAATGCTCATGATTTCTTTCAAAAAAATTGTGGACTTCAATAACGGTTCATGTATTTAAAACGGTTCAACATTTTGAAAGCCTTAACAAGATTGAATTTTTCATGAACTTACAAGAAAAAATGAGAAGAAAAAAACGAACAGGGAAAGAACAAAAACCGGCGGAAAAATGAAACCTGGAAAAAAAATAAAACCGAAAACTACAAGTTGAACCAACAAACAGGGAAAAAGATAAAACCCACCCTCAAAGCCTCTACAAGCTTCATAAAACCGGAATTACAAATCCTAGCTGGGCCGGCCCACTTGCGGAAGAAATGCTGGATGGGGGAACCGGCTGACCAATACGCAACATATCAGTGAAGCCCGGTAAATTTTTTTTGACATGGTGAAGCCCGACAATTCAGACAGGAATGATAGTATTCCAGGAGCCGTGAGTGCTGGTAACCGTATCGTAGATGAACGCCCACATCGCTTTGCTCTTTAGCCCAGGAAGTAGCCCAGACCGCTCTGCTCTTGAGACTGGAGGCCCGAAAGCGATGAAGGGAAGAAACCCAGCGAGCGCGGCCGCCTATTTAGGCGAACCCTATATATCTCCCGTAGGCGACGCTTCAGGAACGTCTCGCCTGAAGGGAGGAGCGGATGGGCCGGCCCATAAGGTATTATTTCCTTCTTCTTCTTCTCTACTATTTTTTTCGTTCTCTGTTTCCACTTTTTTCTGTTTTTTCTTTTCCTTTTGTCCTTTTTCTTTTTTTTTCAAAAAATTAAAATTCAAAAATTGTTCAGATTAAAAAATAATTCATCATTTTTCTATTTGAAAATGTTCAAATTCGAAAATTGTTGAAAATAGTTTTTATTCGGATTGAAAATTGTTCATCGTTTTGCGTTTGAAAACGTTCAAATTCGAAATTTGATCAAATTAAAGTTTTGTTCGGATTTAAAAATGTGTTCATCGTTTTTTCTTGAAAATTTTGAATTCAAAAATTGTTGGAACAAAAAAATTGTTCATATTTCAAAATTGTTCAAATTAAAAAATTGTTCACCTGCACTTTGTGCTCACTTTTTTTAATCGTTTTAAAATAATTTCTGCTTACCGGCATTTTTCGTTCATTGGCGTTTTTTCGCTCACTTTTTAAAATTGTTCAAAATAGTTTCTGTTCAACTACATTTTCTGTTCACTTTTAAGATTCAAAGATAGTTTTTGTTGACCGGCATTTTTTGTTCCCTTTTTTTAGTTGTTCAAATACACTTTCCATTTCACCGGCATTTTTTCGTTTTTTTTAAATCGTTCAAAAATATTTTTCGTTCTACAACATTATTTTGTTCACTTGTAAGATTCAAAGATAGTTTCTGTGATAGTAAGTAGTACTACAGACGGTGATATTTTTTATTCGTCTAAATATCAGAACTATAAGTCAAAAATAGAGCATAGAAAATACTGTTTATGCTAGTGAACTAACAGGTGAACGGAAAGATAAGAATGAGTTCGCGAAGGAAGAGAAACAGTCCGTGTGCGAGAAATGCATTTTTAAGTGTCCGCGAGGTCGAATCGGTACGACCTAAATGGACCGAGCCCGTTTACGTTCGCTAGTAGGCGACGCAGCAACGTTCTGTCACCACAAAGCGACGTATAGGAGCTCCCCGATTTACCCAACGCCCCCCGACCGACATCCATGGTCCGTTTGCGGGCGCTACCCACGCCACTCGCCGTCACCTCCTCGCAGCGCCCATCCCACCCGTGATACGCCCAACTACTCTAATCGCTAACACAAACAAGAACAAGCAAGAACAGAGCAATTCGACACCGGAAATCTGGATTATAGTGCAGAATTTAGGAGATCCGGTTACAACTTTCCCAGACCACGAACAGTGGCAGCGATAAGGGTAAACCCTAATTCTCAAAGATGATTTGATTACAAGCTAGCGTCGGGCTAAATAGAAAGGAAGAGGATCGCGACAAACAAGTGAGTGGTTGGCACGCACGAGTTCCAGCTGGAAAGTGATTTGAACTAGAGCCGTTGGATGGAGGATCAACGAAGGGTGACGCATCCTGCACACTGGGGTGTGACAACTCCCCCTGTTGACAACAGACTTGTCCTCAAGGCTGGAAATCCGGAAAAACTTTCTGAATAAAAGTAGCATCCTCCCATGTAACTTGATCAGCAGGCAGGTTTGCCCATTTGATAAGCCACTGCACCACCGGTACAGAGATTGATCCTTGAACTCGAGGGATTAATTTCCTTTCAAGCAATGCTTCAGGAGCCAAGAGATGGTGCCATCTTGGTTCAGTAAGGAAGGTGAGGGCTAGGTACTGCCTTGGGTCCCAAATGCTTCTTCAATTGGCTCGCATGGAAAGTGTGATGAAGTTGACATCCCTCAGGGAGCAGTAACTTATATGATGTATTGCCAACTCTTGCTAGAACTCGGAAGGGTCCATAATATTTGGAGTGAAGCTTCAAACATCTATGAATGCTGAGGGAAGTGTGTCTATATGGTTGTAGCTTGAGGTATACCATATCTCCCACCTTCAAAGTCCTTTCCACTCTATTTTTATCTGTTTGTTCCTTCATTCTAGCTTGTGCCTTCAGCAGGTTTTCCTTGATATGCTTGGCTATCTCATCAATGTTAGCAGAGGGAGCCAATGTGGTGTCACTATTCTCATTGAGGAGCAACAACTCAGCTAGCATAGGTGGTGGTCTGCCATATAGAGCCTGAAAAGGAGTCATCTTCAGTGAAGTGTGAAAGGAAGTGTTATACCACCATTCAGCTAAGGCTAGCCACTGGTTCCATTTTTTGGGCTGAAGAAAAGCCATGTTTCTGAGGTAATTTTCTAGGCATTGGTTGACCCTCTCAGTCTGTCCATCTGTTTGAGGATGATAGGAGGTGCTGAAGTGTAGTTTCACTCCTAGTGACTTGAACAAGTCTTGCCGAAGGTTACTAGTAAAGATCCTGTCCCTGTCAGTCACAATGACAGAAGGTAGTCCATGGAGCTTGAATATATTGTCAGTGAAAGCCTTGGCAACTATCTTGACATTAATTGGATGCTTGAGGGCTAGGAAGTGAGCATATTTGGTGAATCTGTCAACTACCACCAATATGATATCTTTGTTGTCTGTAATGGGGAGTCCTTCCAAAAAATCCATACTAATGTGTGTCCAAGCAAATTCAGGCACATGTAGGGGTTGGAGAAGACCAGGGTACTTACAGTGCTCACTTTTGTTTAACTGACAGACTGGGCATTGCTTTACAAATTGAAACAGTTGCTGTTTCAAGCCAGGCCAGTGGAACAGTAATTTGACGCGCTGGTATGTTGCCTTTTCACCAGAGGGGCCTCCCAACTCAGATGTGTGAAGGAAAGTGATGAGTTTTGCTCTGAGCTCAGTGGAGCTCCCAATGAAGATTTTGCCTTTGTATCTCAGGATGCCTTTCGAGTAGGTGAAATTGGATACTGCAGTAGGAGAGACTGTTAGTTGCTGGATCAACTCTGTGCATTTGGAGTCATTGGCATACGAATTTCCAATTTCAGTTGCCCACACTGGTATTGCTGCACTAGTGAATACAGTCAGCAATTTGTGTTTGATTCTGGAAAGTGCATCAGCCACCACATTTTCTTTTCCTGTTTTGTACTCAATAGTGTAATTGTATCCCAACAGCTTGACAAGCAATTTGTGTTGTATGCCCCGTGTGAGTTCTGGTCCTATATGTATTTCAGACTTTGTTGGTCTGTTCTAATGATCAAGGAAGTAGCAGAGAAGTAGTGCTTCCACTTTTTCAGTGCTTCTGTGATGGCCATTGCTTCCTTGTCATAAGTAGATAGGTCAGCAGCTTTAGGACCCAATGACTTGCTCATAAATGAGATGGGCTTGCCCTGTTGCATTAGAACTGCTCCTATTCCTTGGTCTGAAGCATAAGCTTCCAGTGTGAAAGGTAGGGCAAAGTTTGGCATTGCCAGAATGGGGGGAAGTCATTTTTTGTTTAAGTAGCAGAAATGCAGCTTCTTGTTTCTCTGTCCAAATAAAGTTGTCCTTCTTGAGTGCATCATAGAGATGCCTGTATTTTATTCTATAATTGGCAATGTATCTCCTGTAATATCCAGTTAATCCCAGCACTCCTCTTAACTGGGTTATAGTTTTGGGTGAAGGCCAATTGAGTATTGCTTGAATTTTTTGTGGGTCTGTAGCTACTTCTTTTCCACTGAGAATGTGACCCAGATATTCTACCTTTCTCTGTGCAAAGCTGCACTTGGATAGCTTGGCATACAAGTGATTGTTCTTCAATATCTCCAGCACTTGTTTCAAGTGAACACAGTGTTCTTGTAATGTTTTGCTATAAACCAATATGTCATCAAAGAACACCAGAGTGAACCCAAAGGGCATGACAACATACTCATAGTGTCCTTGGTGTGTTGTGAAAGCTGTTTTAGCAATATCCTCCTCTTTCGTACGGATTTGGTGGTATCCACTTCTCAAGACTATCTTGGAAAAATATTCTGCCCCATGCAATTCATCCAGTAAGTCCTCAATGGTTGGTATAGGATACTTGTTCTTAACTGTCTGCATGTTCAATTTCCTGTAGTCAGTGCATTTTCTCCAAGTGTTGTCTTTTTTCTTAAATACAATTGCTGGAGAGGAATAAGGACTGGTGCTATCCCTTATTATTCCCTTTTTAAGTAATTCTTCGACTATTTCTTCCATCACAGTTTTTTGGTGGTGAGGTAATCTGTAAGGCCTCTGGTTTATCACTGGTGCTTCAGGGTTTAAGGGTATAGCATAATCACAGTGCCTCTTTAGTGGTATTCAGAAGGTTCAGAGAAAACTGACAGAATGGCTTGTATTTCCTTGGTATGAGTATCCTCCACTTTGCTTTCATCCATTACTGGCTTTATGAACAAGACAACTCCACAATTGGACTTAGAGAGTAATTTGGAATTCCATTTACTTTCCTTTATATCCTTGGAAAGTGGAAAACTGTCATCAACAAAAGTAGCTGTACTTCCATTAGGTAGAGTGGCAGTAAGAGTCATCCTCTTGTAATCAAGTGTAACAGGACTGTAATTGTAAATCCAATCAGCTCCCAATATGATATCATAACTGGTGAGTTGCAAGATTTTAAAATCAGATGTGAAAGGTGTGCCCTGGATTGTGTATGCACAATCATTGCAAGTAAATTCAGTCCAAAGTATGTCTCCATTGGCTACTGTAACTTTCATTTTGGAGCTAGGCAAAGTGGTACACTTAGCTAATTCAGCAAAAGCAGGTGTCATGAAGGTTGTTGTGCTGCCAGAATCTACCAATGTTGTTGCCACTTGGTTACCCATTACTATAGAGAGAATAAAAGCATGATTGCTTGATTTGATGCCTGACAGAGCATGCAAAGATAATTGTAAGTCACCTTGTGGTAAGTTCTCAACTTCTCCTTCACTGTCAGAGTCTTCATGAATATAAACAATTTCTTGAGTTTCAGCTTGCAGGGCCTGGATTTGTGCTTTGTTTGTCATCTTGCAAACTTTCGTATGACCAGGGAACCAAGGTTCCTTGCACTTGTAGCATAGGTTCTTAAGTTTGGCTTGTTCATTAGCTGCTGCTATGGGTAGTGTCTGTTGTGGTTTTGTCTCAACATTTACATGTCGTCTAACAGTGTACTGTTGTGGGTAGGTTGCTTTCCTTGAAGGGTTTGCTAGCTCAATTCTCCTTGCCATCCACATTGCTCTTTGCATATTTTCAGGCTTGTGACACTGCAGGTGGGCTTGAATATAGTCTGTCAGACCAGAAATAAAACTATTGACATAATAGTCCTCTGACAGGCCAGGATTGTCTCTTCTCATTAAGTTAAGGGCAGCTTCAAATTTTTGGATATAAGCAGCAACTGTGGAAGTTTGAGTCAAGTTATGGAATGCTCTCACATTATCACAAATCGAAGTCTCTGCAAATCTTTCAGTTATGTAACTGCAAAACCTGTGCCAGGGAACATTTGTAGCTATCTATCCAGTACCACGCCACCATTGTATAGCCTCTGCCTTCAGATAAGTGATCGCTACCTCTGTTCTCTGATCCAGTGGTGTACGAGCAGAATCAAAATACAACTCAATGGTCTGGATCCATGAGTCTGCATCAGTGCCATCAAACTCAGGAATGTTCATTTTTGCAGGTTTCACAGCATGTGTTGTTCTCCTGTTCTCTAGTGCTGGAAACTGAAGTCTATTTCTTACAAGACCATTTCTTCTGTTGACCATATCATCTGGTTCTTCTTCCTCTTGCTGTTCAGCGTGAACATTGGGGTTGGTTGTAGCCAGTGCAACCGTACCAGGAGCAACATGTACTGCTGTGGTAACTTGCCTAAAGTGAGGGTGTCTGTAAGGAACTTTAGGAGTGCCATCTAGATTTAATTCCTTGTCGTTGCCATCATGCAAAGTTTGGTTTGCTTGTTGTTTCTGAGGTGCTTGTTGTTGTCTGACTGAAGATGCTGACAAACCTTGCATATTTGGAGGAGTTTCAGGAGTGCTACTATCCTGGTTTCCATTGAATTGTTCCAAGGCCTCTCCTTTTCGAGCCGCAAACAGATGCTCGAAGTTGGTCTGGATACTGGTGAAATTGGTTTGAATACTTGCAAAATTTTTGTTGACAGTTTGCTTCAATTCCAAGAATTCTTGCCTATCCTCCTCTCTATTCTACTGTAGTGTGAGAATATCGAGCTGCAGGGATTTCATTTCCAACATACCAGTGTCTTGTGAATCACTGGGTTGCGCCATCACGAACGTCTCGCCTCCTTGGGAAAGAGATAGGCTATGGAATTTTACCAAGGTTTGACCTTGAACCCTAGCCAGATCTCGTGTCCCTTCCGCCACCAGCGCTCCTCGCCGCCGATGGTGTACAGATCGAACTCCTCCACGGGATTTTACCGCTAAACAATTGTTCTCTAGCAACCGCGAGGACGAGTCAATCTACACCCGAGTTGTGCCGCCGCCGCCACCAAGCCGCCACCGTCGACTGTTGATATGACACGCCGCCGCCAACGCCGCTGTCGACCAACACTTCGCAGCCGTGAGATGGGTGAGGAGGGTAGGATTTTACGAGAGAGCCCAACCACCCCGACACACCAAATCGAATGGCCTCCGAGGTGAAACTTTGGTGGAATTGGGAAAAAAATTCTGGCCGAGAATCGGCTTGCTCTGATACCAATTGATACGCCCAACTACTCTAATCGCTAACACAAACAAGAACAAGCAAGAACAGAGCAATTCGACACCGGAAATCTAGATTATATTGCAGAATTTAGGAGATCCGGTTACAACTTTGCCAGACCACGAACAGTGGCGGCGATAAGGGTAAACCCTAATTCTCAGAGATGATTTGATTACAAGCCAGCGTCGGGCTAAATAGAAAGGAAGAGGATCGCGACAAACAAGTGAGTGGTTGGCGTGGACGAGTTCCAGCTGGAAAGTGATTTGAACCAGAGCCGTTGGATGGAGGATCAACGAAGGGTGACGCATCCGGCACACTGGGGTGTGACAACCCGTTCATCACCTCCAACTTCCAGCGACGACGCCGATTTAACACGAGGAGGCAAATCGAGAAATGGATCTGACAAAGGGTCAGGTTTGGTCCGCGTGCGTACACGGGATCCGAGAGCCCCCAGCGCAGGGCGATCCCAACGCGGGCCCTGCTGACTTGAATCCTCCCGTAGGTCCACCGGGATCTTTGATGAGCCGTGGCCCCTTCGCCGGAGGTATTCGGCCCCAGCCCCCCAGGCGCGAGTATCTCGGAGCCGCGCGGCGAGAGGCGAGGCGGTGGACTGGTCCCGCCGCGCTTACGTGAGGATGCCTCACGATCGAGCAACGCGTTGTGCTACGTCGAGTGGCCAGTCAGGTCTTGGCTTAGTCTCCGATCCACTGTTCGCGACGCTGCATGCATTCGACAGAATCTGAGAAGAAAAATTGTTTCCCATGTACTGTAACTAGACTCGTATTTAGCTTCTGTATAACAGTATCAGTTCTGTGCGATCTGGGAAGAAGCGCCAAGATTCCCTTTTACCATTCGGAGCAAGCTAGCAGACCTGGGGTCATGTCTCATCTCTAGCTCTACACACCGTTAGCTAGCTAGCATGGCGCACGTTCCATTTGGCAAATACGAACAACTGATATTTACCCGGCGGCCATGTCCTTTTACCGAATCGGAGATGGATTTCGGAGGCACAGGGATGGGGCGGCTGCGGCTAGGAATGGCAAGAATGTCGATCTCCTTTGCCTCTCCTGCCCACTGCCAGCGGCTGCCGCGTCCTGCAAGACCCAACCGAGCCCCGCTGAATCTGCTTCCCGAAGAGCTCGATCCGTGATGGCAACGTCCCGGTCGGCATGGCGTCTGGTTTCGCCTGTAACGACCTAGGCATGGACGCCGGCGGAAAAGGTCCCTCTCCCTGAGTCCATCGATTCGTCTGCGGTGCTTGGTTGCCCACGGTATGAGCCTTTGTTTCTACTAGACTGTGGTTGTGACTTGTGTGTAATAACCTACACGCGCTCCTCCTTCTCCGTTCCCGCCGTACGCGCCGTGTTTCGTGAATGGGCCGAGTTATCACCTATTCGATGTGTATATATCGTTACTTATGCTCCTGTCAGTCGGCAACAAATATATCTTGTTGACGACTACTCTCTTCGCCGACGACTACGTCCCTAACAAAAACTACTTCCTGACGGTCAACAACATCTTCGGCGACACATCTGCTGCTGACAAGACCACACACATATCTTCTTCTTCTGCACTGTACGTGATTCTATCTATTTTGTTCGAAATCATGTTACAATTTCTGCTCCTGTCAGTCGGCATAGACTTGTTGTTTCCATCCTCTTCACAGAAGACGGTAGTATGAAGGGCTTCTACCCAGAAAGCGGGAGGCAGTTTAGCTTGGAAAAGAAGGGTGCGGACAACGTCATTTGTGGTGCGGATCATGCGCTCGGCACGGCCATTTTGTGGAGATGTGTAGGGACAAGAGAGGCGAAGGGAGATGCCATGGGAAGAGAGATGTGTGCGTAGGGTGGTGGTAAGAAATTCTCCTCCGTTATCACATTGAAGACAGCGGATGGTTGTGTGAAATTGGGTTGCTACAAACGTAAAAAAGCGGAGAAGAATATCACAAGTGTCAGATTTTGCACGTAGAGGAAACACCCAAGAAAAATGCGAAAAATCATCGAGAATAACTAAGTAGTATTTGTAGCCAGAACAACTGAGAACAGGTGACGTCCATAAATCACAATGAATAAGATCAAAGGGAGACGAGGCATGAGAGTGAGAAGTAGCAAATGGTAATTTCGTGTGTTTCCCTAATTGGCAAGCGTCACATAAGGTTTGAGATGCTGCACGTTTATTACAACTTGAAAGAAAATCTAATGGTAAATGCGACATTGCAGAGGAGCTGGGGTGGCCGAGGCGTCGATGCCAGAGATCGTTGGTGATGGCGAGGGCAGTGGTGGAGGTGGGGACGTCCGGATCACCGAAAAAGGGATAGAGATCACCGGAGCTATTGGAGCGCATGAGGACCCTCCTGGTGAGAAGATCCTTCAAGGAAAAACCGAAAGGGTCAAATTCAATGGAACAATTATTATCACGAACAAATTTGCAAGTGGCACAAAGGTTTTGGATGATAGAAGGAGAGACGAGAACATCATTAAGAACAAAGGGGCGAGAAGTTAGGTGTGCAGTACCGGTAGCAGTAATAGGAAGACGAGAACCGTTGCCAACAATGATATGATGAGAATTAATGCCTAAAGGGGAATGAGACAAGGTCAGTATACCTTGGTTGCCGGTGACGTGAGAGGTGGCGCCGGAGTCCATGATCCAATTATGGCCTGGCTGAGGGAACACAGTGTCGTAGCTCGGAGCAGACTGGTAGAGGGCGGTGTAGTCCCATGACGGCGTCGGTGAAGGCGGGGGCACGGTGGGTGTCGTGGGCGAGTGCATCAGTGGGTATGCCTGGGTTGGCATGCCGGGACGTGGTCCGAGGACGCCGGAGGCGTTCGGCGGAACCCAGGGGGACCGTGGTGGAAACGGGGTCCCCATAGGGGCAAAGTAGCCGAGCCAAGGCTGCTGCTGCCCCGCATGTCCTCCTCCATTGTCATTGCGTCCGCCCGAGGACTGCTGCTGTTGGCCGCCACGGCGGTCACGGCCGCCACCTTGTTGCAGACTGCCGCCGCGGCCGCCTTGTTGCTGGTTTTGGCCGTACTGGAACCCAGGAATTGGATTCCGTCCGCGGTAGTTGGGGCTGACCCCGGGTGGCCGCGTGCTGTTGGAAGCGCCACGGCCACCGGTCTGAACGGCAAGCGCCAGGGTGCCAGCATGTTGGACGTTGGAGGTGGCGTCGACCTCAGCGCGCTGAAGACGGGAGCAGGCGTCAGCGAAGGAGGGGACTGCGGACTTGAGGATTTCGGCCTGCAGTTTGTACTGGTCACCCAAGCCATCGATGAACTGGAGGGTGAGGTCGTGGTCGTCAACAGGGCGGCCGATGGCAGCGAGATCATCCGCAATCCGCTGCAGCTTGCTGGCGTAAGTGGCGATCGGCAGATCGCCACGAGGAGTGTTGCGGAATGCCTTGCTGAGGTAGAGGTAGCGTGAAGCCTCGTTGTTGAGGAAGAAGCGCGTTATGCGAGTCCATGTAGAGCAGGCGCGGCCGTCGGAGCCGGAGACGAGGCGGTAGAGATCGTCACTCAAGGTGCCCATGAACCAAAGTGAGATGTGTATGTCCACGGCCATCCAGAGATCGTCGGGGGCGGTAGGTTCTACGCCGGCGGTGATGTGATCCATGGCCTTGTACATGGTGAGGAGGAAGGTGATGATCTGCCTCCACTTCGAGAAGTTTTCGCCGGCGGGGTTAACCTGAAATTTTATGTAGTTTTGGATGTGGATACCGAGGATCGGGTGGGAGTTGGGTTGTGATGTGTACGGCGCCGAGTAGATGATGGAGGGCGGCGCGGTGGTGGTGTGGACGATCGGTAGATCAGCCATGGAGTTGCTAAGGTCTAGGGCAGCGGTGGTGGTGAGGTTTGGGAGAGTTTGGGAGGAGGAGGGAAGAGATAGGTTGGTAGGGGGATCGCCGGAGACGTTGATAGAAGCAGGAGGTGGGGAGACGGTGGTGGTGGGCGGGCTGGAGGTCGTCATGAGCGGCGGCGCACGGGAGGCAGCGCGCCTTGCTCTGATACCAAGAAGACGGGATATATTTTGTATATTAATTATTAAACCAAGGATTACAAGTGTTTATATAGGAGAGAGAGGGAGAGGTAAACCCTAACCCTAATCCTAACCGGTCCCACATGAAATACAATTCAACATTCACTAGTTTGTATGACTAGTTTATTTTCTACTTTTGTGGTCATTGTGTATATACTTTTTCCATGTATTAAACCTTATCAAAATTATTCAGAGTTCCAACAATTCAAAAGCCTTATTACAGAAATTTTTGACCAATTGGCTTTGCTACGTCTTTGAAGCCTCCTCCCTCCGAGGGTGTGCATTATAAGAGATGGCATACAAGATCAATTCTCTGGTTTCGCAAGCCTCAATGACAGCTTACTCCACCCGAGGAGAAATCTCTCTAATAAACTCATAAAAAAGTTTTGGAGTATGATGTATAAGCTCCTCCCACAGGGAAGCCAAGCAGCAACCTAATATCGTTCAAGGCTTTATGTGAAGCTAGATTGGCAGAAAACTTGCAGTTCAAGGCACTGTCCACTATTTAAGTTGCAAACTAGAGTAGCATAGAGTGCTAGGAGCAAGTTCAACATAAGGATTTTAACCAAAATACCAGTATATAAACAATTAATGTTTCGAACCATAAGCCAACTATGCGTGCCACTGATATTTGGCGTGTGAATGTTAAAATTATTGGGCGAGACCATTAAATTAGCAATAATCCCTAAAGGAAAATCCTAGAGGCCCACTTGGTCCATACATCAGAAATAAAAATGAATCACTTGTTGACAGGTTGTCTGGTAATGTAGTGTTGACACAAGTTTTTTTTTATTGCATATAATTCTGGAAAGAACTCATGAAGACAATGCCTACTATTATTGTTCATAACTTGTATCATTGACAACTTGTATTATAAGTTGATCACTATATATATATATTATTTAGTATGTATCAGGTCTTTAACATAATAGTGTGTACATACAAAAGGTTAATCCTACCATATTTTCGTGTATTATCGACATGATGCTTATTACTAAACACCAACTGAAACTGTTTTGTTGTTACCTTGATCTCACCTTGCAGCCGAGAAATGTAATAAGCATGCTCACATAGAAATGTACATTTACATTCAGGAAACATTCATTCTGCAAGACAAATTTACGTAAAATTTTAACAAAGGCATAATAAAGTAACACATAATTTTTCTATTTTAATGGCCAATCATCCCATTTAAGCATTATAATTCCGGTACATGGATATATTATTATGAAAGAGCTGCCATATTAATTTTCAAGTCTAATATTGCTATCTGCGGTAAATTTCAAATTTATTTGCAATGAAATCGATTAATTGACACAAGATAGCTCATGTAAAAATTGTTCACATAAATCAAGTCAAAATTAATGTCACACCTTACAATTTAAAGCACAAAGTTATTCTTACAAACCAATTATATGCTAACATACACCAAATATGATACATAAAACCATACATTCAGATTGAAAGTCGTCATACTGCATGAAAGGAACTACATTGATGCAAATGAAACACAACATCTCATGATCTGTGCAAACATTTGTGCCTATAATTTTTTAGCATGGCTTTAATAATAGGTAATAATCACCGCTGTGAAAATCGTAGCACAATAAAAAAAATCTAGATCTTGCAACAAGTACGTACCAATATACATTAAGAATGTCATTATAAGGCCATATTCATGTGTTCTAGGAATCAAGTAAACTATGTATGGGAGAAAAAGAAAAATAAGGACAACACCATAATAATCTTAAGGTTGTGATTTGAAACTTGAGTCCCGAAATATTACATAAATAAACTGATATGTACAACATTCTTATTTGTTGTGAGGTGCCCATAGTTAATATGATGCAACAAATATAGTTATTAGATGAATATATAATATAGACTATAACAGTTGCTAAAGCCAAAATATAAGCTAGTGCCAAGGCCAAAAATAAATAACATTGGCCATATGAGCCATGTAGATAGTTTTTCTCATGTTTTCTCATTTGTCTGTATACCCATGTTGTTTGTAAGTTAATGTCAGCAATGTATCCCACCATGTGTCTTCCGTTACCGCACAAAGTGAAACCATATGATTAGTTATTTATCGCCAAGCTCAACAAGGAACACATTACAAGCCGTTACAGTTTGCACATGCAACAAAATTGTCGTGTTGTTGTGAGTACTAACGGATAAAATAAATTATAGTTAGCTTAGCTTCTATGTAATTCAATGAGTTATGTAATTTGATGCACACTGAACAACCACAATTAAACATGCATCTTTGTCTTGTGTAGTGTATTATTATTATTAAAGCTCGATTTATCATATGGGCAAGGTTGTTATTGACCATTAGATTTGATTCCTTATGAAATATATTTTATTATCATCCTTTTAATTTGTTTAATTATTCACATTGGGTTGCTTTATTCCACTTGATTCCAATAAACTGCCATTACAAGACGATATACATGTGTTCTAGGAATCAAGTAAAGTATGTATGGGAGAAAAGAAAAAATAAATATAATAGCATTGAATTTTAATAATCTTACGGTCGTGATTTGAAACTTGGGTCTAATAATAGTAGGAAGTATTACATAAATATACTAATACAACAATTCCTATTTGTTGTAACGTGACCATAGTAAATATGTTGCAATTAATATAGTTATTAGATGAACATATATTATAGATTATTGCAGTTCTAAAGCCAATTGTAAATTATAAGCTAGTGCTAAGGCAAACAATAAATAACAATGGATTCACGCCATGTAGATATTTTTTTCTTCAGGTTCTCATTTGTGCCTATGCTCGTGTTGTTTGTCAGTAATGTATCCCACTATCACTAGTAGAAAAAAGGTTATCAGTGGCGCACCGGTTTTTGCTACCCGTGGTGCACCATGCGTCACTGGTATTTACTACATATGGCGCACCAGACTAGTGCGCCACTAGTACTATTCCACACTCGTGACGCACTGGGGGGGGGCTCCGATTGCGCCGGTCGCGGGGGGCTTCGTCCCCGCGTCCCCGCCGCGCTCGCGGGAGCTCCGTCCACGGGGGCCTTCGTCCTCCACGTCCGTCGTGGTCGAGGCGGAAAACGATGGGGTCTCGCAGGAGCTCCGTCCACGGGGGCTCCGCCCGTACCAGCAGCAGGCCCGCTTGGGGGGTCCTCGTCCGCGCGTCCCCGCCGCGCCGCCGCGCCCACGGGAGCTCCGTCCACGGGGGGCTTCGTCCTCCACGTTCGTCGTGGTCGAGGCGGAAAACGACGGGGTCGGCGGAGGAGGGTTTACAGGCGACGCCGCGGTCATGGATCCGGAGCAGGCGGCGGCGCTGCTGGTCGTCTTGGGACCAGACGGCAGACCAGGTCGATGCGGGGGGAGGTCGATGCGCGGGAGGGCAGACGGCGGACCGGGTCGGTGCGGGAGGCGGGCAGCCAGCCGTGTCTCCTACCGGTGGCAGTAGCTCGCGGCTTGGTCCCCGGCAGCGGTAGCTCACGGATTCGTCCCCAGCGGTGGATGGATGGGAACGAGGGGAAGGCGGATGTGGTCGATGGGAGATTGGGAGGGAGATGTGGAACGAGGCCGGAGGCACCTGTGGTTGGTGGGCGTGTGTTTGCGTGCATTGTGTGGCTGGGAGTGATCGAGTGGATAGGATAGGGCCGAGGGAAAAAAATAAAGGAAAAACGAGGGGGCATATTAGTGGCGCACCTCACCTGGATGCGTGACAAGTATTTACTTACCAGTGGCACATGGGCCTGGATGCGCCACTGGTAAGCAAATACCAGTGGTGCACCGTTGTCTGGTGCGCCACGGGTATTTTCTTACCAGTGGCGCATCTGTCTCGGTGCGCCACGGGTATATTACCAGTGGCGCACCAAAGTCAGGTGCGCCACTGGTAACCATCCCACCTATAAGCCTTTTCCTACTAGTGCTATGTGTCTTCCGTTACCACACAAAGTGAAGCCATATGATTAGCTATTATAACCACGCTGAACAAAGGATGTATCGCATGCCGTTACAGTTTGCACATTCGGCAAAATTGTCGTGTTGTTGGGATTACTAGCGGATAAAGTAAAATTATATAACATTTATTGTTTGGCTAGTAATATGCAATATAAGTGCATTTTTAGCTTACATGTATTTCCGCTAGCTCTACACTTTTATGGACACTGAACAATCATAATTAAACATACAATTGTGTTTGTGTAGCGTATTTTTTTTAAATATCAACTTAGCATAAGGGTAAGGTCGTTATTGAACCACTGGGTTGATTCCTTACTCAAATATCTTCTTATACCGTCCTTCAATTTGTTTAATTGTTCACATTGGTTGCTTTATTCTACTTGATTCTTGTACTGGACCTAATATCATCGATCCAAATTATCTCTATCCTTGTAAACAAAACCCACGACCCATTCCCTCATGAGGATTTTATTGTAGCATATATTAGTCAAGGAAAAAAGAAGTAATTTTTATTAAATTTAAATCAATTTTTCTTGAAGTAAATCTTTTAAACGGTTGTAATGATCATGCCATACAATTTAATGTTTAGGTTGTGATATTAGTTAGGAAACCTTATGTTGTGTAGCAGTATAAAGCATTCCTCATGATGTGATATTGCACACACAATCAGGTAGAAGAAATGTGTGTTTACGTGTCATTACCCACCTTCCCGCACACACATAGTTACACAATGGTTGTAACTATGTAGTTTATGAAGGAGAATGTGGGAATATGTTTTAGAAGAAAATTATTACTATTCTTATGCATGTACTACAATTCTTGTGCTTGTTAAATGGTTCTCTCATATTGGATGAACAAACAAAGTTGTATACCAACCTAAAATGCGTATGGATCCAAAGAAAAAATTGTATTAGTTAAGGACTGCCACTCAAATCAAATATATATCCAAAATAGGGTCTTTATACATGTTACTCCCTCCGTTCCACAATATAAGATGTTTTAGATGTTTCACATGTTGTCTAGATTCGGACTAAAAGAATGGAAAGTGGACGAACATATACACTAAAACATGTCTAGATACATGTGGTCCAAATATGAATGTGGAAAAGGGCTAAAACATCTTATATTATGAAACGGAGGGAGTACAAACCAAATAAAACCACTATTTTGAAGCAAAGATAAAACCCGTAGTTAACATCGTAACAAATATAAAATCAAGTCATCCATGAAAAGATGAACACATGTTATATCCAAATAAAAGGAACACATGATACACTAAAATAAACATATTAGTATATCTAACCTAACGATAACTAATAATGCTCCCAATAATAGGCCGATCACCGTTACACATCTTTTCTTACTTTAGAACACGAATATTCCAATGAGAGGATAGCGATCCATTATTACTATGATTTGATTTCAAATCCATACATAAGAGGTAGCAATAAAGCCAATTAATTGTATTCTAAAATATTACCGAATTGATTAGAATGGTCTTATCTCCATTTATAGAGGTAACAAAGTAAGACTATCTCTGGTTATCATTGACGAATAAGATGAAAGAAAATAACACATGACAAATACCCCTATTCGGGTCTCATTCTAGGTGGCCTAATTTGTTTATAACCAAACACATTATAAAGTTACAGAGGCATGTCAATAACCTCAAACATAGTTGATCTGAAGTGATCCTTAAATTGTACTCAACATAACTATATGTGTATTGTTTAATATTTTAAAATGCTTGCTTATAAGCTTCTCGGAAGCCTGAATTATATGAATTGTATAGAAGAAAATTAGCATGTACGTATTATATAGTATTGTACTACACTGCACAACAACGACTATTCTAAAAGTGCTATAACGTGGAAACAAGAGACTTTGCACAGAAAAAATCGTATAAAAAGAAAGAATGAAAAAGATAGTTTAAGCCATATCTTCCCTGGATTTCGTATCTTTTGACCCCTAGGGAAGGAAGAGAGGTGTTTTGTGTCACAGTGGTTTCTAATCGATATTTTTGGGTGTTCAGTCTACCATTCATGTTCATAATACACATACTCTGTCTAGATAGACGATTTCTTCTTTCATTTCAACTCAAATAAAAGCACTTTCTTTCAAGCTTATTTGCTTGAAAAAGAGCAAAGCAATTCCAACATAAACTTACACTTTAGGATCCTCTAAGCCTTTCTATAGACCCCCTAAGTAGGTAAGGTACTAAAAACAAACTGGAAACAATGTATAAAATAAGAATACATGGAAAACATACACGTTTTACTTTTTTTACACATTGTATAGTATTTTAGTCTTCACACAATATCTCTATTATGTAACGCATATATAATTTTGTAAAATTAACTAATACCGCCTAATATTATTGTTCACATGAAAGGATTAAATCATAATGGTACCAAGACAACTTGTATTATAAGCCATTTTCTAAATACCTTATTAGTATTGATTCAATGATTAATATTACAGAGCCCATGTGAAAGATTTATTGTAACCATCATAATCCTGAAATATTTTATCGACATGATACATATCTACTTTCCTAGTTGACTAAACTGCAACTACAACTATTTCATGGTAATCATGATCAATTACTTGGCGTTGCTGTGGAGATATATACATATTTGTTTCCCTGGTCTACGAAATTATGACTACAACTATTTCACAATAATCTTGATCATTTACTTGGTGTTGCCCTGAAGATATATACATATTTGTTTTCCTAGTCTACTAAACTGTGACTACAACTATTTCACAATAATCTTGATCAATTAATCGGCGCTGTCAAGAATTCATATAAAATTGTATATTTACATTCAGAAAACAACCATTATGCATGACAAAATTATGCAACTGTATAACCAAAAATAGATAATAACTCATTGTATTTTTAATATTTAATTGCCAGTCATACCAATTATGACATATAATATTGAAACATGGTTATGTTTATGTAAAGCATTCCATATGGAGCGGTGTGGCATAGTTATGCACGATAAACTCAAAGCAATTCACAATGAACACCAACGTTTTTCGATTGAAATAACAAACAATAGGTTGTGTAAAGAATATATATTAACACAAACCAAGTCGAAATTTATGTCACCCAACATAATTTATAGCACAAGATTAATTGATTAATATATATAGTATATTATGGCATGATATGTCAAACCGAACGTATACGTTACAGAAACGGACATCCTACATGAATGAAAGTATATACAGATGCAAAGGGAACAAAAAGTTCTAACGACCCGTAGATACATTAATACATAAGAATCGTCGTCTCAATTAAGCAATAGTGTGAATCGCGACAAAATCCAAAATTTATTCGCTCGGGCAACAAGTATCAACCACCATGGCCCTACTAATACGAAAAATCATCATGTCAATTAAACCTTAAATGATACTGTGAATCGTGACATGATCCAAATTTATCTGCTTTAGCAACAAGTGTCGATCGTTCTTGATTGGTCATGCTATTATAAGACCACATATATACGTTATAGGGATCAGCTAAAGCACATATCAAGGCAAAGTAAAAAAAAGTAAAGATAAAAAACATATAATTTTAATAATGTTAAGGTTGTATTTCTGAAACATGGGTCTAGACATATTCCTATCTGTGGTAAGGCCAAGGTGTCCATAGTTAATATCTCGCCGTAAGTATAGTTATTAGATGAGCATATAATATAATACAGACTAGTATGCCAGGTATTAGGAAGACTGTTCTATAGTTTCCATATTGTTCAACAATTTCCATAAATAAACGTCTAAATGCCACAATTATCAATCATACTATATCCAAGTTTGGAGTAGTCTGCGGGTGAGGAGACCCAGCAATACATTTGGGGACCCGACCCGTTTGGCCTTAAATGGCTCCAGCTGTTCCCGTCAAGACCCAACAGAGAGGCAGTCGTCCATCCATCGAGAGAGAGAAAGGGAGTGGTCATGGCCTCGACGAGCGCCGTGTTTAAAATCCTCGTCTCTTAATTCGCTCGCACCAGTCGGTTACTAGTACCACACTGCTGTCCGCCCGCTAGGCGCCGCCGCTGCTCGCTCGACGAGCAGGAGGAAGAAGCCAAGATCAGCAGCTAGCTGGGAGCGAGGGTGGTGGTCAACCCGTCCGTTTCTTTCCGAAACGATGGTGGAGGGATGAGCGCGAGCGATACAAGGAAACAAGGCGGCATGACCAGCGGCCAACGAGCACCAAGATTCCGCCAAATATTTCCTGTTTCGCGTCGCTGATCTTCGAGCTGGGGGCGTTACTACTCCGCTGGCGTATAAATAGGAGCCGGACACGCCTGAGCAGCACAGTGCGAGCGAGCGAAGATCTCTCCCTTTCTTCCTTCCCTCTTCTTCTTCTTCCCGTAGTCAGGGAAAGCGAGCGAGCGAGAGAGGTTGGTGGGTGGCCATGGATTTCGGGGATGACCAGGAGGGCGGCTCCGAGAGCCAGCAGCAGCAGAACCAGCGCCGCAAGCGCTACCACCGCCACACCCCGCGCCAGATTCAGACCCTCGAGGCGTACGCTCTTGCTCCATTTCTTCCGTCCTTTGCTTTCTTGTTTGTTGAGTTGATTGATCCTTAATTTTGTCGTGACGAGTTCTTCATCTTAATGTTTGGGTAGTGTCATGAATCANGTAAGGCTGTTATTGAACCATTAGATTTGGATTGCTTATGAAATATCTTTTATTATCATCCTTTTAGTTTGCTTAATTATTCACACTGGGTTGCTTTATTCGACTTGATTCCAATAAACTGCCATTACAACACGATATACATGTGTTGTAGGAATCAAGTAAAGTACGTATGGGAGAAAAGGAAAAATACATATAATAACATTGAATTTTAATAATCTTACGGTCGTGATTTGAAAGTTGGGTCTAATAATAGTAGGAAATATTACATAAATATACTAATAGAACAAAAGGACGCGGATTTGCTATCATGGGTGGTAGCTACGCATGCCGTCTGAACCGTTCGATAATGTCTCAAGATGCGTGTTCCGTCAAGGTCCGTTACGCGGTTTTTCACGTCTCCATCCACGATTCCCCCGAACGCATGCCTGTTCGTGTAAAAAAAGAGCCGCCGGACCCGTGCCAATTTTTTATTTTAACAAACGAAAAGGACCGACCCGTCCCATCCCAGGATTCTTCCCAACGGCGGAGGCCACGGGTGCCGCTCCTGCTCCTCAACACCAGCGCAAAGCCACCGTTCCGCCACTGCGCTTCGCGGCGCCGTCGGAAACAGCGGCGCTTCCCCTCGTAACGTTGCTGCCTTGGGATTGGAGGAGACTGGTGCGGTCGAAACCGACGAGCCACGCGTGGCAGAGCTCCAGCCGAGGCCCTCATCTCCTTCTCCGGATAGGCGGCAACGGACAAGGGTGATGCGGTGCCAGGGCGGCGCGGGAGTGCCGGGGTCCGGGACGGTGCCGGACCGCGCTCCTCCAATCCCGCCCGTGCGACGGGGGCCATCGTTGACATCGGCCTGGTGGTAGACCCAGGGACGTTTAGCGTCGGCAAAATGGCGGCGATTAGAGATGAGCCGGCGCTCCCCTTGAATCCCGGGGCGGTAGTGGATAATCTTTCTGACGGGCACGGGACCACGGGTGAGATCGATCCCCGTATGGAGAGAGAAAAAACACATCCCGTATGACTCTACAAATCCGTGATCCCCGACCATGCCATCCCGCATCCCCGCCGGCGGAGGCCACCAGCACCTCATTCCCTTGCACCGCGTGGTCTTCCCGTGACCCCTACATAGCCGGAGCTCCTGCCTCAATTTGGTCGGCGGCAGACCACTCCTCCGTCCAGCTCGGCAGTGCTCCCTGCATCTTATGCTCCAACCTCCCCCAAAATTGACCTACCGACGGTCTCCCCTCCTTCGCTTCATGTGTGGTCGCCAGACAAGAAGATGTGACGGAATCTGTCTGGTGTGGTGCTTGCAACCTCCATGAATGCCTTTGCTCCAGCTCACAAAAAAGGTACAAGCCGGCGGGGTCGGGAACTCGGGTCGGGGCGGTGGGGGTGCCGCGTGCGACGGATTAAGGGAGGCCGGCGCGGCCCGCTGAGGTGATGGGTGGCCGGAGCGGCGTGCTTGGGTAGCCGGGGGGCAAGTAGAAGGTCCGGCCGTGCGAAGCTCCGTTCTTTCTCCGGTGGGATTGGGAAGAGGAAAATTGGGTCGGGTGGGATGGAAGGAAAAGAGTTACGGTAGGCAGGGTAACGTCTAGATAAACAATGTTAAGACCATCTACGGTGGAAAATGACCTATAGAGTGATCCAATGGTCAGATGTGGTGCATAACTATCACCCATGGTAGCCCACTATTTTTCTAGAACAGAATTCCTATTCGTTGTAAGGTGAGCATAGTAAATATCTTACAATAAATATAGTTATTAGATGAACATATATTATAGATTGTTGCAGTTTTAAAGCCAATTGTAAATTATAAGCTAGTGCTAAGGCAGACAATGGATATACGTCATGTAGATATTTTTTCTTCATGTTCTCATTTGTATGTATGCTCATGTTGTTTGTCAGTAATGTATCCCACCATGTGTCTTCCGTTACCACACAAAGGGAAACCATATGATTAGTTATTATAACCACGTTGAACAAAGGACGTATCGCATGCCGTTACAGTTTGCACATTCGACAAAATTGTCGTGTTGTTGGATTACTAGCGGATAAAATAAAATTATATAATATTTTTTTTTGGCTAGTAATATGCAATATAAGTACATTCTTAGCTTTTATGTATTTCCGCAAGCTCTGCACTTTTATGCACACTGAACAACCAAACATGTGTTTGTATAGAGTATTATTCTTTTTAAATATCAACTTATCATAAGGGTAATGTTTTTATTGAACCACTGGGTTGATTCCTTACTCAAATATCTTTTTATACCGTCCTTCAATTTGTTTCATTGTTCACATTTGGTTGCTTTATTCTACTTGATCCTTGTACAGGACCTAATATCATCAATCCAAATTATCTCTGTCCTTGAAAACAAACCCCACGGCCCATTGCCTCATGAGGATTTTATTGTAGCATATATTAGTCAAGGAAAAAACAAGTAATTTTGTAAATTTAAATCAATTTTTTTACTGAGGTAAATCTTTAAACTGTTGTAATGATCATGCCATACAATTAATGTTTAGGTTGTGAGGTTCGTTAGGAAACCTTATGTTGCGTCGCAGTATAAAGCATTCCTCATGAAGTGATATTGCACACACAATCAACAAACTAGGTATTTAATATACTAAGTACAAAAATATAGAATTTGAGAAAACAGAGGTAGAAGAAATGTGTGTTTACG
The DNA here is from genome assembly GCA_012064385.1 of Puccinellia tenuiflora. NCBI lineage: Eukaryota > Viridiplantae > Streptophyta > Magnoliopsida > Poales > Poaceae > Puccinellia > Puccinellia tenuiflora. Next base: position 1,181,790 of record QRDG01001505.1, on the reverse strand, counting down.
TGTCATTACCCACCTTCCCGCACACACATAAATATTTATATGCAATATCTTTTGATCCCAACCATATCCGCATTTAAAAATGGTACAATTATAGAGAGCAATATTGAGTAAATTATATATTTATTCATATGTAAGATACACTGTTCTTATCTATCGCGGCAAAAATATTAACACACGATGAATTATGACATCTGAGGAATCATAATATGACAATGAACTCAAGTAAAAGGAAATTATTGTGTCTAGTCTGCATATCTTTATTTGTATGCGTACCTTTTCCTACCATAATTTTCAACAATAAGACATCATAGTTAATATACATTCATATAATAAATAGATACAATGGTTGTAACTATGTAGTTTATGAAGGAGTAGGTGGGAATATGTTTTACAAGAAAAAGATTACAATTCTTATGCATGTACTCCAATTCTTGTGCTTGTTAAATGGTTCTCTCATATTGGATGAACAAACAAAGTAGTATACCAACCTAACATGTGTTTAACAATGGATCCAATTTTTTTTATATTAGTTCAGGACTGCCACTCAAATCAAATATATACGCAACATATATATTTGAAGGAAATAAGGTCTTTCTGTCGTATTATTTCAGATACATGTTACAAACCAAATAAAACCACTATTTTGAAGCAAAGATAAAACCTGCAGTTAACATCATAACAAATATCAATCAAATCTCCCATGAAAATATGAACACATGTTATATCAAATAAAAGAAATAGATGATACACTAAAATAAACATATTAGTATATCTAGCCTAATGATAACGAATAATGCTCCCAATAATAGGCCAGTCACCGTTACACATCTTTTCTTACTTTAGAACGCAAATATTCCAATGAGAGGATAGCGATCCATTATTACTATGATTTGATTTCAAATCCATACATAAGAGGTAGGAAATTAAAGCATATTAATTATGTTCTAAAATATTACCGAATTTATTAGAATGGTCTTATCTCCATTTATAGAGGTAACAAAGTAAAATTGTCTTTGGTTATCATTGACAGATAAGGTGAAAGAAATAACACATGACAAATACCCCTATTCGGATCTAATTCTGGATGGCCTAATTTGTTTATAAAAAACACATTTGAAAGTTACAGATGCATGTCAATAACCTCAAACATAGTTTGATTTGAAGTGATCGTTAAATTGTACTCAACATAATTATATGTGGTATTGTTTAATATTTTAAAATGCTTGCTTATAAGCTTCTCATACTCTTGAATTATATGATTTGTATTGAAGAAAATTAGCATGTACGTATTATATAGTGTACTACTACATTGCACACCAACAACTATTCTAAAAGTGCTATAACGTGGAAACAAGAAATGGAAACAACGTATATAATAAGAATACATGGAAAACATACATGTTTTACTTTTTGCCACATTGTATAGTATTTTAGTGTTCACACAATATAACTATTATGTAACGCATATACTCCCTCTGATCCTAATTAAATGACGTGACTTGTGCTACATATTTGTACTTAGTCAGTTCAATCTCCACGACACTCTTTCCGGATCGGAGGGAGTATAATTTTGTAAAATTAACAAATACCGCCTAATATTATTGTTTACATGAAAGGACTAAATCATAATGGTACCAAGACAACTTGTATTATAAGCCATTTTCTCAATACCTTATTAGTATCGATTCAATGATTAATATTACATAATACTTGTGAAAGATTTATTGTAACCGCCATAATCCTGAAATATTTTATCGACATGATACATATGTACTTTTCATGGTAATCATGATCAATTACTTCGCATTGTTGTGGAGATATATACATATATGTTTTCCTGGTCTATGAAATTATGACTACAACTATTTCACAATAATCTTGATCAATTATCGTACTTGGTGTTGCCGTGGAGATATATACATATTTGTTTTCCTAGTCTACTAAACTATGACTGCAAATATTTCACAATAATCTTGATCAATTACTTGTTGCTTCCATGGAGATATATACATATTCCCCCTAATTTACTAAGTTATAACTACAACTATTTCACAATAATATTGATCAATTAATTGGCGCTGTCATGGACAAATATTAATCATTCATATAAAATTGTATATTTACATTCAGAAAAAAACCATTATGCATGACAAAAGTATGTAACTGTATAACCAAAAATAGATAATAACTCATTGTATTTTTAAGATTTAATTGCCAATCATACCAGTTATGAGATATAATACTGAAACATGGTTATGTTTATGTAAAACATTCCATATGGAGCGGTGTGATATAGTTATGCACGATAAACTCAAAGCAATTCACAATGAACACCAATGTCTTTTGATTTAAATAACACACAATAGCTTGTGTAAAGAATATATATTAACACAAATTAGCTCAAAATTTATGTCACCCCCGCATAATTTATAATAGAAGATTAATTGATTAATATAGTATTTTATGGCATGATACGTCAAACCGAATGTATACGTTACAGAAACGGACATCCTACATGAATGAAAGTATATACAGATGCAAATGGAACAAAAAGTTCTAACGACCCTAGATACATTAATACATAAGAATCATCATCTCAATGAAGCAATAGTGCGAATCGTGACAAAATCGAAATTTATTCGCTCCAACAACAAGCATCAATCACCATGGCTCTATTAATACACAAAATCATCACGTCAATTAAACCGTAACGATATTTTGAATCGTGACACAATCCAAATTTATCCGCTTTAGCAACAAGTGTCGATCGTTGTTGATTAAGCATGCTATTATAAGACCATATATATGCGTTATAGGAATCAGCTCAAGCACTTTCAAGGCAAAAAAAAAAAAATTAAGGTTGTATTTTGGAGACATGGGTCTAGACATATTCCTATCTGTGGTCAGTTGTGCATAGTTTAATATCTGGCCGTAAGTATAGTTATTAGATGAGCATATATTATACTCCATACAGACTAGTATACCAGGTATTAGGAAGATTGTTGTAGTTTCCATATTGTTCAACAATTTCCATAAATAAACGTCTAAATGCCACAATTATCAATGATACTATATCCAAGTTTGGAGTAGTTTACGGGTGAGGAGAGGCAACAGCATTTGGGGACCCGACCCGTTTGGCCTTAAATGGCTCCAGCTGTTCCCGTCGAGACCCAACAGAGAGGCATCGAGAGAGAGAAAGGGAGTGGTCATGGCCTCGACGAGCGCCGTGTTTAAAATCCTCGTCTCTTAATTCGCTCGCACCAGGTCCAGTCGGTTACTAGTACCACTGCTGTCCGCCCGCTAGCCGCCGCCGCTGCTCGCTCGACGAGCAGGAGGAAGAAGCCAAGATCAGCAGCCAGCAGGGAGGGTGGTGGTGGTGGTCAACCCGTCCGGCCGTTTCTTTCCGAAAGGATGGTGGAGAGATGAGCGCGAGCGATACTAGGAAACAAGGCGGCATGACCAGCGGCCAACAGCACCAAGATTCCGCCAAATATTTCCTGTTTCGCGTCGCTGATCTTCGAGCTGGGGGCGTTACTACTCCGCTGGCGTATAAATAGGAGCCGGGCACGCCTGAGCAGCACAGTGCGAGCGAGCGAAGATCTCTCCCTTTCTTCCTTCCTCTTCTTCTTCTTCTTCTTCCCGTAGTCAGGGAGAGCGAGCGAGAGAGGTTGGTAGGTGGTGGCCATGGATTTCGGGGACGACCAGGAGGGCGGCTCCGAGAGCCAGCAGCAGCAGAACCAGCGCCGCAAGCGCTACCACCGCCACACCCCGCGCCAGATTCAGACCCTCGAGGCGTACGCTCTTGCTCCATTTCTTCCGTCCTTTGCTTTCTTGTTTGTTGAGTTGATTGATCCTTAATTTTGTCGTGACGAGTTCTTCATCTTAATGTTTGGGTAGTGTCATGAATCATGATTCATTGATGGAGAATAATGGTGGGGTTTGTGCAGGATGTTCAAGGAGTGCCCCCATCCCGACGAGAACCAGCGCGCGCAGCTCAGCCGGGAGCTCGGCCTGGAGGCCCGGCAGATCAAGTTCTGGTTCCAGAACCGACGCACCCAGATGAAGGTATGGACTTAATTCTCCCAAGTTTCTCTTTTTGGGAATCGTTTATTGGGTATGGAATCTTGATGTGTTTGTTCGATGGCATGGCATGGCGCAGGCGCAGCACGAGCGGGCGGACAACTGCTTCCTCCGCGCGGAGAACGACAAGATCCGGTGCGAGAACATCGCCATGCGGGAGGCGCTCAAGAACGTCATCTGCCCGACCTGCGGCGGCCCGCCCGTCGCCGAGGACTACTTCGACGAGCAGAAGCTGCGCATGGAGAACGCCCGCCTCAAGGAGGAGCTCGACCGCGTCGCCAGCCTCACCTCCAAGTTCCTCGGCCGCCCCTTCACGCAGATGCCGCAGGGCATGCCGCAGATGACCGTCTCCTCGCTGGACCTCTCCATGGGCGGGATGGCCATGGGCGGCGGCGGCGGGCCGAATCTGGACCTCGACCTCCTCAGCGGGGCCGCCGCCTCGTCGTCGGCGTCGCAGATGCCGCAGTTCCACCTTCCGGCGCCCGTCACCGAAATGGAGCGCCCCGCGATGGCCGGCATGGCCACGCGCGCCATGGACGAGCTGATCCGCCTCGCGCAGGCCGGCGACCACGTCTGGGTCAAGATCCCAGGCGGCGACGGCCGGGAGACCCTCAACGTCGAGACCTACGACAACATCTTCTCCAAGCCAGGGAAGCTCCTTCCGCGCCTCCGACCTCCGCGTCGAGGGCACCAGGGACTCGGCGCTCGTGTGCATGTCTGCCGCCGCCCTCGTCGACGTCTTCATGGACACGGTGAGCGATCCCCCTCTAACTGTTCGACCGATTGACACGACGTATATACGCCTCCAATTCTGACTTCTGACTGTGTGCTGCTGCTGCTGCTGCTGCTGCTGCAGAGCAATTGGATGGAGTTCTTCCCGAGCATCGTGTGCAACGCCCGCACCGTCGACGTCCTTGTGAATGGCATCAACGGGCCGAGCGAGTCTCTCATCCTGGTAATGCCGTCGAGCAACCATCTCCATTATCTGTTCTTTGTTGCGCTCGATCTAATGGTGAACGTGGTGCAGATGTACGAGGAGCTGCACATCATGACGCCGGTGGTGCCGACCCGCGAGTTCAGCTTCCTCCGCTACTGCCGGCAGATCGACCAGGGCCTGTGGGCCATCGCCGACGTCTCCGTGGACATGCAGCGCGACGTCCACTTCGGTGCGCCGCCGTGCTCCCGCCGGCTCCCGTCGGGGTGCCTCATCTCTGACATGTCCAATGGCTACTCCAAGGTCAGTCACGATCGAATGACCGATCCTTCTTACACACGACCGAGCGTCAAATCAATCACTCCTGTGCTGTGCCTGTTGCTGTGGTTCTGACACTTGTCCTACGTATGCTCGATTTCTTCTTTTTTTGCAGGTTACCTGGGTCGAACACATGGAGATAGAGGAGAAGATGACGATCGCTCCTCTGTTCCGCGACATCGTGCAGAGCGGCGCCGCGTTCGGCGCGCACCGGTGGCTCGGCGCGCTGCAGCGCGCCTGCGACCGCTGCGCCTCCCTCTCATCCCTCGGCGGCATACACGCCGACATCGCCGGAGGTACGTTCCCCAAGCTTGGATCGATCGATCGATCCTTAAGCCCCAGGAGCACGCTTTTTTTTCATGATCGAGCGATGGACGTGTGTTGTTCTTAATCTGCAGTGACGGCGGAAGGGCGGCGGAGCATGATGAAGCTGTCGCAGCGCATGGTGAGCAGCTTCTGCGCGAGCATGACGGCGTCGCAGCACCACCAGTGGACGCACATGAGCGGCGCCGCCGGCAACGACGTGTGCGTGCGCGTGTCCATGCACCGCAGCGGCGACCCGGGGCAGCCCAACGGCGTGGTGCTCAGCGCCGCCACCTCCGTGTGGCTCCCCGTCCCCTGCGACCACGTCTTCGCCTTCGTCCGCGACGAGAGCACGCGCAGCCAGGTACATTGTCCGTCTTTCCTACTACTACGACGTGTGCATTGTCACAGTCGTCACGTATACGTACTGACGCCATTGATGCCCATGTTGTGTGTATCGCCATTGACGTACAGTGGGACGTCCTGACGCACGGCAATCAGGTGCAGGAAGTGTCGCGCATCCCCAACGGCGCGAACCCCGGGAACTGCATCTCCTTGCTGCGGGTAATTACGCCGGCCGGCCATGATTCCATTTCGAATCAAATTGAATTGCTCCTCCCTCCGGTCAATTATTTTTTCGTGTTGATGGCCGCTGATCCTGCTCTCGCGATGGTCTTCTGAACTGTTGTAGGGGCTGCAGGCGAGCCAGAACAGCATGCTGGTGGTGCAGGAGAGCTGCACGGACGCGTCGGGTTCGCTGGTGGTGTACTCGCCGATCGACATCCCGGCGGCGAACGTGGTGATGAGCGGGGAGGACCCGTCGGGCATCCCGCTGCTGCCGTCGGGGTTCACCATCTGGCCCGAGTACGGCCGCTCCGCCGTGGTCGGGGGCGCGTCCACCAGCGCGGCCGCCGTCGGCGGCAGCCCGGTGGCCGGATCCATCGTGACGGTGGCGTTCCAGATCCTGGTGAGCAGCCTGCCGTCGTCCAAGCTCAACGCCGAGTCCATCGCCACCGTCAGCGACCTCATCAACAACACCGTCCGGAACCTCAAGATCGCCCTCAACTGCGGCTGAGCTAGGCTGAGAGGAGAGGCGAGTTGGTGGGCGCGTTGAATGCCCCCCGCCGCATTCATGGACTCCACCTGCTGCTGCTGCTGCATCTCAAGCTGATGCTGACGCAACTTCACTCTCACTACTCTATTTACTCTCCATCCATCCATTGCATCCATCGATCACCACCACAACATCTCTTGCATGCATCCTTAGGATTCGTTTTGGAATTCTTTTGCTTTGCTTCCGATAGTGATTTACAGGATTTGTTTTTCCGGGCCGGCTCGCTTAGCTCCGGCCGTCGTTTAGTTAAATTAGGCATTCATTCATGCATGCGTTCGTCGATCATGGTCATCATGAGAATCATCAGACTAGAGAAGGAGACTGCAGACGCCTCTGAATCTGATAGCGAGGGAGTCAAGAACGCACCAATGCAATGCTTTTTTTCCCTCTGTGTGCGCAGAGGGGGGATGAAATGCATGGTTCGGGTATTGACTTCTCTCCTCCATCAATGTAAAGCCTTGAATGAACATTCATTTCGGTTATAAATGGAAAGGGAAGAGATCTGGTAAAGCTGGATGATGCGCTCGTTGCCCCGCTTGAATCTCTGGGCCCGTCGTCTTGGTGTGTTTATGGCTCCTAGCTAGCGGTAGTACGTATACGTGCTATGCTAGCTCTCTCATCGTTGTCAACCGGCCTGCCGATCTCATCGCTGGCTGGCTATGGCTGCGACGTGCTACTCCAGTATGTTGTGTGCAACGGCCGGCCGGCTCCAGCTGCTTGGTTGTCGTGTCCTGGAAACCAACTTATTTCCGGCGTGCTTATGAAACCCAACCGATTCGGACGCGTGCCACGGCGTCACAGTCACATATCGATGGATGGATAGATCGACCCTCCCTCGCCGCCGTGCTAGCTAACTAGCCGATCGACGAACGGCGGCTGCTTTAATACGCACGGTGGTTGCCTGAGCCGGCCGCCACCACAGTTTGCAGCAGTATTTGCAAGTCCCAATCCATGGATTGATGCGTTAAAATATGTAGCTTTTGCCTCGTTTAAAAATAAAATGTAGCCTAACCCTTTATATTAGTATCATGTTCCAATAAGAATCACGAGTTTGTTGTCTGCCGGTGGTGGCGTCTTGTTTACTAGCATCACATAACAATTCATCCTCCTTCCCGATCCGCGTCTTATCTCTATTCCGCCGCCCTCTCGACAGCTTGATATCATCGCCGGTTTCAATATCGTGCACAACATGGCTCTCCTCCCCTGGCCGTGACTCTCCCCCTGGCCGTCGTCCTCGCCCTAGCCGGCGTATTAGTCATGTCGTCCTAAAAAACATCACATTACACACATCACATGGCAGACGAACACACACTTGACATCAATATATTGGGCGTTATGGTTCAGGTCGATGCCTCGGCCCTCGTCGACGTCCTTGACGTCGTTCTCGCCAACGTTGGGCAAACTGGAGAAGCGCGATTGCTGAAACGGCGGCGCGGGTGGTCCGTTGGAGTATCTCGGGGAAGACGGCAAGGAACTCCGAGGAGGGCGCAACGTCGAGCTCCCATGGCTCATCATCATGTCGACTAGTATTTGGGTGACGGAGAGATGGCCTTGGTCGCTCCTTTCCTCCACAAGTCCCCGGTCAGCTCGACCGACTGACACCACCGTGTGGAAGATGTGCCGGTTCATGAACATAACCGACAACTCCAATGGCTCCGGCTTCATCGCCTGCGTCTTCACTACCTCCGGCGCCTTGGTGGTTTTGTTGGTTTTTTTTTGTCATGACCCCGTTCCAGGCGGCGAGAGGTGGGAGGCGGCGGCGACGACGGGCAATGAGAGGTTTGTGACGGCGGCGGCGAGGAAGGAGAACTTGAGGGATTTGTGGAAATGGAGGGAACAAATTTGAGAGGTTTTGACGGCCGGTGCGGCAATGTAGGGAAAAGATTTGACGCCCGGCATTCTATGTCGATGATAGGCGGGCCTGACCAGTCGGGGCGCTGTACAGATGTTGTCCGACACCGGACCTCAAAGTTGGAGGCCCGCTCTAGTGGTTCTACGATACAGACAGAAATTGGACCGGACGGAAACTTTGAGGGTATCGCTGTGACCAATTGTTGTGTCCAACACCCTAACAACCTAACAGATCTTTAGAGTGCATTAGAGCCATTCGGTGCAGATGCTCTAAAACAGAACGATGTCTTTGAGCGCAGCTCAGAAATAGAAACGAATAGGACTTTTGATTTAGACGATCCAAGGGCGTACGTAGGTAGTATGAGGTTTCATCGGGAGGTAATTGGGGGCGCCCGTTCCCTATCTGGCGGCCGTACGTAGTTGCCGGTGTCGCTCTCTCGCCCGGCTTCCCCACCGCACTTTACTGCGCCATTGATGCACGGTAGCTGTGCCGCCGTCCCGCCGAGGAGACGAGAGGTGGTGGTGTTTCCTTCCGCGCAATCCAGCCAAGCCAGCGTGATGCATGACACGCCAGGTCGCCGGCCCTCCTCCGCTCGTTCAATTCCCCCATGGATCGATCGGGACCAAATAAGTCGCCCCGACCTACTCCGCATCGCGGCTTTACTTACTTAGCGCCACCACTGAGACTGAGCTGCCATGCCATGCCATGCCATGCCATGCATATACCTTCTTCACCCTCCACACTCCAGCACAGCGCACACCGTCCCAAGATCGAATGCGATTTTGGACATGGATCTGTGCTTTGCGGCTCCGCTGGGTGCCTGGCCGTTTTGGGCTTGTTGTGCTGGAGAATATGGCGTACGACGCGCGGCATTGAATGAGATCAAGCGAGCAAGGAGCCTTAACTGTCGCGCGCCATACCGTTGCGGCAGCGGCGCGCGCCTAGCTAGCTAGAAGACCTCGATCGTCTGCTCCACCGTAGTACTACTCCAGTAGTGGTCGCCATCCCTGCCCTGCCCATATCTTCCCCTTCCCTCCCCTCCCCTTCCGTTCCTGTGGAATTGAATGCCAAGTACAGTGCAAATTACATATGGTGGCATGGAAAACCAGCTGATGGTGGTCGCTGATGGCGAGGCTTCTCCTTAGAAAATTGGGATTGTATCGTATGTTGTCAAAGCATTTAAAATTAACACTCCAGATTCTTGTACTACTACGACAACATCTCTCGATCGATCGGCTTGGCCATTCCTGTCTCCCGGGAGCGATGTCGCATTAACTAGCCTATCCTATGATCGATCGAGAAAAGAAAGAAAAGAAAGGCATGGCTGGAATTCAGTTCGTTCGGGGAGAGAGACAGAGGCAGAGTAATGGCGATGCAAGGCGTCATACGGAGCTCCAACTACAACACTGTTCCACAACACGGATATGTCGACAGGAAAAAACTTTGTATAAATGCCCGTCCACGCGTGGCGTGCGTACTTCTGCGCGGAAACTCGTTGCGACAGGAAAAAGTTTGTTTCGCAAAAGAATCGTTGCAAATCGCGAGCCGGGCAAAGGCAACGAGGGCAACTCCAACGGCGACACTTTTTATGGATCGGGGGAGTATGTTTTCTATCCACGCATAAAAATTACAGGGTTTAGCGGGTTCCCCAAACAGATAAAATGTCAACGAGTCGTCCATTTAATCCAAATTGGCCTCAAACTTGGACCAAATAAACACTTGTCCACGGTTTGTACGGGCTGGCCCACCTTCCATCGTCATGTCGCCCGGCGTCGGTCCTTTTTAATACACAATTCACACCACGACCCCACCGCGTCGGCGCATAGGGTTTGTCATGTGCCGCCAAGCCGCTGTCACGGAGGATGCTGCCTGGACACACCTGGTCAAGTGGCAGCCAGAGGCGAGACTCGAGCCGTCGGGGCGCCACCCCTCCTCCTTTGCTGGCTGCAGGAAATGGCTGGTCCTACTCATCGAGCCACCCCGCGATTGCGCCTTCTTCTCCGTCTTCCCAGCCGGCGCGCGCACAACGACTATGAGCTTCCGTCCCACATTGCTGCTCCTCCTCTTTGGTCGTGTGTCCCCCGCCCTTGCCATCTCCTCCATCGGGGTGGTGGCGCCACAACACGCTAACCAAGGAGGAGGCGAAGGAATATGCGACAACCAACCGATGGGTGCGACGAGAATTCCGCCTCCCTTTCGGGTGGCATCTGAACCTCGAGCAGGTTATGGTGCCGCCGACGCCCACAGTCATGGAGCGCCTCACCGACATCCTTGCTTGACGGGAGACCATGACGCCAGCGGAGCACCGACATCCTGACGACGTGTGGATGTCGCTGGACTGGGCGAACGCTCTGCTACCGAGTACGAGGTGATGCATGAGCATTTCTTCATCGTCAAGCCACTGGACTCCAACGATCCCGTCGTTGTTCATACGTCGAAAATGTTTCTGTGTATTTTGAAATATGTTATGTGATTATCCATGATTGTTGGCACTTTTATTACATCTATTGAGACTAACCTATTAATAATTTAAAAATTGCACACCTTAAATTTTCCACTTTGATGTGTAGCAATTACATGGATATTGGATAAATCACAAAGGAGCCTCTTGTTGCAGTGAAATTCCGACTTCCCTGAAATATGTCCCTCCAGGACGGTTTATAGAGATTGCTAGGGACCGCTTGAAGATGTCAGTCAAACAACAAAAGTCACAACATGAAAGTCGTGGTAATTTCAAGACGAAGATTTTCATATATTGAACATCCTGATTCTTTAGCTTTGTTTGGTGTTTCTATTGCTTCTTTCTTTATAAAACAAAAAACCCAAATATATTTATGATTATTTATTTGATTTATTTTCACGTATCCTTTTCCCCTTTTTGATAAAAGTAAAACCAACAAAAATATTTTCCTTTTTCTTTGATTCTTCTTGCTTCTTTTTTCCTTTTTATTTTTCAAAATAATATCCAGTAAATAAAAGTTGTTTTATTTACATTTTTCAAAAATAAAGTACCACTTTTACCCATTTGGGTTATATTAGATGGCCAACATTACTTGGTTTTGATGTTTCGGCACATAGTTGGTCACCGTACAATCTTTTAGCTATTTCCTAGGATTCTTAAAATCATAGAAAATCACGGAATGAACATATTTACTTATCTGCAAGCACAAAAACTGGACATTTTTCTGCTATTTTTTTAAGAAAGATTTTGCCATTTGTTGGATGTTTGAGTTTTAATATGAACCTTCTTGAGTTTTAGAATGTTTTGTGGATGATACCCACTTAAGCAACACTTCTGGGTTTCACATAAAAAATGTTTGATGCTTTGGCAGTAGCTTAGAAATATTATATATGGTACTAATGTCTCCGTAGAAAAATACTGAGAGAATATTTGTGGCGAAGTTTTTTTTGACAAGGAATGAGGAATAACAAGCATGAGAATATCCAAGATAAGTGAAAACTTTAATCTTTGGTATGCCCTGCATCCCTCTCTACATGAACAACCTCTCGGTTTGCAAATCTTTTAGCCTTGTTTTTAGCACCATGATTGCTCGTATAATCATGGAGCTTCGTGTATTTTATTTTAGTTCATGTTGCCAAAACCACCATCAATAAAATTGTTGTAAGAATAAAAGAAATATCTATAAGCAGATCATCAAGAAACTTTAGAAAAATAAAAAAAGCCAAAAGTTACATTAAAAGAAATAAGAAAGGGATAAATAGCTATTGGATCAAAATATGATCACTTTTACTTGTTGCATAATTGTTTAATTATAGATTAGATAGAAATAATCAACTGTCATATTCATCCCAACTGTCGATTAGAAATAACTGTCCCTGGAAGTAAATGTACATTTCATCCCAGTTTAATAGGTAGAGTGCCTTTATGCCATCCATATGATGGCTTCAATGTTGCTAATTCAAGTCCTCCACCAGATCCCCTGCAGGTTTCAGCGACGAAATAAAAGGGGATCGATCGCAGGCAACGATGAGAGACATAGTCGTTTCCCCTGTTCCTGCAGGAACGCACGGCCTCGCAAATCATTGTGGATCCGGCGCGATTAATCTGGACAGCTCGGCCAGCGTCTGAATCTTTGATCCTGTACGTGTTTGTGCAAATCAGTGGAGTATGAGTAGACTGAATCACTGGATGCTGCTACTACTGGTTGTACTGGTAGTCTGGTACTGCTAGCCTTCACCTCACTAATGCGAACGCGCCGTAGAGCCTAATAAAGGACATCAGGAATTCAAGATCAATCAAGCCTCTGTTATTCAAACGTAATATTCAATCAGACACAATAAAGAAGGAACAGACCCGCAGGATTGGATGTTTTTCATGGATCAATAAAGAAGGAACAAACCTGAGTATGAATGATCACTAATACAATATTTGCCTTGCCTTTTATCGTCGAGACACCAAAAGTATCCAGTTTTAATTGCGCCTGTGATACAGGAGCACCGGTACTCCTAATTAGTAGTGTTTGTTTTTGTAACTGTTGAGATGTCGAGTACTAGCAACATTTCCATGTGTCCTGCATTGACAAGCACTTCATTCATTCTAGTCGCTATCTTGAGAGCTCTTGTTGGGTGTTGTTGATTGGGAGAGCTGGACTAGTGACCGGCTGCAATGACAATGACCTTCTTTTGAGCTATAATATCAGCATCCATGATCTAGATATGCGCCATAAATAGCAGAAGTGACATTTGGTCTTGTCTTCTTTGCCATAATTTGATTTCACTACGAGTAATTGGTTCTTCCCTCTTTGTCTATTTCACATTTGAAGACGATGATCGGCAAGGCTTAGTGGAGCAGGGAGGAATTGATACCTGTGATAAGTGCTAATTGATGAGTTATAGCAAAAGTCGCAAGAATCTCTACAGTTTATCATAAACTGTTTATGCACCGAAGACATGATGGAGTAAGTACTTTGGCTCCCAGGAGCGTATCATCCCCAGATGAACAGTATAATCGATGTAAATACATATAGTAATTTTAAATAAATTGGAATTTCTTCACAAGATACATGTTTATATGCAGCATGTAAATTTGTTTATAAGAATATATATACATGTTTTTTAACTGGAGTGGAGTATAAAAACGAAAACTTAGTGCTCTCGTGATCTCATAAAATTGGATTGACTGACACTGTGCATCTAGAACTCACACACCTTTTGAAACACTTTCACACGTGAAACCAAAATCATCGAATTGATAGCAATAAGCCATGTTTGAAGGGGTACATATACAGAACGCCTGCAAATTCTACCCGAAGCAAGAGATTCAATTAAGTGAGATTCCGAAGCTATAGTTTGTCAATAACACGATCCAAGTAAGCCTTGCCCATAGATATCTGAGCAATTCTGTCTTGACGAAGCAGATGACCAGAAAAAAATTACTACCTCCGGTCCAATTTAAGTGTCGTGAAAACTCTACTACGCTAGTACAAACGTACAATAGATCAAGCGGCAATAATTTCGGACCGGAGGGAGTAGTATATATAGAGTGGTGAAGACGGGCCTTGGATCACATATAATCCATAACTCCATCAGAGCGGACAAATAGCTCCCGAGGTACATGAAGCTTGTTATTTTCAAAAATTCAAAATTGACATACTCCCTCCGTCCCAAAAAGGATGTCATTTCTTTGTCTAAAGTTGAATGTATCTAGACACTATTTAGTGGTTAGATACATTCAAATTTGGACAAATAAATGACATCCTTTTTGGGACGGAGGTAGTATTAAAGTTTTAAAAAACCATAAAAATAATTATCGTATAATCTAAGATCGTGTAAAATCTCAGTCCGAAATTCATTATATTTTGGGCCGAGCAAAAGTGACAAATGGATGGATCTTGACGAGGTGAACAGTCCACATTTTTAAACTTGAATTATTTTAAAATTTTCTCTTTTTTTGTAGCCCATAATACAACGAACTTTGGACTAAGATTTCGCGCGATTGTATATTACAAGATTGTCTACCCCAGCATTTTTATCCGAATTTATGAAACTTATAAATGTCAATTTCGATTTTTTTTTAAATAACGTGCTCTCTGTAGCCCGGGAGCAATTTGTGGCTTCCGATAACACTCCATACGTTATGTCTTCTTTAACATCGGCCCATATGAATAAATGGGCGTTGGGCTCCTTTCGTACAAGTTATGTGACCTTTGCACTGGGGATTTCCGTGAGCTAGGCCGTCCCGTTGCAGCCCAACATGCCCCAGCGATGCAAGTTTGTGGAGCTACAACTATGCGCCTATGCCGCCTTGAGAAAAAAAGTGACCAGTCCCTTCTATTGGTGGTGGAGCTATATTTTTTTTGTGACTGTTATTTTTGTCTCCTCACTACTGATTTTGAGCGCTTGATTTTTGGGAAACATATCTTCTGTAGTCCCCTGATTATGGAAATGCTAATAATGTCACAAAAGGGGTTAAGTATCTTGAATATCTTTTCTAGATGTATGAGTCAATAGAAAATTTCTCCCAAATAATGGGAACGAGGTGCAACAACATTTTTCTCGGGCACAAGTTTAAACTTTTGGTGTCCTGATACCCACAAAAAGAAGTTCTTGTGTCAAATAATGCGTATGCCCATCTCTTTTAATGGGCTAGGCCATCGTCTTCGCCTTGGACCTATATGTTTCGGTTATTTTCATTTTTTTAATGGCAATGAAAACAAACTATCTCCAGCCTATTCACATAAGTTTGCAGCCGTGCGCATGCAAATATATATATCGCACAAAATATGCATCAGCATATGCAAACAAGAGAAGAGATCGACTGTGGGAGCAACATGCGCAACAACGTCATGCCGCAGATTAAAGTGGGTGAAAGTAAACATCAAGCTATGGTGACCATTGTTTTTGGAATTAAGTAAAAAGAATATGTCTGAAATTAATAGAGAAATTGGTACGTGATTGATCGTAGGAAGCTTTGTTTCAAGTCATTTCACCATTCGCCAGTGTAACCTTTTTCGGGCACAGTATTTTTGTTTTTGTTCTGCGAAGAGTACCCTGGCACAGTCTTGTTCAAACTTAATTATGCTTTTTATAATGTTATATAGATATAGATCAAGTCCAAAAACACCAGAGACAATCTCAAGTCAATGAGAGATGCTGAAGTAGACCGATAAGTCGGGAAGACAACAACAGACGCATATATAAATTAGGGTAAATTAACATCTTTCCAAGTATACTATGTTACATCGACCTGTCCCGTTACAGAAACAACCAAATAACAACTTAACCAAGAAATGGAACAACAATATGTATATGTTGACTAGTAATTCATGGGATGGCCTCCACGGACTTGTTGACCGCTAGTAGATTCTTGACCCTGGGAAATCATCAGTTCGAAGGAAAAAAACGCTTGGCGCGTACCGGGAGTCTGGCCGGGACGTTGTCAAGATCTACGGAAGAGAAATGGAGTAATGGACCACGAAAACTACGTACTTGAAGAAAACGAGTGAACGACGACCACGCGGGGAGGTCGTCGTGCAGGATAACTATTTCTTTGACAGTAGCTAGCAGGTAGCTAGCCGAGGCGGGACGCGGAGGCGGCGGCGGCGGCGCCCTTGGCCGGCCGGCCGTGCTTGGCCCGGCGGCGGCCGCGGCGCGGCGGCGTAAGCCACGCGAGGAGGCCCTTGAACGCCCGCTTCAGCACCTGGCCCCTCTTCGGGACATAGCAGCGTGGTGGCGCCGGCGCGGCAGCTCGTGCGCCGCCGGTGACGCACGGCGCCATTCCGGTGGCGGTGGGGAGGAGACGAGAGGCCGGCGCGCGACTTGTCACGACGGTGCGGTGTGGAGGGTCAGGGTGGGACGAGGCTCTGCAGGAAGAGGGGCGAGGCCGCGTGGTGTATTTTGCTTTGGCTGTGCTCGGTGAGAACTGATGAGTGGAGTGGTGTACTAGCTAGTGCTATCGATAGTGCCGCACGCGGGCGGCCTATTTATAGGACGCGAGCGGGAGCTGGAGCTGGTGCCGGGATGTTTTTTTAGACAGTCTTGTGTTCTAAGCACGTATGTTAACACACACATGACACATCAGCTCACTGCTTGCTGCATGCATGCATGCATGCACACTAAGCGACATGTATCGCGAGAAAGAAGAAATATAGGGTACTCTTTTTCTTTTTTTTGCTGCATGCATGCAAGGGCAACCGAACACAGGACCATAACTACCTAGGATCGGTTTCATTTCATTCATTCAAGCATTACATAAAGTATATGATCCGTATTTTGGAAATGGGTTTGTCTATGTCTCAGTTGATTGAGAATTTCTTAAGTCTCAATCATCTCAGAAAAGTGCAACTATAGTTCAAAAAAGTGCAACTATAGTTCAAAAAAGTGCAACTAGAACGAGCAACTCATGCACATTTTGTGTGTGACTGAGACATAAATGAGAATTTCTTAAGTCTCAATCACCTCAGAAAAGTGCAACTACATTTCAAAAAAAGTGCAACTGGAACGGGTTGCACTTTTCTGGCAGAAAAGTGCAATTGCACATTTCTCACAGAAAAGTGCAACTCATATATATTTTTGTGTGTGATTGAGACATAAGAAAAAATCAGGCGCCTGAGAATTAGTAAATCCCTTTGGAAATAGAATTGCAAGACCAAAGCGCGTGAGTTCGTATTTCTTGCCCCCTGCCGCCTCCTTCGCCTTTCCTTCCTCCTCCTATTTCCTGTTATTTTCCTACACATCTCACGCGGTAAGTAATTCTGGGACGATCGCTATAGTTTACTTAGTTATTTTGCTTGCACCAAGTACACGCGCCCGTATCTAATTGCAAAGGCTTAGAGATAACGCGCATGAACTGAAGAACCGATGAGGCAAGCTAGGACATGCCCGAGTCATATGTCAAAACCTGGCAACGACGATAAAGAAATACGATCTGATAGCGTGACAAAGCACTGAGCCGGAAGAGACTTGACTGGCCACTTAGTTTTCTCTTACAACTGACTGGCCACAAACACCCAAGATATGCATGCGATATATGATATATCGAAAAGTTAGGAAACTGCTTCAGACCTGCCTGCCAGGACCTAGGTTCCTGGAACGTTCCCCGGAATGTATGTTTCCATCAATCTAGACTTGATTGTTTGTTTGCGCAGTAAATCCAAGTGCCAACTACATGCACAGTGGGATCGTGCTACAGGTGGCCTTCCGTTTTGTCTTGGCAGGAGGACCAGGAGCTCTGCACGTCAGTAGTACTGCCTGAAATATGCCTTGTTAACATGTCAATGTCAAACAAACCTCGAGCTTCCGTGGATTCGTGTGACTGTGTATGCCGTAGAGTCAAGACCGATTTTCCGTTGTACACAAGCACGCACCGCTGTAAAGAAATTCTACCGCTAGCTCTGTTCATGTGTTTCCTATTTCGTTTTCGCACATGCGGCCGGCCGAGGTGATCGATATATCGATCAGTGGGAGCGTTCGTTCATACGGCAGCGTCGAGGCAAGTCTCTCTCTCTCTCTCTCTCTCTCTCTCTCTCTCTCTCTCTCTCTCTCTCTCTCTCTCTCTCTCTCTCTCTCTCTCTCTCTCTCTCTCTCTCTCTCTCTCTCTCTCCTCTCCTCTCTCTCGCTCGCTCTCTCTCNAGACTAGCATTCCTGCACCACTTGCATATAGCAGCTTTCCACCATCATTGTTGTCGTCACCGACAGTAGCAAGTGGTAAGCTTTCTATTGCATACAATATCTCCTTCCTTTCTTAGCTACCGCGTAGTTTGGTAGTTTGTCCGATACTGGTAGTTCATTATTGTGACCTGTAATTCTTGTTTACATGGTATGGTAGTTATTACTTCCATGCTTGTGCAAAAGCTCAATTGTTGGCAAGCGTGTGAGGTGTTGTGGATGTTATGAGTTGTTTGGTCTTATTAGGAAGTTACTGTTTCTAGTTTGTTTTGGTTGAATGTTAGTTGAAGCATGGGCATTGGGTCTTGTTTTCTATCGGTTTTTAAACTAATTTTCCCCGCAATTCGATATTGTTCATGTTGGTGGTTGGCAAAATGGCCCTGATATCCGGGACTGGTAACGTGGGTGCCCAACTTGATATTCCGTGCTCCGCCTTTGTGTCCTTATTAAGACGGCAAGTGAGTACTTAGCCTTTGAACCAAACTCTAGGGAATGCTCAGTTGTCCAACGTATCCATTGAAATGGTGAACCCAGTGACATACAATGAAATGGATAGCACCTATTTCTGTTCTAAACAAGGCTGGTATTAGTTGTCTCTTTCTGATTATGGTTTGTTTTTTTGGAATGACTATGTCGAACCTTGTTGTCTTATTAATTTCTTTAATGCAATATGAAAGTCAGTGCCTGGAAGTCCTTATGTTGATTCCTAAAACTGTATGTGGTTCTTATGTGAAGTCCTAGTACTTTTCTCATAAGAATTTTACCTAGTCTTGCCAAATAGTATGACCTGTGGTTTGTTTTGCTCGCAAGCTCCTCAATATATCTATGTACAACATGTTGGGCAGGTACCCAGGAGGGTGATGCAAAGGAGATGTTGGAACAAGGCGTGGAATGCTGCAAGATGAAGAGCCCACAGATGGTCATCATGACGAGCGCACTGCGGACGATCCAAATGGTCGAGTTCAGGCCAGCCTGCCGAGGATAGGAGATGGTGCTGATTGAGGCCATCCGGAAACTTGACAGCTGACCACAGATTGTTCTGTAATAGGTGTCTCTGTTTAGTCTGTAATAAGGTCATGCAGAATTGACCCGAAGTTTACCATGTGTACCTTCCATTTGAGAATGGTTGGTGGCTTGGTGCGTCTGCCGAACAAAGACTGTTATGTGAGACGTCAAAAGTGAATGTGATCTTGTTGTATGTCTGTCCATCGCTGTAGCTGATGTAATAAGTGTCTCTGTTTAGTCTATAAGCAATGAACTTATCAGGTATTCAGCAAATAAGGAGAGTTATTTTTCAGACATTCACTACATCACATCCTAAAATTAGAGGCAGGCAGTTGAAAGTGTCTCAAATTCTTCTAAAACTGCCTCAAATAGTTTGGAGGCACTTTTCAATGGGTTGGATTTGATCGTGTAGGGAATTGTATTTTGAGGCACTTTTAAATAGTGCCTCAATTTGTAATTACCATCAGTTTGAATAGTGCCTCCATTTGTATTTGCCAACACTTCATTAGTGCCATCAATTACAATTAGAGGCACTACTGGATAGTACCTCTAATTCAAACTTGAGGCACTATTGGATAGTGCCTCCGATAGTAACCATTTGAGGCACTATTGGATAATGCCTCTAATTGCAATTTGAGGCACTATTGGATAGTGCCTCCAATAGTAACCATTTGAGGCACTATTGGATAGTGCCTCTAATTGCAATTTGAGGCACTGTCAGGCATATAATTGCACAATTCTCCAATTTATTTTACTAGCCACTCTTAAACATAAGTTCAAGCACACAATACAGAAACTTTATAATTCATATATTTACAAGCATTATTAAAGAACAGTTCTAACTTGGTCAATTACAAACTGAAACCATGGTGTAAAATGTATGAACCAAAATATCTGAATAATACATCATTCTAAATTGCAGCTAGGTGTCTAACTCAAACATACTCAAAACAACAGAAACTCTAAGACATTCCTTAATGTATAGATATAAATAAGAATATAGTATCTACAACCCATTCAACGGGATGCTATCTATAAGAAACCATATCTAAGCACATGATGCTATCCATCAGCTAGACAAAGAAAAAAATCTTCAAAACACCACCATTAGTTAAATGGCTTGCACAAGCAAGCAATGAAGCTGGAAAGAACCAACTCAACCCAGCAGGAACTCGCTTGGTCTCTAATCATAGGAACCGCCACTTTGGTACAGAAGAATGTCCTTTCATTGCCTTACGCCCTTACTTCCTCCCTGAAAATGTCAACATAAAGACATTACGAATGGCCCTCATGCAGCAAGCAAGGTGCAAAGGTATAGTACAGATCACTGGTTTTATGATGGATGGTATAATACAGGAAGCTTCTGCAAATGGCCATCTTTATTTCAACACAATCAGGAGATAAGACTTTGTGCAAAACCACCGACACATCCACCCGCCATATAGTGTAAATTCAAGCACAAACAACAACCTACATCATAGCTTTAAAGTTTAAATAGCCGTAAAACCATAATGCAAGCAGCGCGAAATCTGAATAAGTATGTGTGTATGTGTAACATATACAACCAGTCCGAAATCTGAGAATAGCACTAACTAGATACCAGCAATGAATCTATGTATTTATGAACCAGGTAAGCAACACAACAAGGTAGTAGGTCACACGGGGAAAACAAGAATCAATTTCACACAAAAACAATTATGGGTGCTTTGGATTATGATTTTACCTAGCTTGTCGACGAGACACTTAACATGGTACATCGTAATTCATGACTGACGATCCGGTGAGTCCACGGCACGCGCCTTTGTACTGACGACTAGATTTGACTACTCCGGATAACATATTACTCTATTGTTTTAAGATCTGTGAAGATTCAGAACTAGCATCCTAATTTGTATTTCCCTATTTATTTCTTTACAACTTGCATTTCATAAAAAGGCAGCTGATAATACATGAAGACCAATGTGGACCATATATAGTTTAGATCCTTGATGTACAGCCGAAAGGATGGCACATGTGTCTGACTGTTTGTTGATGTAGCATATGAGTAGGAAAGTTACCTACAATGTAATCTACCACTCAGCTCAACATCAACAAAAGAGCAACACTCTTTGACCCATCCTTCTACCCATAAGATGACTACACAGATAAATTCAAGTCCTTAAATATGTTGAAGAATTTTCACTGTGGTGATATAAGAACAGAACTACTACAGGGACCATCTTTTATTGTAATTCAAACACATCATGTAAAGATATGACATCCTGATTGAAACAGTGAACATCTATGAGCAATATTTGTTATGCATAGCACGCCTATCATCATAAACTTGCATCATAGCACACCTAACATCCTGGTTTTTTATCAGTCAGATACAACCTGGATGCCCTAATTTTATCCCTTCTGTCCAGGTAACGAACAATGTGGCACAGGTTCCCCATGTAATATGCAAGGCTATAAAACTCTAGTAATTTTCTATGAAAAGAAAATATATAACTACCAAATATATAGAGAAAAATACAGAGTATTTCTAAGCAGTAAATTAACACCAACCATAACCCAATAAGTACACAAGGTTGTCAACATTTCTTTAGACAACAAATGTTCACTACGGCAACTGAACAATATATTGTCTGCCAATATGGCCATGATTAAAATAGGATAGAATAAATACTATAAGAAAAAAAATTTGGATACTCCAGAGTATCTTCCCAACCGAACATTTGTTAGCAGACCTCCTTAGGAAAATTGAAAATGCCATTAATGGTAAGAAGTAATATATCCAAAAATCCCATGCATTTATGAGTATGACTGCTTAAGATGAGATAGCTGACTAGGTAAAAAAAAGATAGATGGCTCACAAGGTAAAAAAAGAGATAGCTCAACATTTACATTATAAATTACCTTATCCAGTGCATTTACAGTACAGAAAAAGATGATATAGCTCAATACTAGAAAGTTTACATTATGTTTCAGAAAACTGGTATTGATGGGCATCACCAAAGTATTAAAGCTGGTTGATAAGCATAGATGCGATTAGCTCATTACTACCATCCTATTCCTACATAACATCTAACTCGCAAATTGCAGAACTAAACAGCAGGGACTGACCCTACATGTCACAGATATACAATTAAAGGGTACAAAACCTGACGGATAAAGTTGAAGTTATTGTAAATACCGAAAGATTCAGGTCAAATTGACGTGATGCAGAATTTTGAAGAAAAGGTACCCCATATACAATAAGTGCAGGGAATCATTTGCAGTTACTATGAACGGAACATACACGATAAGTCATTGTGTGTAAAATAACAGGGGCATGCAAAAATACATCAGGTTTGTACCAACGACTAATCAAAAATAATTCCCATCATGATTAAACTCCAAACAAATCACTAAGAAACTTCTAGAATTTATATTACAAGTTCAGAATTACTTCGACATCCACACTTGGAGGTACACAAACTCTCCTTAGACGGAATCTCATAAATAAATTAGTATCATATATGTTTGCTTATTAGTTTGTAAATATGTTTAGAAGAACTCCTGCTGATATAAAGTTGAATACAGTTTAGAGATATCAAGCAGTACATATGTTAGCAAATCATTGCACAGAAGCTTGCACGAAATTGTGAAGCAGCAAGCAAGAGGATTGATGGAGAGAAAAATGATTGCAATACTTACTGTCAAGATAATCTTCAAATCCAAAATCATCCATGGAACAGTGCCTCAAATTCTAGCATAGATGTGGCAATGCACCTGGGAGCCTCTGGAGCCTGGCAATGCAGAATGCCATGAGCTAAAACATCTCACTTACCACAAAAACAATGGCACAGGCAAACAATTAAGATTTTTGGGACAGAAGCAATATTGAGACAGGGATAGAATAACATCACAGGAGCACAAATAACTGACGGAAACTACTACCGGCTTGGACACAAAAATGACGGGAACAAATATTGACAGCAAGGACTCACAATACAAGATAAATTCGTGCTCACAAGGATTACAAAAGATATCTATAGACTAACACACTAGCAAGCTGTTCAACCCGCTCTAAGATAGCAAGATGAAATTCTCACACACAAATCAGCAAACACTTTACGTGCAAGGACTAAGAGGTTCGCTGTTATAGAAAGATTCAGCAGATTAGATAGAGGGGGAGAGAGAGAGATCAATCGCCTGGAGCTGGTGAAGAGGATGTCGCAGTAGGGGCTGGAGTCGTTGTGGTTGCAGCAAGGGACGTACTGGATGGAGAGCTTCTAGTCGTCGTCTTCACTTGTTCGTTGGTGAAGGGGAGACAGAGAAGAAGAGCTTAAGTTCGTCCTGTACTTGGGGAAGACCAACAGCAGTTAAGGTTCGGGAATAGCAGCAGCAACACTTGGGGTTGGAGGAGGTCGTCGTCGTCGCCGCCGAATCACAGGTGAAGGGGAGTAGCAGCAGGGGTCGCAGGGAGAGAATCGCCGTCGTCGCTGGCACTGGATAGCTGCAGCTTGAGGTGCAGGGGAGCTGCGTGTGCTGGTGGTTTGGTGGCGCGCCACCACGCTGGCCTGGCCGCAGCGGCGGCCGGTGGTGGAGCAGCACGGGGGTAGGGGGGAGAGAAATGCCAAGCCTCCTGGCTTGGGAAAATGTCAAGCCTCCTGCCGCGGGGGCCCGTACCAGGCATGGTGGCCTGGCGGCGAGGATCTGGCGAAGGAGGTCGTGGCGGAGCCACGTCGACAGATGGTTATGCTGGCCCGGCGATGGCCGGATTGACCGGCAGGGGAGGCCAAGGCGGCGTGGTCGGGCAGGGGCTCGAGGAGGTAGCCGTAGACGACGAGGAGACACCCGGAGGCGCGGCGGTGCATGAATCACGGCAGCGATCGAGATCACGGCAGTGATCGAGCCAAACCCTAAGCTAGGGTTAGCCGCGACATCACGCTCGGGGGCGGAACGGGTTGGCGGAGGTGGGAGCTAGCGGGGGAGATTGAGGTAGCGGCGGCGCCGAAGGGAGCAAAGACAGCCAGAGCAAGCGGCGGCGGCACCGGAGGGGCAGCAACGACCGGAGCAAATGGCGATCGGAGCAAGCAGCGGCGGCGCTTCGCGGGCGCGAGAGAAGGGGATCGAGGGGATGACGAGAGATGCGAGGCTGGTAAAAAATAAGGCGAACCATATCCTTTTATGCGGACCCTACCTGTCAGGGCCGGATCAACAAAAGTAACCTTAACATGAAAGTTTAACGTGAAATGAACCGTATTTAAAATTTTAACACGATCTGACCCTTTTCGTAACCGCCAAACTTTCTGGCGTTTTCATACCCAGGTAAACGCCATCGAGGCTGGCGTTTCTCCACAGATATAAACGCCAAGACCTGTGGCGGTTCACCTAACGGATTAATAAAACGTGGAAGCTGATGTTAAACAGCAGCATATGTTAGCCCAGTGGTAGAGGGTCTTTGCCTCACGAAATGGTTACAAGTTCGAACCACAACAAATCACCTTTTTAGCTATTTTATGCTACGGCGGCATTAGGCGGAATAATAAAATTGTTATACGGAAAATTTTAACTGCGGATTAACAGTCGCATATTTTTTTAAAAAAATATATTTATGCTACAGAAGCATTACGTGAAAAATTAGAATATTATACGGGAAAATAAAACTACACATCGCATATTTTTTTGGCCTAACGAAATAATAAAACGTGTAAGCGTACGTAAAACAGTGCGAAGTTATTTTCCCATCTCATAATTTTGTTTTCCACCTAATGCAAATGTCACATAAATAGCTAAATAAAATCATGCGCTGTTAATTACTCCATACGGCGGCATTAGGCTGCATAATAAAATTGTTATACGGGAAATTTAACTGCAGATTAACAGTCGCATATTTTTTTAAAATATTTATGCTACAGCAGCGTTACGTGAAAAATAGAATTTTATACGGGAAAATAAAACTACACATCACATATATTTTTTAGCCTAACGAAATAATAAAACATGGAAGCGTACGTATTACAGTGCGAAGTTTTATTTTCCCATCTCATAATTTTATTTTCCACCTAATGCCATGTCGCATAAATAGCTAAATAAAATCATGCGCTGTTAATCCCAGTATTATTTTCCCATCTCACGATTTTATTTTCCACCTAATGTCGATGTCGCATAATTAAATAGCTAAAAAATTATGCGTTGTTAATCCGTAGTTTTATTTTCCCTTCTAATAATTTTATTTTTTTGCCTAATGCTGTGGCATAAATAGCTAAAAATATATGCGATGTGTAGTTTTTTTCCCTATAATATTCTTTTTTTCCGCGTAACACCGCCGTAGCATAAATATCTAAAAAAAATGTGACTGTTAATCCGCAGTTACATTTTCCCGTCTAATAATTATATTTTCCACCTAATGCCGTCGTAGCATAAACAGCTAAAAAATGATTAAGTGTGGTTCGAACTTGCAACCTCTTCGTGAGGCAAAGACAGTCTACCACTGGCCAACACATGGTGCTGTGGATTGTCAGCTTCCAATCTTTATTAATCTTGAAGTGAACCGCCACATGTCTTGGCGTTTAAATATGTGGAGAAACGCCAGCCACGATGGCGTTAATGGGCATGCAAACGTCAGAAAGTTTGGCGGTTACGAAAAGGGTCAGGTCGTGCTAAACTTTTAAATACGGTTTATTTCGGGTTAAACTTTCATATTTAGGTCACTTTTGTTGATCCGGCCACCTGTCAGTGGGTGCTCCACCGATTGCCCTGCCTTTGTCCCTACCTTGCAGCGAACGAATAAAAAAAAATACCGCTCTCTCCCACTGAGCTCTCGCAGGAACTCGCCTCAGTCTCGTGATAAAAAATAATATCTTCTTACAACAATCTAGTCTAGCCCAGATGGTTAGTGCGTTGCGGAGAGCATGTGAGCGACCAGGGTTCGATCCCCTTCGCCTGCACATTAAATTTTATATTCTCAAAAACCGGAAAAAATCGTCTCGAACCGCCATTAAATTTTGTATTCTCAAAAACCGGAAAAAACTATGGTCCAAACAGTCTCCTACTTAGTAATGACCTAACCTATTGGGGCACTTTTAAACAAAATTAACTTTGTTTAGATGTGTACATCCGGAGATTCGTTTACCCTCGGACTAGGATGAAAACGAGCGGGACGGCATCGCGTTAGTCTAGAGATTAGGATGTATAGTATTTATCATAACTTTTTCATTTAGAGGCGCTATTTATTTAGAGGCACATCTAAAAGTGCCTCAAATAGTAACCATTTGAGGCACTTTTGATTAGTGCCTCTAAATGATAGTTATTGGAGGCACTATTTAAAAGTGCCTCTAAATTTGAGGCATCTAAAAGTGCCTCAAATATTAACCATTTGAGGCACTTTTTATTAGTGCCTCTAAATGGTAGTTATTGGAGGCACTAATCAAAAGTGCTTCTAATGATTACTATTTGAGGCACTTTTAAATGCCTAAGATACTATTTATTTAGAGGCACTTTTGATTAGTGCCTCCAAATAAAAAAAAATTGAGGCACTATTTATAAAAGTGCCTCAAAAAATAAATATCAGAGGCAGTTTTCAATAGTGCCGGTAAGAAAGTGCCTCCATTTTCATGAACGTGACATAGTGATTTCTAATCCATGAGCGATGACCTATTTGTGCTGCCCGTTCTTTACAAAACAAGTTACTTTTGCTTCTGTTTGTGCTTTGCCAATCTGATTTTTTAAATTTATTCATTTATTCGAGCCAAGCTTGGTATGGCGTCGACATATGTGGTGTGGCGTGCGTCTTCTGTGTAGACGAAGCTTGCTTGTATTTGGCTGGATTTCATAGACATCGACGTGCAATCCTTTTTACTAGACCCTTATGCGCGCCTTGCCATGCCGCTCTCTTACTTTATTTTTCTATTGTCTTTGGGTGCTAGGTTGTTACTACATGCCCATTTCTTTTAGCATTCTTTCAGATAAACTATTTAGTAGATTAATTCTTTCTTCGCTGGTTATGGGATGCTGCCTTGTTTAGCTGAAAGCTCAGTTCCTGAACTCTGTTTATTTTGCTTTTGTGGATGTATGTCTTTTTTCTAGAATCCTAATTATGTCGGGGGAGTACGGATTGTAGGTTTATGTTAGATTTTTAGAATGTAGGCGATAACTCTTAACTCGACTGAACATGTTGTCGTAGAGTCATAGAATTTGAAGCAACTGATAAGGAAGTTCATGTAGTTGTTATGGTTCATGCATATGCAAATTTGTTTTTATGGTCCACACATATATGACTATCTTGTACTCTTCATGGTCCATGTATATTTCTTGAAGATTAAAATTTTCAACCGGAAACTTGACACTGGCACAACCTTAATTAGTTAGTTTCAAGAGAGCCTAAGATGACACTCAAACTAACTTTTCTTCAAACCCACATGTACGTTTGTCTACGATGATATGTTATTCTGTTGAGAAAATCAATTGCGGTGGCCATATACCAGAAAGTATTTTAGGCTCCCGAGCGCAAGTGCTTTCTCTGTTTCAAAAAATTGAAAAGAAAATTAAAAGTTTCTAAAAAAAATCCTACATGTTCTCAATAATGTATACTATATAAGCGTGCAAAATCACAATACAAAATTATTTTTTATTATAACATACACAAAAATAACAAAATTTGGAGATATGAAACTATGCATTGTTCACCATACTTAGATTTGTACATTTGTCATTTTTGTGTAGCTCGGAATATAAAGTATTTCGCATTGTGATTTTTCATGCTTATTATAGGATAAATTATTGAGAACATGCAAAACTTTTTTTTCAGAATTTTGTGAAACTTTTAAATATATATTTTATTTTTTTAAAACATGGGAGAACTGGAGCTCGGGTGTACTACGAAATCTTACCCAGGCATGTAATTCCTTTCTTTTGAGAAAACTATTTGAACGATAATTAATAAAATGGGCGCTTAAGTTGTTGTCTGTTCACACATAGTATATAGATGGATTATTTTTGTTGACAGTTTGCACAAATGAATCTCATGTAAGTAAAGGAAATAAAACGGTAAGTAGAAAAAAAAAAACACAAGGATCTGGCCCTCGTTTGTTTGTTTCCAGGTAACAAAGGATTGCAGTTGTACATGTAAAAAAAAGGATTGCAGCTGTACGCCACACTGCCCAGAACTGCCAGCCAATCAAAATTAAACACGTGGAGCAATCCCAGAGCTTTATTTCTTACAACAATACTTATTGGAGTAGAATCTCAAGAACATGCAACATGCTGCATGTCGTTTCATCAAGTGAAAAAGGGTTATTAACATGATGAATGTGTTACAAAATCCGGTGCCAAGATGGAAAAAATTGTGCTCTGCGCCGTCGCTGTTGCCGCCGCCTCTCCGTGGGGGGTTGCCCACGTACAGATTCCGGTCCCGGACGAGAAGGAGGCCGTTGCAGTGGTGCGAAGAAGTAGGCCGCTCCTATCCGACGTAGTTGGGGTCTGTTCGTTTTCAGAACCACATGGAACGGGATGGAATCAAGTCGTTTCTCAGGACGATTCCGGCGTTCGTTTCTGGGATGGAACGGAACCGACGCGTTCCTCAGAAGCGAATATTCGCTCTAGGTGCGGAACGCACCCGTCCGGCCGAATCGGCCGGACGAGGTGGAACGCGTGCGATTAACGAGCTCTCCTCTCTCTCACCTCTCCCTAATCCTCTCCTCTCTGTGGTCAGCGGCGGGTGAGCGCCGAGCTCCCGACTCTGCAGCGGCGGCGACCAGGACGGCACCCGAGGCGTCCGGAGACTTCCCGAGGCGTCTGGGTGAAGGAGCGCAGCCGCAAGCCTCGTCGGGGAGATTTTGCTGTCTCCGGTAAGGCTTTCGGTCGCAAGGCCCTTTCGTCGTCAGCCCAGAAGGCCCCATCGGCCCACCACTCCACCAGGAGAAGATCGAGCCGCTGCTTCCGTTGCTGTCCTGATCGCTAGCCGTACGTAAGTGAGTTCCCATAAAAACTTTCTCTGCTCAATTTTACTCCTTTGAGTTGGTGATAGTGTTCTCATCTGACAGAAAACAGCGATTTATTGATTAAACCACATCAATACAAATTGTTCGCAGGACAAACTCCGAAATGAAAAAACGTCGCTACAACTAACAGAACTAGTACAAGACTTTGCACGAAGATGCGCTGCTTCATTAAGAGATCTCTTCACGTGAATGAAAGAGATAGAGATAAACTCGCTGGCCAATTTTTAATCCTTGAGTTGGTGATAGTTTCGTCTTGTTTATGCAAGAGGTGGAGAGACAAAAGGGGATAAGACGTATCAGGCTTGGGGCGAGCTAGGAATCTCTTGGTCTATGCAACACTGAGACTTAATTATTTCTGGAGTTTATCTTATGAAATTTTACTCCTACTTGTTTTCTCTTAGAGGCGTGCGAAACTTTGACTTCTTATAAAATTTTGTACAGCCAAGGAAAACTAAGAAGGAAGAGCTTCCTCTAAATTGTTTCATCTGTCGTGGTATTGTCGAATCTAGCCGTGTTAGAGGTGCCATCGAGCTAGGTAGAGAGAGGGGTTTTGGAGTCGTGGGGTGATCCGGCGACATAGAGGCGAGTTTACCCAGCTTCGGATCTCACGTCGGTGGCGAGATCCTACGTGCTGCTATAATTCACTATAAGGCAATATCGCCGAGTTACAGTGGATTGAGGTTGAGATTGTACGTGCTCTAAGGCGTCCCAGGGGCCGGCTTATAAAGGCGTCCAGACCCTGGGCTTACAGGAGGAAACCTAACCGACTAAGAACTGAGTCCTACTCTAACCCGGCTTGGGGCTTGCCTTGTGGGCTAAGTCTTCTGCAATACGGGCCGGCTTCTAGAGTCTTCTCTTAGCCGGATGGGCCTCCCGTGCTTCAGCATACTGGACCGCCCGGTAAGCCGGATTCGGCTTACCACCACTTTGGGCCACCCTGGTCTGCTGGCTTTTAATCTTCTCTGTGAGGATCCCTGTTCGGCATAATCCCAACATCATCTGCTTATCCCTGCTTTGTGTTCCTTTCTGAACTATGTATATTCTAATTTAAATGGACAAAAAATAAGACTCATTTTTGATATATACGGGGAAGAGAATCCCCACCGCTTGTTGCATTCACATGAAGGATAACAAAATTAATACAAAGTTTTTTGCACCTTCTGTGCGAATACAACGACGCAGCCCAATCATAGAGGACTATCGGAATAAGAACAATATATGCCACTGTAATCCTAGGCTCAAAGGTAGTCGGTATTACAAAGTGACCACAAAAAACTCCACCAAGGATCGAGGCATGCCCAACGTATGCTGACATGAAGGTAGTTTGAAATCTCTATTCTTCGTTAAGCTGGCTGAGCCTGGATGGTATGCTCAGTCTTGTGTTGTGTGTCCCTTCATTAAGGATCTAGGCATTGTCTTGTGTGTCCCTTTCTCGTATGTGTAGGTATCATCATCTTGTGAGTTGTGTGCTAAGTCTTTGTAAGTCTCCTTCGATAGTATGCTCCGAGTTGATCTTGATTCATCTAGGAGTCCGTATGTTGCACGCCGAGTGGGTCGGTGGTGTCCTGAGTGGATGATCACCTTCATATTGCTGTCCACTTCAGGAGGACTTTTGGCGCGGATGAGGCCATTAAATGGACCAATTTGTCAAAGAGAAATTGAGCCACCAACTCTATCTACCCAAGCTTTGAACCATGCTGCACTTCAAGGATGTGTGAGTCGACATCAAAATCCCACTCATAAGTCATAACAGTATAACTTCACTACTCCCTCCGTCCCAAAAAGGATGTCACAGATTTGTCCAAATTTGAATGTATCTATACACTAAATCATGTCTAGATACATTTGAATTTGGACAAATCTATGACATCTTTTTTGAGACGGAGGAAGTAGTAGAATTTTACACGAGAAAATGTTGCCCGCGCATTTGCGCGTCTCGGAGTAAGGCGTGGAGTTTTCCTCTGAGGTCAGATTACACGTTCGACACCTTCAATTTCGTTGCATCAAAGTAGAGCGAGCAGAGTACACATGAAACGGAAATTAAGTCCATTATTCATGGGAAACGAAATGAAAACAAATTTAAAAACACACGGTACACGCGCATTCGAAATCACCAACCGGAAAGAAGGAAAACAAGAAGCAAAATGTTGTGTGATGGAAGCGATTAAAAGAGGTCGCGTGACGTTGAAACAAGCAAAGCAGCATGACGACTTATTAATTTCTCGACCGAGCTGGGGATCTTCTTCTTCTTCACCAGGGCTGGATCTTCCAGCGCTGGTTGTCCCCCTCGCACCACTCCCAGAGCACGACGAGGGTGCCGTCGTGCACGCCGGCGTCGCCCTCCTCCCCCTGGAAGGCGTCGAAGTTGAGGAGGATGTTGTTGACCATGCGCACGCAGCGGAAGCCGTCGCCGACGTCCTGGCTCTCCGTCCACAGCACCGACAGGTCCAGCTCCTCCGGGTCGTACCGCGCAAGCCCAACCGGGTGGCTCTGTCCGAGGGAGTGCTTGATGGCTTCGCCGGTGGCCTTGTTCACCAGGGCGAAGGCGGGGTAGCCTTCCTCGTCCTTGACGCTGGTGCTGTGCCTCGTGTCCTTGACCCAGTGCTGGCGGTCGTCGCTGTCGTCGGTCGGGGCGAGGCACACGACGCCGTCCCTGGCGGTGACGCTGTAGTCCTCGGTGGCGCCGCAGAAGACGCGCACGGTGCGGGCCGACGACAGCTCCGGGTGCAGGCCCCCACGGTGAACCTCCGGCGGCGCGGCGTACTCGTCGCCGTAGCCGCCGACCTCCCGGTGCTGCGTCTGGGCGTAGGAGGAGTCGTCGTCGTCGTAGGCGCCGCCGTCGGCGTCGCAGCCCCAGGGGAGGATCTTCCAGCTCTGGTTGTCCCCCTCGCACCACTCCCAGAGCACGACCTGGGTGCCGTCGCGCACGCCGCCGCCGTCCTCGCTGGCGTTCAGGGCGTCGAAGTTGAGCAGGATGTTGTTGACCATCCGGATGCAGCGGAAGCCGTCGCCCACGTCCTGGCTCTCCGTCCACAGCACCGACACGTCCGCCTCGTCCTCCGCCTCGTACCGCGCCAGGTTCACCTAAGCATGCGATATCAGCCA
The DNA here is from genome assembly GCA_012064385.1 of Puccinellia tenuiflora. Taxonomy (NCBI): domain Eukaryota; kingdom Viridiplantae; phylum Streptophyta; class Magnoliopsida; order Poales; family Poaceae; genus Puccinellia; species Puccinellia tenuiflora. Next base: position 1,149,481 of record QRDG01001505.1, on the reverse strand, counting down.
TGGACCCTGCAGGTAGTGTCGATCGAAAGGGAACCATGGCGATACTAGCTACAATGTAATGCTTACGGGATGGGACTGGCCGAGCGAGTGCTTGATGGCGAGTCCGGTGGCCTTGTTCACCAGGGCGAAGGCCGGGTACCCTTCCTCGTCCTGCACGCTCGTGCTGTGCCTCATGTCCTTGTACCAATGCTGCAGTAAAATCAACGACTCTACTCCAGTTAATAACCAAACCAACAGCACGCATGATATGATTCTAGAGAGGAACAGGAGATCTAGGAGAAGTCGCTTTGCCTGGTACACATCGCCGGAGTCGGCGGGGGCGAGGACGACGGAGTCGTCGTTGCGGACGGTGACGCAGTAGTCCTCGTCGGCGCGGCACAGGATCTTGAAGGTTCTCTGCCGTCCGAACATGATTGATCCACGCCTGAACGATCAGCGAGAGGGGGAAGAAGGGGTGGATCGAGTGATGTGGGTATGCACACCGCACTCACTCGGTTTATATAGGGCTTTGGAGCAACTCGATCTAGTAGTAGGCTATTAATAATTAATTCCATCCATCGTGTTGCCAAGAGATTTGGATATTCCAAACCTGGACGTTTCAGAGCGCCTACGGCTTTGATTGCCAAGAGAGCATTTCATCTGGACATTATTCAACAAAGACCATCTTTGCTTTGCTTTGCTTGCCAACCATGGATAGATAGGTTGTGATGGGGTCATGGTCTCTGATAAGGCCCACGAAGGCAAAATGTGATCCACTGGGTGCACGATGACACATTACAAGGGTTCGGATCTCGAGTGGGAGTACTCCGAGCTCGAATTATTTTGGACTACAATCCAAGTCAAAATCGACAAAGACACAACCTGCGGGATATTCCATGTAGACCGATTCAGATCTGATCTAGACTCTCTTCTTACGATTTACCGTAGATGCACCATCTGTAAATCCATTCGGCACCTTGTAATCTTAATTCCAACTAAGTATATAAGCGGGAATATGGGCCGGTGAAGGGGGTGAATCTAACCTTCATCACCTCCACTTGGCAATTAGCTCGGCGGCATTTTCTGGGAGCTCCTTCAGACCACCACCATTGCCAAGGGCATCGACGAAGTTACCGAGCCATACGGCTCTCAGCCAAAACGGCCGACTCCCTCAAACAGCCATTTTTTTTTCGCCGAGCGGATTGTTTTTGGATAGTAAGTCCTAGCGCTCGGCATAAAACTCTATGCCGAGTGCTTCTGTATGTCGATAGTTTCTTCTGCCGGAAGGTTGCCGAGCACCATATGCCGAGCGCCACACTCGGCACACCGAGGGTATTAATTGGCCTTTTGCCGAGCGTGCCCGGCACCCAACATATGTCCCGACTCTGGTAGTGCTAGAGTTTGGTCAGGTAGTTTCGTACTACTTCCGTTTCTCAAAACAAGTTAAGGCACACAATATTTTTTGAAGTCTAAACTACATAAAGTCTGACCAATCTTAGACAACTAACATCTACTTACTATAATACAAAATCAATATCATCAGATATATGTGAAAAATATGTTTTCATACGATATCTTTATAGTATCATAGATGTAACTTTTGAAAGAATTGCAGGCCTTCTTTTTAGATAAAGGAAGCTCGCGGCCCATGTAGATGCGTGTGAAGGACCTCGATCGACGCTGATGCCACCAACATGTGATCATTGGCCTCACCCTCGATGCCGGCCACCTGCGTCCATGTGCTCGCTCCAAGACTAGACCCGTGGTATATGCCTCAAGAACAGGAGAAAAAGTAGAGTTAGTACGCTTTGATACATACTATATTTATTTAATGGTGAGCCTGGTTTCCTTAGTGGCGAAGTCTAGCTAGTCTAGAGGTTTATATGGACAAACGATATATCTTGACCTGATAAAATAACATTATAGCAGAGGCAGACGTGCGTACCATCTCCCTTAAATTCGTCGCTACGCGGAGGACGGACGAGCAGTTTGGAAGGAGACGTGATGGAAACGTTCTATCCATAAGTCGCTGCCAATCACTATCGTGATGTTTTGTGCTCATGCTCATGCACGACAGTGGATTATTCCAACCACTGCTCGTCATCGTCTTCTTCTACTCCACTCAAATAACAACTACTCTCTTCGTTACACATTAGGTGACTTCTAAATGGATGTATCTAGATATTTTATATCTGGATACATGCATTTGGAAATCATCTAATATGGAACGGGGGGAATACTCGTCATCCTTGTGCCATCGCGTCTACACTCCAGTCAAATGGATTGATGTTTTCAACAACTACTCGTCATTGTCGTCCCCTCCAAAACCACTCCTCCCGTGGTACTAGCTCGTTTCAAACCTTTGATAACCATATATAATCGATCGACCTTCTTAAGGAGAGAGAACATCGTGATGACCTAGCTAGTGGGCCCATGTAAAAATAACTGGGCGGACGGTGTTCGGCGTCCGGCGGCGACTAAAGACCCCTCAAAGTTGGGGATGCTTAGGGGGTTACCGAATATAAATTGGGCTAGACGGGAGCTCGCTGTAGCCGTTTTTCGTGTCCGGCACCCAATAATCCTTTTGGGGTGCTTTAAGGGCCCCGAGAGAGATGCTCTTATCACCTAGCAACATTTGTTTGTAGTCGACGATCCATATGCTATATGCCTAAGGCTATCCAAGTGAGAGTAACTTAGATAGTAACATGTATGCCAACTAACCAAAAAAGATGATGTGATAGCTAATTAACAAGGAGAGACAAATAGAGTAACATATCTAGTTACCATCACATGTCGCTTCTATAAGCTAATAAATGAGACCATCTATGTTACTATCTTTCTTTTTATTTTGCATTATGTGGGTAGTAACATAGACTAGTATAGTAATATTACTAGTCTTAGAGCATCTCCAACAGGCGCCCAACAATGCCGCGCGCTAAAAATTGTATATAGCGCCACTTTTGCTATTTTAGCGCGCATGACTCGCAACAACTTTTCCAGACGCGCTAAAATATAGCGCGTTATTATTGGGCATCTGATGGAGCGTCGTTTTGGCCAGCCGTGCACTTAACTTTACAGGACGATGTACGCGGTGCACTAAATGTGCAGTGTGCGTTACCGCAATTCGCTGCGCGCTAGACTTTTTTTGGGCACGCGCTATTATTGGGCATCTGCTGGATCGCTAGTTTTGGTCTTCCGCGCCCAAAAACTGCGATTTTTAGCGCGCGGCTGCGTTTTAACGCCTCTATTGGAGATGCTCTTAGTTACTCCCCACTGTGATCAGTCTAACAATTTTAATAGTCCCTGCCTCCAAACCGTGTCAGTTTCATATCCTCTAGGAAAAGAATACCATTAATCATACAAACTTGTCAAAAAGATCTAAAAGGGAACGATCTTAAAACACACACAAATAGCAAGTCTGATTCAATACAGAAATCTCTCTCCCAATTACCCGCGACCACGGGCGTCGACAGATAGGTAAACCTGGTCAACAAATGATGTGGGCCCTATCATGATAAGCTATCTCGTTATTTCTTCCCCGATATTCTCCATGTTCGTCTTCTTTCCCCATGACGTGACAAAGCCATGATCGCCGAGCGGAGCTCTTCCACCGGCCACCACTGCGACACCCACCACCGAAACGGAGCCAACGACCATTAGGGAGCCGTGGCGGAGAAGATGCCGTCGATAATAGAGCGAGCCATAGGCGAGCAATTAACTTATCTGGTGGGGGTGGGGTGCGCCGGCGAGGCGGAGAACTGGCGGATGCCGCGATTTGAGCGGGCGGGGCGACGAGGCAGGCGACTGACGGGTTCTACCGACGGGTGGGCGAGATCTCTAGGTGGCAGTGGTACGATGCTTCTCTTCTTTCTCATATATATCCTGTTAGAATATGTAATAGGGTGTTTTCAGTTATTTCATGTATTTGTGCATCATACGTATTGTGTATGAGTACAAGACCGTTGTACAACTCTTTGGCCCCGTTGCCCTATATCAACATGAAACCGATGCAAGACGAATGCATCGTTCCCAGCCTAAAACACTAACATGGTATCAGAGCGTAGCTCTTCCATGACCTAGCTGTCGTCGCCGCCGCCGCCGCTGTCCTCAGCAGCCGCCGTTGCCACAACCCTAAAACAAAACCTCGTCATCGCTGCAGCTCGCCTGCCGCCGTCGCGATCAAGACCCAAGACACCCAACAACAAGCAATCACGATCTTGCCGCCGCCGCTGCTGCCTTTCAGTCGCCGCCGTCGCCACACATATCTGCCGCAGCCCTGCCGCTGCCGCTGACAAAACTCTCTCTCTCTCAAAACACCTGTTGCCGCTGCTGCTGTCTTAGCCGCCGCCGCTACTCTCTTCTGCAAACCCTAGATCGCTCCTAGTCGCCGTCGCCATGAGTTCATCTGGCTCAAGCTCTGCCCTCGCTGCTGCCTTAGGGGCCCCTCCTGCCCAACAGCTGACCCGCAGCAATTTCCTGCTGTGGAAAGCTCTTGTGATGCCCGCTTTCCGTGGCGCCAACGTCATGGGACTCATCGACGGCACCGATCGTGCGCCGTCCAAGACCATCGAAGCTGAAGATGCTGAGAAGAAAAAGTCCAAGTGGAGAACCCCGCGTACGTCGCGTGGATTGCAAGAGATCAGCAGGTTCTTCGGTTCCTGTTAAACTCACTGTCGCCTGACATCCTCTCACATGTCCTTGGGATGGAGTCTACTGCTGCTGCCTGGGCTGCTGTCAACTCTATGTTCAAGACTGCCTCTCGCACCAAGGTGCAGCACCTGCGTGGTGAACTCAATGATACCAAGAAACTCTCAATGACAGCTGATCAGTATTACACCAAGATGAAAGGGTTCTCCTCTGAACTTTCTGCTCTCGGAAAGCCTATTGATGATGATGAGCTCCTTGGATACTTGCTGCATGGTCTTGACAAGGGCGAGTACAATGCCCTAATTACCTCAGTTAATAGCAACCCTGGCACATCCCTTGATGACTTCTACGAGCAGCTGTGCTCATATGATATGCGTAACGGTGTCGAGGAGAACGGCACCTTCACATCTTCAGCAAACCTGGCGCGCCGCGGCTCTGACCGCGAGCGACGCCCGCATGGTCGCACGCCTCCACCACGTGGTCAAAGCCCTGACCGTGGCTCCTACCGTGGAGGTGGAAATGGCGGCTACCGTGATCGTCGTGACAATTGGCGCAATGATGAGCGTCGTGATGATGATCGACGTGATCGTCGTGATCGTCGTCCTGATGACCGTCGTAGTGATGGGTACCGTCGTCGTGATGATGGTGGTCAGGGACGGTCTCGCCGTGATCATGCTCCAACTCCCTATGTCAACACGGACTGTCAAATATGCAAGATACATGGCCACCCTGCTAGTGACTGCTGGTGGCGCTACTCAGATGACAAGGATGATGGTGGCCGTGGTGAGAAGGGTGCAAATCTTGCATCATATGGCGTAGACACGAACTGGTACACTGATACAGGAGCTACCGATCACATCACCAATGAGGTGGATAAGCTTCACATCACCAACAAATACAGTGGGCAAGATCGGGTTCGCACTGCTGAAGGCACAGGTATGCACATTAGTCATATTGGTCATTCAATTTTGCGCACTCCTCATGATTCCTTTAATCTCAATAATGTTCTCCATGTTCCCAGTGCATCAAAAAATCTTTTATCTGTCCATTGATTTACCCTTGATAATCATGTCTTTATTGAGTTTCATCCTTTCTTCTTTTTAATCAAGGACCAAGCAACACGAAGAGTTCTGTTTAGAGGCCCCTGCTATGATGGTCTCTATCCTTTGGTGCCTATGTTTCATGAGACCTCCAAGCATGCTTTCATCACAATAAAACCGTCATCCTCTACATGGCATCGCCGCTTAGGACATCCATCTTCATTTGTGGTTCAACAAGTTCTTAGAAGAAATAAAATAGCTTACACCCCAGAGAGTACTCCATATGTATGTGACTCTTGTCAGTTAGCCAAGAGTCACCAGTTGCCTTATTCCATATCCACCAGTGTATCTACTGCTCCCTTGGAGCAAGTATTCTCTGATGTATGGGGCCCTGCCCCTCTTTCTGTGGGAAAACATGCATACTATGTAAGCTTTATTGATGATTTCAGCAAATTCACATGGATTTATTTGCTTAAAAAGCGTTCGGATGTTTATCAAGCTTTTCTTAATTACCAGCAGTATGTTGAGCGCAAGTTTGATAGGAAAATTATTACTATGCAAACTAATTGGGGGGGTGAGTATGAAAAACTCAATGTTTTTTTCAAAAAGTTGGCATCACTCATCATGTCTCTTGCCCCCATGCCCACCAACAAAATGGTTCAGCTGAAAGGAAACACCGTCATATAGTTGAAGTTGGCCTTGCTTTACTTGCAAATGCATCCATGCCTCTAAAGTTTTGGGATGAAGCTTTTCTCTCTGCCACTTTTCTCATAAACTTGCTTCCCAGCAAAGTTCTTGATTTTGAAACTCCTACTGAACGCCTTCTCCATGTCACACCAAATTATGATGCTCTTCGAACTTTTGGTTGTGCCTGTTGGCCAAATCTTCGCCCTTATAACACACGCAAACTTGCTTTCCGTTCTACTCGATGTGTCTTCATTGGCTATAGTCCTCTTCACAAAGGTGTAAAATGTCTAGACATCTCTACAGGGCGTATCTACATCTCTCGTGACGTTGTTTTTGATGAAAATGTCTTCCCATTTGCATCTTTAAATCCTAATGCCGGTGCCCTTCTTAAGAAAGAAATATTGCTTCTTCCATCTTCCACATCAACTTTTCATGAGAGTGCACATAATATTGATGATCATATGTCTCCTATTGTGCCTATCACTAATGTACCGCAGGAAGATGCAGCCTCAGAAGAAAATCCCAGTCAAAATGGTGAAGAAACTCAGCCACAAGATGACGAAACTGGTACGGAAATTGATGTTGATATGCCTGAATATTCTTCTGACCAGGTGGATCCCGAGGTGGAGCATCACGAGGCAGATCCTGCTTCACCATCGATCAGCCAATCCTCGCATGCGTCCGCACATGTGCGTGGCGAACACGCGCCAACTGGGTCTTCGCCTGATGCTTCTGGGCGCGAGGAGATACCCTCGCCTTCCCTGTCGCCATCGCTGTCTGCCGCCGGATCTTCTGCGGCCAGCACTGGTGGGGGTGAAAATGCTGCAGTTTCAGAAAATTCAAATGATAACTCAGCCGAACTGTCTTCTCCGGTGATTCAACCTCAACCTGCTGCATCACCACCTGCAGCTCGTACTCGTCTTCAAAAAGGTATACGTAATCCTAAACAGTACACTGACGGCACTGTTAGATATGGCATGCTTTCCTCAACAGGTGAACCATACACACTTACGGAAGCTCTCAATGACCCCAACTGGCGTCAAGCTATGGAGGAGGAGTACAATGCACTACTTGAGAACAAGACTTGGCACCTTGTTCCTCCAAGTAGTAACAAAACTTGATTGACTGCAAATGGGTATATCGCATCAAAAAGAGGGCAGATGGTTCTATTGATAGATACAAGGCTCGTTTAGTTGCAAAAGGGTTCAAGCAAAGGTATGGCATTGATTATGAGGACACCTTCAGCCCAGTGGTGAAAATTGCTACCATCAGAATTGTTCTGTCTCTCTCTGTATCTCGTGGATGGAGTTTACGGCAGCTAGATGTCAAGAACGCGTTTCTTCATGGTGTTCTGGAAGAGGAAGTCTATATGAGGCAACCTCCAGGTTTTGAAAATCCTCACGCTCCGCATCATATCTGCAAACTTGACAAAGCTTTATATGGTCTAAAACAAGCACCTCGAGCATGGTATTCTAGGCTGAGCTCCAAGCTATGTGAGCTCGGTTTTACACCATCCAAGGCCGACACCTCATTATTTCTTTTCAACAAGTCAGGTATCACTATGTATATTCTCATTTATGTTGATGATATTATAGTCACAAGTTCCTCTGATCATGCCATTACTGCTCTTCTTCAAGACTTGAATAAGAATTTTGCTATCAAAGATCTAGGTGACTTACATTTCTTTCTTGGCATTGAGGTGAAAAAGATGCACAATGGCTTACTTTTGACACAGGAAAAATATGCTACAGAGATACTTGACAGAGTTGGCATGCGCAGCTGTAAGTCTGCTCCTACACCTCTGTCTTCTTCAGAACAGTTGTCCCTCACAAATGGTACTCCTCTTGGTCCTGAAGATAGCACTCAATACAGAAGCATTGTAGGAGGCTTACAGTACTTGACATTGACACGTCCTGATCTTTCCTTTTCGGTGAACAAGGTTTGTCAGTATCTTCATGCTCCAACTACAGAACACTGGACAGTTGTAAAGCGTATTCTCAGATATGTGAAGGATACCTTGAAACTTCGAATCACGTACGTTCATGAAATCCTCATCCACTTCTCTCAGTGCTTTTTCAGATGCAGATTGGGCTGGCTGCCTGGATGATAGGCGTTCCATAGGTGGTTTTGCTATATTTGTTGGACCAAATTTGGTCTCCTGGAGTGCCAGAAAATAGGCCACCGTGTCTCGGTCCAGTACTGAGGCTGAATACAAAGCTTTAGCCAATGCCACAACTGAGCTGATTTGGGTTGAGGCTCTTCTCATTGAACTTGGAGTAAGGTTAAAGGAAAAACCAAGTCTTTGGTGTGACAATCTAGGTGCTACCTACTTGTCAGCAAATCCAGTGTTCCATGCTCGCACTAAACACATTGAAATTGATTTTCATTTTGTCAGAGAAAGAGTTGCTAGCAATAACTTGGCTATTTGTTTTATCTCAAGCAAAGATCAGGTTGCAGATGGTTTCACAAAAGCACTTCCAATCAAGAAGCTTGATGAGTTCAAGCGTAATCTCAACCTTTCAAAAGGTTTAGATTAAGGGAGGCTGTTAGAATATGTAATAGGGTGTTTCAGTTATTTCATGTATTTGTACATCATACGTATTGTGTATGAGTACAAGATCGTTGTACAACTCTTTGGCCCCGTTGCCCTATATCAACATGAAACCGATGCAAGACGAATGCATCGTTCCCAGCCTAAAACACTAACAAGTAGAACCGTATTCGGATCTGGAGTTCCTTTCTCTTACAATGCAAGTCAGACTGTTTCTGTGTTGGCTGTCGTTCGTCGTCAGAAACGTGCGTTGAGCTCCATGTAGCAGCATGCATGTACCGCAGGGGATCCGTGGCGATGATCGCGACGAGCCCTGTCCCTTGGAAGAGCAGCAACGCAGCAAATTTTCACGAAACGACCTCTATTTTTTCTGGTCTTTTGCCGAATCAACAGCCATCCGGTGGGTGTGGTTTCGCGTTCACGGATTTCTCTTGCATTCTGTTCGATTGAAGCTAGCCTGGACCGTCCAGCAGTTCACGCTCCGATCGACGACATTGACCCGGGAACAAAACTGCCACTATAAAAAGTTTCATGATTATTTATTAACCACGCTCTTAGCCTCGATCTTACGGTCTCCGGAGTTCGGACTACACGATCCTGCTTCCAATTTTACTGATCCCCTTTATACATACATGTAGCTCATCCGTAACAGCTTAATTAGTACTGTAGTAGCCTGGCAGTAGACAGCAGGAATTACTATGCGGAGTAGTACACATACCATGGTGTACGTACACGAACGTATCATGAAGAGAATAGCTAAACGAACCGAATCTCATTTGAAAGAAGCTTAATACTCCTTAATTAGCGCTGGATCCCGCGGTCGTCGTCCTCGTCATCCTCGGAGTAGAAGTCGACGATCTCCGACAGGTCATCGGCGGCCGAGCCCCCTCCGTCCAAGCCCCCGTCAGTGGCGGCCAGCCAGAGCAGGTGCTCGAACAGCAACGCGTCGACGGCCACCGCCACCGCGCCGCCGGGGATCCGCCGCCCCGCCGCGGCCAGCAGCCGGCGCACCGGCTCGGCCTCCAGCACCGCGGGGTCCACGTGGAACACGCTCCTCGCCTTCGCCGTCGTCGTCCCGACCTCCACCCTCACGACCGGCGCCGAGTCCAGGCGACGGTACCCGCCGTGGCCGTGGCCGCGGCGGGAGGACGAGGCGGCGCGGAGGAAGGTGTAACAGCCGGCGGCGGACGGCCGCGGCGAGGCGAGCTCCTCGTCGGGGCAGGGGAGCGTGCCGTGGTGAAGCATGTCTGCCTGCCGGTTTCTTGGCCCGTGGGAACTAGCCTGCCGGAGGCAAAGTGTTCTGCTTGTAGCTAGCGATCGTGGGGTGTTGCGTCGCGTCTTGGACTTTTGAGTTTAGCTTCTTTTCGTTTGATCGTCGTCCTCCTTTTATGTTGCGTGTTTAGAGAGGGTTTGGAACTAACGGTCGGCTTACCATGGCTTTATTTCCTGTGGAAATGGATTCGGATCATAATGAAGATTGATTGGCACTCTCAAAGAAAAAAAAACTGATATGCTTGAAGAAAAAAAAAACCGATATTCGGCTTACCTTTTTCGTGATTTTTTATATTTATATGCAACTTCCCTTTAAAACGAAGTTTTAGACATACCATTTCTTAGTCACTCAATAAAAATTTAATTATTATCTGCATATTATCAAGGTTAAAATTACACAAGTCATTTTTTTAAATTGTACGGTTACTCATTCTTGAATTCAAAATTACACATAGTATATTAAACATATCAATCACTTAAGTAAGTGTTAGAATTTATCAACATTGAAAGTATCTCTAACGATTTTACAATCATCGTTCCTCTATCAAAATCATGAGCTACCACTTCGTCGCCTAGAATGACATACTTCTATTTTTTTAAGAAAATATTAGATTTAGATTTTTTTTTCTTCTTCTCCAATGCCTCGGGCTATAGGAATAGATGCAATATTCCTATATCGGTCTCATAGTTGTGCAGATGTCAAGGCGTCAATATTCAAACTCCTATGGTTAAGATCTACTGAGATCACGCACATAATACTCATATCAAGATTGTCTGAATTATCATTATATATTTTCATATTGCATGTAGTTGGTATTATAAAGTTTATATTATTTTTACTATATATATGAACAAACTTTACATAATTTGATTTTGACTTAACCGGAACACGGGGTAATACTACCTCCGTACCTAAATATAAAATGTTTTATCTTTTTTCTGATTTGAATGTATCTAGACATGACATGTTTTAGTGTATAGTTCACTATCTAAAACATATTATAATTTGAAAAGGAGGGGGTAATAATAAAATGGAGAGCATTGTCCATTACTACTTGGTGTCATGTGGTAAGATTTAGTAACGGCTCGATTATCTAGATCCACCATTAGTCTAATAGAAGAAAGGTTGCATTAGCCTAATCACTCGCACTAACAAAAGTATTTTAATCTGAGATGCCGGCGCTAATCTGTCCCCTATATTCTCTTTGGAAGTAACCTTGTCCTTGTCACTAGAAAACGGATTAGCTCGAACAGCATCGATCCTACTTCACGTGGTTGTTAGGTTTGGTATTTTCAGACATTAGAGACAGAATCAATGAAGAAGCTTCTCGGAATGGGAGAAACTGAACATCATGTAAGAGTCAAATTAGAGAAGTTGTAAGAGCATCTCCATGCGGACGGTTTTTTGACGGTTTTTTTTTTTTTTTTGCGTCTTCCACACAGGCACCCCCTAAACAAGTGATGAATCATCGGATTTTCTATCCAGTTTATTTTTGTAGCCGGTAAAATATAATGGTACATGGGCACACTTTAGCCACATACAATCTCGTGAGTTGATGGGCTTAAGAATAGGCAACATCCACTCATGGGATCTTGTGTGGCCATATAATACTAAAAAACATGGCACAGGGTGTGCATAGCCACAAATAATCCCGTGAGTGGATGGCTTGAGAATGGCCAGCCAACTTGATGCACTCACATGATCTTCTATGACCACGTAGCACTTAGAAAATATCATGCCGGGGATGGCTAGGCATAGAAAATCCTGCCAGTGGATCGCTCCTCCGCCTCCACCGCGCGTAGAGTGTGTGACATGTGAGCAAGCCCGAGCTCTTGTCCGGCCCAAACCATGTCCCGCACCGCAAAGCCAACCCCCAAAGTCGGTTTGGGGGCTCGGTAAGCAGTGCCGGACAGGTTTTGGGCAGGACGAGAGCTTTACGACCCCCGGTTTGGTCAATTTTTCTGCCCGGCACCCCAAAGGGCTTTTAGGGGCGCCCTTACGACTCCCCGGTGGAGATGCTCTAAACAGTGCAAGTTTTATGAACGAAAACGTCTGGTCTTCCCTCAAAAAGAAAACGTCTGGTCTTCCAATCAGAGTCCTCCTAGTGTCCCACCGGAGAAGGATGAAGGCGGGAACATTTTTAGCTTTTCACCTTTATTAGCGTGAAGACATGAACCATATACAAGGCCTTTTGGTCCAACAACTCGTTTGGATCCTGTGACTTCATTTCATTTGGTGGAAATGAAATGAATTTAGTCTTACAGCATGATACGTCTATTTTGCATCACTATTTTACATCATAAATTGCTCTTATTCATTGATATATTGTGTATTACAATACTTTACTTATGTTATTTTACCTTGTTTTTGCATGTTTTGCAATTTTGGGGATTTTATCTGCCGGACTCAGGTTCACCTGGAAAAAATACCGTCAGAATACCCTATTTGCGGACTTGAGAAAATTATGGAAAATTCATAAATTGATTTTTATCGGAAATAATGGACGGAGCCCGAAGATGAGCCCGAAGAGGGCACCAGGGAGCAGGGGCGGCCTTGGGCCGCGGGTGGAACCCGCCCCTGCTCCCTGTGGCCCCCTCCTGCACCCCTTTGGCGTACTTCTTCCTCCTGACCTAAAACTGTTTGGGGCGACAACCAATTATTTTTCCGCCAGACAGAGAGAAAAAGCTCTCCGGTAGGCAGAAATCTGCTGAGGAAATTCCCTCCCGGAGGGGGAAATCGTCGCCATCGTCATCGCCATCGCACCGGGCATCATCGGGATCACCATCAATATCATCTCCACCACCAGCACCATCATCACCCCATCTCATCTCGCTGTAGCACTTGATGTTGTAACTTGTCTAGTTCATTGGGATTGCTTTCCGGGTGTTGATTACTGTTTGTAGTTGATTTTTATGAGTTTTATCAGTGAATTCTTGTTATGACCAGATTGTTACCCATATTTATATCACCTCATGATCCATATGATGTCTTGTGAGTAGTTCATTTAGTTCTTGAGGACATGGGGAAAGCTTAGTTGCTAGTAATTGCACTATGTTGAGTAATATTTAGTGGTTTGATAATTTATGTTGTGGTGTCATTCTAATAGTGGTATTGTGTGAACGTCAACTACATGATACTTCACCTTTAAGGGCCTAGGGAAATGCATGGTGTATTTAGTTTGCCTATGGTAGGGTTGTCGGAGTGACAGAAACCTGAACCCCAATTTACAAGCTAGTGCACTAGGGAGTGTAGGATCTCAAAGTTTAAAGCCGTGGTTAGGTTTTGTGGATGCTTGCAAGAGGTTTAATCACAAGTATGTACTTGTACAAGTAAGGGCGGTTCATTAGCGTAGGTTCACCCACACAACACTTATAAAAACAATGAAGATTAATCAGCGGCGTGTGACAAAAGTAGCTTGGCAAAATTCCCATGTGTCCTGACGAACATTTTAATCATCATAAGTAACACCACCGGTTTGTCCTTTGTGCTAAAAAGGATTGGGCCATTTGCAGCAACAGTAGTTGTCGCCTTTTATTTAGTTGTGCCCTTTACAACAAAAACCCAGAAACATTTTCCTTTTAGTTATTGCAGTGAAACCTTGCTGAAATGCACTTGTTAACACCTTCTGCTACTCGTTGGGTTCGACACTCTTACTTATCGAAAGGACTACGATAGATCACCTATACTGGTGGGTTGTCACAGCAGGATTTCATTTGGTAGAAATGTGATTCTAATAACAAATCTCATTTTTGGCTGGCGCATGTATTTTAGGGACGAGGTGGGAGGTGGTCGGCTGCTCCCAGAGAAATCTAGATCTGGTGAGAGAGAGAGAGGGAGCGGGATACGGGGAGAGGGGGAGGGAGAGAGAGAGGGAGATGGGGGGGAGAGAGAACGAGATGTGCGTTACGGGGAAGAAGACAGACAACATGGGCGCGATTCCAGAAGAATGACGGGGGGGGGACGGAATCTACTTAACGTACCGTGACATTTCTCTGGAATTAGGAAATGAAATGAAGGTCCAATTATGAGGCAGCCAAACATGTCTGGTTACGGAATTTGGATTGAATTCCATGACTACAGGACAAAATGTCGGATACCAAACGAGCTGCAAGGGATTTTCATACAAAAGTTCGAGGATTGGGAGGGGGGTCTCTTCTCCCTTTAGTTGTAGGTGTAGTATTGGGATAGGGTTTGCTATGTGGTTTTCATGTTTATCGCGATGACATGTCGTGGAGGCTTGCTCTTGCGCGGTGGCGAACATACCTTTGTGAAGTTCTCCGTCAAGCCTCCAAGGCGGAGGGTCGGTGAAGCTCGCAGATCAAGAGTGGCCTTCATTAGTAAGCGTTGTTGGAGATCTGGTTATCGTTGTCGTCTGGTTCACTCCCTCCCATGCACCGTCGAGGTGACGAAGGAGTTGGGAGGGAGCTGTCTGGCTTACGGCGTGTCGATTCTCATAGGGGGTTTGTGGTGCACACGCGGCTCAGTGCGACCCGGAAGCTGCGTCGATAACTTGCAGAGACATCTTTGCATCGTCGTAACCTTTGGCCATCATGGCCAATCCATGCTCGGTTGCGAGGACTGCTTGAGTTCCTTCTTCCTCATGTTCTTGGTGTCATCGTTTTGGAGGATCTTTGGCCTTGGTGCGGGGAACCGTGCTGGTGTCAGCCCAAGTGGTTGCGTCCCAGGTGGAAGTGTTGTGCCTTGACCTTGAGGTCGTCTGGATGTGGCGGTGAAGACGACAAACTCGTGTTTGTGTGTATCTTTCTAGGGTCATGTTTGCAAACTGAAGGACTATGTTGTGATTTTTATTTTATTTGAGATTATCCTTGTAATTGTGTGTGCGATACTTGGGTAATCATAGTTTCCAGATCCTTTTGGGGCCTTTCCTGTTAAGGGCCTCTTTGGATTGTAAAAATTTCAAAGGATTTTTATAGGATTCCAATCCTTTGGAATTTTTCTTATGGATTGCCTTTGGTTCAAAGAAATGGTGCTACCAAAATCATACGGATTGGATTCCTATGCCTCAATTCCATAGGAATTTGAACATCCACTCCAACCTCTTTTTTAGATCCAAGCGCGTAGGATCAAGACACTTTTACTGTGTTTTTTGTGCGTCTTATCCAAACAACAATTCCTACAGCTTTCCTGTGTTCTTATAATCCTCTGTTTTGCACTTGCAAACCTGTAAAATTTCTGTGTTTTTTATATTCCTGTGTTTTTCAACCCTGCGATCCAAAGAGGCCCTAAACAAATAAAATTTGGAGGATTTTAATCCTTTGGAATTATTTCTATAGTCTTTATTTGATTTTTAAAATTTAATATTACAGGAATTTTTTCGTAATAAATGTTTGCACTGTATTTTATAGAAAATCTAACATCCACACAAATATATTTGAAAATCTTCTATTTTTACTTAAAATGGATTTTTTTTTCTTTTTTGCATGGTAATACGTGTCTCATTTATAAATAAATATCAAGTTATAAGGCACGTACAAACCGACCTTACAGAACTGAAAAGATAGGACAAACCTATGTGACAAACCGACGCCTATCCCTCTCCTTCGGCACCACCGTAGTGCGGTGACCCAGCACACCACTGCATGTTGTAGTGCGCAAGTCGTTGACATAACACTCACAGAAGGACTCATCCGTGAATATTACATCCCTCAGAGTAGTACAACAGAAACATAGCAGGTCCAAGGTAGCACTATAGGATTACAACAATATTCAATACAAAATCTTGAGAACCTCCTTTATATCAAAGCAAGTCTCATACAAATGAAATCCAGAAAAGATCCAATTCGTATCACTAAGCTGGAGATTAGCTCTAGCTCTATTCCTAATCCACTACTACTATTGTCATAGCCCTAATCTATTCCATCTGGAACATCTTTATCCAGGGTTGTACTCCTCCGTGCAATGTCTCCTCCATTGGTAGTGTGGTCTTTATGTATGCCATTGCCACTGCTGTCATTGCCCCTCCATTGCCATGGTTGTCGTCATTCTTCCGTTGGTGAAGTAGCGGTCAACTCCTTCAAGCTCCACCAGGTCGACTTGATTCCTTGTGGAAGACCTCCTCAACATCGTGATGGATATCTAGCAACGCCCTTGATGGCTCCAAAAGTCTAAGCAGGGGGTCAAATAGGAAGGGGTGAGTAACAGCGTTACTCAGCAAGTTCAGAATATATAGAGATAAGGTGTTTCATGCATTAGCTACTGCCAAAACCTCGGGTCTTTGGCATAGATGCAAGTTTTTGCAAACATTTCTTCAAAGGATAGATTTTATTCTGAAAACTATGTCCCAGCCTCCACCGGTCTTGTGAATCCAAATGGGACTCCATTCCGGCCTCGATCTCGTAGTTCCATTCCGGGAACACGGTTGTGATATCACAAATTTGTTGTTTGACTCTGCAGAGTTGCATCACTTTACCCAACAGTTGCCTGGCCCTATATCTGCTCTCTTTACACTCCATGAGTGTTATAGCCAAGGCTCAGGACATCCAGTCATGTGGAGCTTCTCCCAAATCAACACACATCCGCCCATTTATGATGCGGTAGGGGAATCATGTTCCACGCATACCCATCACCCCTCCCGAGCTTCCCCACCAATTACCCCGTCGGGCAGGAAGAGCACGCGCTTCCACGCTATTGGCCGCCGCAACGACCCAACCCGGTGTAGGCCTGCCGAGGATATGCGGATGAGAAAAGAAGCCTCTGACTGACCCCGCCCATACAAAGTCCGTTGGTTGATGCTTTCACTACGGTGAAAGGATCACTGGAACAGGGGTTATTAGTTCCTAAGGATATATACCTACCCATATGATGGAACACCGTACCTATTCATCTTACCATTGTTCCACCGCCAACCAATAGTATATACCACATCATTCGAAAATACCTTTTCTTTTTTATGCAAGTGAAAGGAACATATAAGTAGATTTGCAAGTACTTTGATAAAAATACATCAAATGGTATGCAAGAATGAACTTTCCTATGATAAAGGTGGCAATTCATGTCCTTCGGGGTTCTAGGGTTTGCGGTAAAACCCCGAGATCTGAAAATAGCAATGTAGTCCCGGTAAGGACTACTGAAACACTGTCAAGATGCTATTATGCATAGATATGAGATGCATCGTAAAATCCCCAAAAATACCCAAGCTTGTAAGTGTAGGCTTTGTTTTATTTGATACTTTGATAACTGAAGTGATTTTAGGGGTTAGGGATTAATTAGTGTTTATAATTTGTGGGTTGGTTAAATTACTTTGATTTGTTATGATATCTAGAATTAAGTGTTTACCACTTTTATTGAGGTAAAGAATTTATTTTATTCAAGTAAATACTTTTCTCTTTGCTAGGAAAACAAGATTTGCAATTTTAAGTTATCAATTTTAATGCCTTTAAGAAAACATTTTATTAATATCAAGAAGTAATTATTTATTCAAATTTTATTTACTTGACGAACTTTAAAATATTATCAACACAAGGGTGAATGATTTTAGATAGATTCTTCTTTGTGTGTTTTACCTAGGATGAGTTACAGGACAGTCATTTATAGAATGTAATAAAGTTCAAATTATATATTTTGAGCTTATTACTCAAATTCTTTTTCTTTTAGAAAAATAATTGTCTTTGAAAATAGTTCAATTCATTTCCACCTAAGGATCCTTGAAGTTTTTAAAGATAATTCAATTCATGTCCACTTAAGGATCTTTGAATTATTCACATAAGAAATCTTTTCAAATAATTTATTTTTGAAAATAATTCAAATCATATCCACTTAAGGATCTTTGAATTTTTCACTCAAGAAAATCTGTTCAATAAATGAAATAAAAATCATATTTGAAATCCTTATAAAATTGTGAGTAGAACACATATTTTTACTTTATTTTTAGGATTTTATTTGAAATTTCATTTTTGAATTTGAATTTGATTTGATTGAGAATTTTTGCAAAATTACCAATAGGTCCTTGGTCCAACTGGGCTGAATTAAGTCAAAGACTGGCTCGGGTCCGGTCAACCGACCGAGCCACTCTTCCCTTCTCTCGCTCTCTCTTCTCTCCCGTGCTCTGCTCGATCCCCTTCTCTCTGGCGATGCCGACGTCGCTGCCTCTCTCTGCTCCGGCCGGCTCCGGCCATCATCGGCGCCGCCACACCTTGGCGCGGCTCCACCCCTCTCTCCTCTCTCGGTTCCCTGCCGGCGTGTTTCCCTCTAGCACTCACGTGCACGCGCCCGCGGGAACCCTAACCCTAGCTCCACCACGGCCGGCCTACTGCCCTGGCCGTCGCTGACCTGCCGCTGCTCCCTGGTGCTACACCGCCTTGCTGGTCTCTCCTTGGTGCCCTTCAATCGAGCCTGCCGCGGAACCCTAGCCGGGTGGCTTGAGCTCGCCGGTGTGATTCACCGCCACCGCGCCTCCTGCCGTCCACGGTCGCCTCCTCGAGCCTCTGCTCGACCTTCTGCTCAACCTCGCCTCCTCTCCGATGCTGTCTACCTCAACCTTGACACCGGCGGGATGGCAATGAGCTGCAACCCCAGCGTCGCCTTCTTGTCGCCTGCTCTCTGCTCTAGTCGAGCCTCTGCTCGGCTATGCCGCCATGGACCCTCTCCTCACTCTCTGCTTACTGGCGGTGGTCTTCGTGTGGTGGTGGTGCTGAGGATGCTACTGGTGGTCAAGGTGTGCTGGATTGGTTGCTGCTCATGCTGCTGCCGCCGACGGGACGGCAGTGGTGCCGCCACTGCAACCTCGGTGCTGCACTGCTGCTACGCCTCCTCGACTACACCTACTCCAGCTCCCCTTGCTCTGCCTCGACTACACATCAACCAAGTGAGTTCTTTTTCTGGGACCGGCCTTCGAGCCGATGAACTATGGGATTGGTCTGGTCTGTGTGCTTGTGCTGTGCTTGAGCTAGTCCAACACTGACTCTAATGATCTACTCTATGTGCTTAACATGATGCCTCAATTTGGATGATCTACTCATCCATAGCATGTGTGGCTTGCTGGTACTCGAGTACTGACGAACTGAACACTTACAGCCACTTATTTTTGCATAAATTCGATAGTGAAAATAATTGGAAGGATTTATACTTGCTAGCCTCCTATATTTGCTTGTATATAATTTTCCTGATGATTATTTGAGCTTCTTACCATCTGGAATTTGTTCCTTTTGATCATATATCTTATGTAGAATATCTCATTAGTGTGCTATGATATATTGGTTAAGAATATGTGTTGTGCAATAGTAATATCTTGATAAAAGGGTTTAGACAATTTTATACTTTTTGTTTCCATATCTGCCTGCTTATGTTGGATTTCTGTGACTTGCATACTTGTGTGGTTCAATGATTTTTGGAATATTACTTGTAAGAATCTTGTGCTGTAGCAATTTTTATATATGTATTACTAAACAGATATATGTATGTTTAATTGATTTGTGGTGTTTCTAAGGTGTAGAAGTGATCTATACATGCATTTCTGGATAGAGCATAGCTGCTGTCCAGATCTGCAATTCTACTCCTTCTCTCCTCTTATCTCTAGAGAACTGATAAGAACAGATCTGCCCCTCTCCTCTCTTTCCCTCTCATCTAGATGCTCTTGATCCTAGTAACCTGCTATTGGAGAGAAGCTTGGTCTTCTGGAAATTGATGATAACCTGCGTCTTGTGGCTAGCCTGCTCCTCCTCGCTGCTTGACCTATTTCCTAGTTGTTCTAAAGATTGGGCATGGTTTGGTGGTGTTCTTGAGTTGTTCTTAGTGTTCTTGAGTTGTGGTGAAAAGTGAGCAATGGGTGGTTTGCTTATCAAGCTTGCTGGTTCGGCTGGCTAATTTGGGAATGTTTCTGGTATAGCATTAGGAGCTGGTGTGAATGTGCTTAAATGAAAAACATGAGGTGCGGTTGGCTGCTGTGGTGTTTATAAACTGCTGGCTGGTTGTTGTGGTGCCGCCACACAACTAGGTGACTCCTCATTTGCATGGGTGAATAAGGTGCTTGGTTGTCAACTCCTTATGCAAAGGCATTTCTTGGGGTTCAAGTTGAGCTAGATATTTTGCTTGTGGATAACTCTCCTATGTGACAAGCTTATCCCTCTCATGCCTGGTATTATCCTCTTGTAGGATTTATTTTTGGGCATGCCAAGTGGATTTTGTTACTACATGGGCTTGTGGGCTAAATCTCTTATATGGGCCTTGGCATATGGATGGGTCAAGTGGGCTTTGAATCATATGGGTGGTGATTATCAAGTGGGCTTTGTGAATTTTAAGATGTGGGATTAAAATTTGACTCTCTTTCTTCCTTGGTGATTAATACCATTGGAGAAATATTAGAATGTGGGCTTTCTTGATAGGAACTTAATTAGATTAGAGGGATTAATAAGTTGCCTTTGCTGCCTAAGATAATAAATATGGATCAATGTTGCTTATTGTCCCTTCTCTTGTATGGATCCAAGTTGCCTCTTGTCCTTGTTGCCTAATTGATCCATGTTGCCTTTAATGATCCAATTTGATCCATTGTTGCCTTTGATTTAATATTGATCCCTCTAGTCAATATTTGGATATTAGGGCAAGTTCCTAATATCCATTAGTTAAGTTCCAAGATTTAATTGCCTCACCCTTGTGGTGAAGGCAAATATTTTAATCATAAGAAACTTTCTTTTTGTCCTTGTTTACTTTTATTTGAAATTCAATTGCTTTTATGCATACAAAAGAAATTTGTTAACAAGGTTGCAAGGCTCGTTACCAAATTCCTTCTCATACATCAAGCTTTCGAACTCAAGTGGTTTAATATGATATCAAATTGCCTTATGTATGTAAAAAGAATTTGTTGACAAGGTAGCTAGTCTTGCCTCCAAACTACTTTTTACATAACACAAAACTTTTGAATTTCTCCCAAGTTTAACTAGAACAACTTCTAGTTTTCTTTCTTGTTTGTTTTGTCTTGCAGGAATGAATTTGAGAAGATTGGAAGATAAGAAGACCCAGATACGTTGAGAAGATCAAGATTTAGTTTAGGGATTTACTTCCCTCTTTTTGTAATGTTATATTTATTCTTTAGAGATATGTACTCATTTTGTAAAAGTTTGTAATATTCATTATTCTTTTAATTGGTAAAGTTTGTATTGGATTAATTGGTACTTGTTGTATCTAACTATACTTTGAACATTGGATTTCCAATTCATTTGAGATGTTGTGTGTAGGATGGTGAATTGATAAGATGATGACTTGGGATGATGTGTGGATGATAAATGTGATAAGATTATAGATGCTTGAATTCATGTATGATCATAATGTGTGATTGATATATTGAGATGATGGATATGATAGTGTATGATGTGATAAGATGATCATCTGGATGTTGTTTTTGTGTCAACGATTGAATTGGAATGTTAATATTGTCATATTTTTGTATTGTGCTTAAAGGTGTCGAGATTTAGGTTAGGTCATGTTCAATTTGCTAGAACCTCGACAATCGACTAATTTGACCAACTAGTCTGTCGAGCAATAACTCACTGATTTCTTATTCTTGTGATTTCAATTTCATTAGGTATAAAGGTCATCTCGAAGTTTATCGTACTTGACAAGATGATCTAAACCCTAACTCATCGAGTCGAGCGAAACATCGATCACCTTATCTTCTTTTATTTTAAAAGCGCGAAATTTACCCGCATTTTTAGATGCATGCTATGCGAATGCACAAATTCTATTTCTAGCCTTTCAACTCTCTAAACTGCGGGGTATTACACGTAGCAGCCACCAAAGAGAAGCGAGACAGATCACCTCTTCACCCGAACTCGATGCGGCTCCATCGCTGATCAGCAGCTTTTCGGACCTCCAAAGTAGTTTGTCATAGGGCAAACCATTGCTGTTGAAAGAATCAGACCAGAGCAGCACGACCTCGGACACGCCATCGAACTTCAGAACTGGCACCCCCACACGACTACGACGTCGAATGAGGGAACCAGAACTGTCAACCTCCAACCATAAACCCAGCATAGGATACACCATCTTTAAGCTGTCACCTGCGCAGACAACCGTCTGCGCGTACTCCCGGACGACTCAACCTCCCTGCTCCACCATGACGTCGGAGGCAACGCCGCATCAACAAGGACAGAGCAGAAGGAAAGACACACATGATGGGGTCGCCGCCGCCGCCTCGCTGACACCATCCATAAACCCTAACGCTGCCGATCTGACAGATCGGCAAACACACGATGCCATCAACTCCGAGACGCCGCCATGAAGGACATCGCCGGTGTGGGGGTGGAGCTAAAGCACATTAATTCGTCCGGATGCCGCTCCCACCACCCAACGACGCACCACGACCTACAAAACCAAATCATAACTACATAGCGGAGGAACGGGTCCCCCCTCCTCCTGCCGCTGAAGAAGCAGGCGGAGGAAGAGGGGACCAGCTCGGCCGATGGAGATTGGACGGAGAGGCTAGGTCGCTTTTCCTCTCCCTGGCGGCGGCGCGGAGGAGGAAAACAATAAATAGTTAGTTTGTGTAGATGTTGTAAAATGGAATTAAACAAGTTTTGTTGCATATGAAATCTTATATTCCCTATGAGCCCATGACTTTGCAACAATGCCGTATTTTTGTTCCGGCATTTCCAAATCCTGCGAATCAAAGAGACTTTAATTTTTTCATTTATGTTTTCTGTTGGTTGGAATTGAAACATCCAAAGTTAATTCTGCTCCGTGACATGACTTGGCGGTTCTGCTTTCATCATCTAACACGCGAGTCGTGGCAGCCTCGACCACCTCCATGTTTATTAAGATTGTCCTTAATTATCCGTACGCGGGTGTTATTTGTTCTCCATTCCGAACCTGTTAACCTCAGCTTCGTGCATCCGCTTCACTTGCGTGCAATCAACTCCTCAGCCATTATACGGCGCAGAAGATTATACTACAAAAACTGCACCTAATTTGTCCAGGACATGTACTGATCTACCGACAGAATACCTTATCTGGGTGGGTGTGGTTTCTTAATGGCAAACTATTTGGCTCGTTTGTTTTACCCAAAGCAGCTGGACGTGCCGCGACACGTCGCGCCGAAACCGGCCCACGTCGCTCGCCGTCCGGCGAGTCACCATCGTCCCGAACCCCGGCACGTGTCAGCTCGGGCGGACAAAACTCCCAGCCACCACCACCCCGTACGGTCCGAACCGATCCGCGAGCGCTCAATCCTCGTATACTCGGTATCATTTCTCCGAAGATCACCAGGCGCAGAAGATGTGCGGAAGGGGGCGAAAGGCCGGCGCCGCGTCGCCGGCGAGCTGCACGGCCACAGCCATCGTCGTCCTCGCGTCGCTGCTCCTCGTGGCCTCGACCGTCGTGTTCCTCCTCTCGCCGCCGCCCCCGCCGGCGGACACGAAGGCCCCGGAGCCGGTGGAGCTGGCCATCGGCGTCGCCGGCCACGAGGGCTGGCTGGACGCGCTCCGCGAATGGGCCAGGCTCGCCTGCCTCCGGCTCCGCCCGCTCGAGCCACGGTACGCGTCGTCCCTCTCCTCCCCGTCGATCGCAAATGCTGCCACGTGTTCTCTTTTCCTGACGTGTTGTTTCGGGTGGCGATTGTGAATTCAGGTGCGATCTGAGGAGCCCGGCGTCGATGAAGAAGGCGGCCAGGCAGAGCCTGGAGATGGGGAAGGAGGCGGTGGAGCACACGGCGGCGAGGGCCGCCGAGGAGACCATCGGGAGGACCGCGGAGAAGGTCAGGAGGACGGTCTCGTCGTCCTCCTACGGAGACCTGTGATCGGTCGGCGGCTCAACCAAAATTTTGCAAGGATCCCCGTATTCCTCTGCTCTTTTGCTGTACCTGTAGCTTTGTAGTGCTGAGAAAAAGACGTCCTAATGTGATGTGTTGTGGTCTGTAATCTGTACGTGTAAATAGCGATTCTGTCCTCTGTACCCATGTGAATATGAGATGTCCATGAATTGCATTTTGCTGAAACTACTCTTGCAAAGTTGCATCAACAGGCAGCCCGCGTCCATGCGGATGAAATGTCGGAGCTGGAGTGGTAGCAGGAACAGCAATTCGTTTCAAAACAGGAACAGCAATTGTATCATGGAAAAAGCTTTCCAGAACTGAGATAACAAAACTTGCATCACATAACACAGTACAATAGCAAATGACTCGTCCAATGCATAGCAAGGTTTAACTTCCTTAAACCGACGGCAAGCAAATATGTTAGTCAGTACAGTAGCCTGCTTACTGAGCCACAGCATAATCATATCTCACCTAAAGAAGAGAGGGAGAGAGGTTCTCCCCTAATAGGAATCTAGAAACAATCTTTCTGCGCAGGGCGCAGCACCTGATAATAGGCCTATCGACACACACAGGAAGGATGCACAGAATATACATTGCAAAAACCAATCCATGATCCATGTCGAGGATGGGCACCGGCGTCGCCTCATCACTCACTCCGGGCAGATATCCTTGAAGATTGGCAGCCTGGGTAAGCTGTTGTGACCATACAGGACCTGGACTATGAGGTGCTCGTCCTCCTCCGCAATTGGGTGTGGCTGTGCCTGTGGCTGAGCAGAAGGTGTTGTTGCTGCAGGTTGCGGCGTCAGCTTGGCTCTGTTTCCTGGGGCGACTGTACCGTCTGGTGATCGGAGGTCAGCAGGTCGCAGGGTGGTGTTGGAGAATTGGTGCTTCATCATGTCAGGAAAACCTGGTGCGCCAGTCATCCCGCCAGCCTATGCAACATGAAACAAGATATAATTAGGTTATTACTGCGTGCAGCCCAGTGTGGATTTTGATAATTAATAATAAAGAGTAAAGGACTGTCAAAGAATGGTGCTAGTAAAACTGATAACAGAGCTTAAAAATACGTCGCATGAGCACCCGTCACTCGCATATGTCTAGTGCCGCGAAAAAGATTAAATTGTCTGTGCGTGCATAGTTTGTGTAGAACAACATGCCTAGTCTAATACACTGAAACATTCCTGATGTTGACTTTGAAATCCATAGTTATCTGGAGCGTAATGACACAACTAAAAGGCATATACCGTGTTGAAGTAAAGACAAATAAGAAACCGTGTCGAGCTTAACAATGGAACATCAGAAACAAGGACGACATGTCGGTCTGGTAGATCAACTTGATTCCAACCACATTTAAGTGCAAATCCAAATTACTCATCTCTATCTAAAACATCAGAAATTGTTTCTTCCCTCTGCTAGCAAGAGTGACTAGCAAATGAGAAAACAATTTTGCACTGAAGCTAATTATTATCAGATCCCAAATTATCACTCCGCGTCTAGAAGAGCAGACAATAAGTCTATGATCTACTATAAGGATGGCAATTTTACCCATGGGTACGGGTACCCGCGGGTACCGTACCCATATGGGTAGGGTATGGGCACATTTTTATACCCATGGGCAGTACCCATACCCTACCCATCAAGTCGTGGGTAGGGTATGGGTATAGTCATATACCCATGGGTATAACCAAACCCTACCCATTAAGCAAATATGTCACTGACCTCCATCATATCTTCCACTTCTAGATCCACTCAATTCTCTATTTCTTCAACAACGGGGGGTTGGTAGCAAGTAGGAGCAGGACAGGCAAACGATGGATCAGTAGAGCGAAAGAGAACACGATTGTGATGTTGCGACGCACAATACACTATGAAATATTGTGTACTGTTGATGTACCCAGCGGGTAAAGCCACCCACCGGGTATGGGGACGGGTAGAGCTTTATACCCATGGGTACGGGTATGGGTAGAGTTTTGTACCCACGACCTATATGGGTATGGGTATGGTATTGGTCTACCCTGCCCATACCCTACCCATTGCCATCCTTAATCTACTACTAACAAGTAACAAATCATGCATATCTGATCAACAAGAAAGCAAGCTAAGGAAATAAGAAGCAATTATGCATTGAAGCTAGGGGTAACTGAACTACTGAAACCTAACCCAGCTTCAAATTTATTGAAGAGCAAACAATACAAGAATAAAAAACAATCATGTATGGAAAAGTAATGCACTTTGTAGAATTTGCAGTAAGTAGGAGTTCAAATGCATTATGAAATATTATGACATTAAATTAATAAAAACCACAACATGAACTGCCATAGTAAGAGTGGACCGAAGTGCATCGTCATCACCACGAGGGGTCCCTACCAGTGGTGTAATTAGTCACAACAAAACGATTTTAAACATCCGATCCTGATCAGAGAAATAAGCAAATGAGCTTGACCAATCAATCAATTTGGGACTTGTCATGACCTTAGTGTAATCGGTTTCTTCTTGATTTGTATACTCAGACATAGTATGAGTGTATGACATACAATACATAAACTCATTACTTGGGCTGCGTACATCTTCAGATGCAGAGGGCCGGGAGATTTCTGTTCTATTTTCTACTCCATCCATCCCAAAATAATTAAAGTATTAATTTTATCCCAAGACAAACTTCTCTAAGTTTGACCGGGTTTATAAAACAAAGATGCAAATATCTACAATTTCAAATCTATATAGTACGAAAATATATTTTATGATGAATCTAATGAAACTAAATTAGTGCTTTCAGATGTTGATATATTCCTCTATAAATTCAGTCAAAATTGAAAGTAGTTTGACTTAGGACAATCTTAGAATTTAAGTTATTTAGGAACAAAGGAGTGAAAGAAAACAAGAACAAGAACTAATTACCGAAATAAGAAAGCCTTTTCCCCCTAAAAACACAATGTAGGGTTCTACCTTGGATCTATGTGATTAACAAGAGAAAGCAATACGATCGTTCAACCATGGCATTATTGAGATCAGCAGCAGAAAGTACTGGACATATGCAATCATAGAATTAACCAAACCTAGTTGGCCTCCTCCAAGGCCTAAAGGCTTTAACCAGTAGAACAAAATCACGAAACCTTCTCTGACCCCAACAGTTGGATACTTCAGACGATGGCAACGCAAGACTGAATCAAAAAAGTTACTGAAAGTTAGATCTGGGGAGCAGCATAATCACCTGGCGTTTCGGGCCATGGAGGTAGGCATCAACTAGGAGCGCCTCGTGATCCGGCATCCCGTACACGGGCCGCGGCTGCGCCGGCGGCGAGTACATGAGGCGGCGGCTGTCCAGGTCCGCGGCGTTCGCGGAGAAGCAGCTGCGGCGGTAGCGGAGGAGGGAGGCGTCGAACCCGAGCTCCAGCCCGCCGGACGAGTAGGACGAAGCGGGGGACCCGGGGACGCCTCCGTGGCCGGTGGCGACGGCGTCGAAGGCCGGCGTGAGGTACGTCCTGAGCGACGGGGACGAGAGGCGGCGCTGCCGCCGCCGCGAGGCCGACTCGCCCATCCACTGGCCGCCGGGGGAGGCGGCGGCGCAGTCGAAGTCGAAGTCCATCGCTCTCGCGCACAGCACCGAAGGTTTGCGGCGAGATTTGGGGAGGCGGCGGTTTCCGCGGAAGCAAAATCTGAAATTTAAAACTGAGATTAGGGCTCCCAACCGAGAGACAGAGAATCCCCTTAAATTTCTCGGGAAGTCTGCACGCAGCCAAAGCCGAGCCGAGCGGCGGTTCCGACTCCGAACTCGTGATTGGCAGCAGTGCGGGCACGAGGAATCCGATGAGAATTCAAATTTCCAAATTTTATAAGTACTTATAAGAAAGGAATAAAATTCGAAAAATAAAAAATTGAACCAAATGCGGCAGAAATCGACAGGAGATTTTAAGCCGGATTGCAGCCAAGCAGCTCGTGATCTCTGAAATCTACAGCACTGTCGGACGAACAGGCGGATCAGGATCTAGGTGGAGATACAAAAGAGTCGACAGAAAAGTGTTCAGAAGATCAAATCTCAGGCTCTATCCCAATCTTTCTTGTTGATCCCAGGGGGAAAATCCCCACAAAAAACCTCCAGAAAATCAGATTGATTAGACATGCAGAGCAGTTACTGAGTTGCTGGCATCCAAAATTATCCCCAAAATCCGCCCCAATCTTCCAAAAAAAGCGCAGACCACAAGAGAAACTTACTAGGCGATTTGAGATTGGTTTACCTTGTGGACGTGGATTCTTGAGGAAATCGGTCACGCACTCATGCTCCCATTGGTGCTCTCGGGTCGGCCGGGCGGGAAGTGAAGACGAACTAGCAGGATACGAAACCAAGCAGCAAGAGGGGACGGGCCAGGTTAAGTACACGTGGTCATTACTTCTCCTAGGATTCCCGTAGTTTGGGCTTGGTAGCATGTGACAGGGGTCCAGTACGGTTCATGCCTCCTACAGAGTGGGCTTGGGCTGGTTTGACATAATTTTGTGCTTGACTAGTTTTGTCTTTTCTTTGTATAATTTACTGTGCAGTACCTTTTACACATCGAGTAAAGCTTGATTCTACAAAAATATTTTTAAGAATCGAAAATAAGTAAGTTTATTTATGTAAAAATTTTCTTTACAAAAATATGAAGCTGTATCAAAAATTGATCCGGTTTCGGAACTATGAATTTGAGTAGAAGTTTCTTTATATGGTATAGTACATCTAGAAAATGTACATTTTATCAGGAAGTGCAGTTGAAGAAATTTACAAGCTCCTTTTTCACAAGACTTTGGGGTTCATGTGAAATAACATAGAATCTTATCTTGCTAATAGTTCTTATGCCAAGTGTGCCTACGAACAATGAGGATTTTAGAGTCTCTTTGATTCAAAGTATTTTTCATAATTTTGTTTGGAGAATTCTAATTCTTTGATTTTTTTTCTTAAGTGTTTCATTTGATCTTAAGGATTGAATCCTACATGGAATTTTTCTAAGGATAAATGATTTTTTTCACCCGCTTCAACCTTGCACCGGTGCAATCAAATGGACGTCG
Source organism: Puccinellia tenuiflora (assembly GCA_012064385.1). Taxonomy (NCBI): domain Eukaryota; kingdom Viridiplantae; phylum Streptophyta; class Magnoliopsida; order Poales; family Poaceae; genus Puccinellia; species Puccinellia tenuiflora. The sequence goes on along the minus strand of QRDG01001505.1, from coordinate 1,120,505 downwards.
GTACAAATTCAATTACATAAGATTCAAATAGACATAGCATTCTTGCGCCTTTTTTTTATAGCCCTGTGAATTCAAACGGCATTATTGTGTCATGCCCTCTTGAACCCTACAGAATTAGAAAACTAGAGGAACTTGGATCAAAATATGTTTGACGCCTAGAAAATACAAATAGATACTGCTAAGGGGTTTGACTAGCTGAAAATTTCACCTCCAAAAAGAGTGCCAAGGAATCTTTAGGGAATATTACTGAGAATGTCAACCCGGCGAACCGGAAATCCATTATAAAAAATTCCTAAGCAACAAAACCCTCGAAAAATCCAATGAAATTTCTTTGAATCAAAGAAGCCCCCACTTGCAAAATCCCTCCAAAACTAGGCACACCAAACGGCCCTCAAATACAAGTCAGCCTCAGGTCTGATCACCGATAGCTACTAGTTCAGAATACTGTTTCTAGTCTTTCAGCTCATGCAAAGATGAGTTTCTAAAATGAACAGGAAATTGAACATCAAGAAATACATTGTTTATTCAAGCACATATGTTCAGCGAGAAGACTGTCATTACATCACAGTGACACACCACAAACCAAGCCAATATATTCTGCACCCGGGCAGAAAAGTTACAAGAGTTAATTACACAAAGAATACCTTATTCTATATTTTGAATACAGGTTGTAACTCTTAGGGCACATCACCCCTTCCTCAAATTCTGTATGCTACTACAACACCGCCTCCAGCGCGATATGTACAACCAACAAACGAAACTATCAAGACCTCGTACAAACATGAGCTAGGCACACTTGATGCAAACAGGAGTAGGGAGAACTACCCTAGTTAAAAATTAGATCTAGGGGAGCCAGGTATACATGCTGAGGAGCATGGCAGACTTGGTGTTGAATCCCATACAAACCTAAAATGCAAAAAATGTATTTGCATAAAAGATATATATATAACCCTTTAAAGGCTATTAAGAAGGGCCCTTTTGCAAGAAGGCTGCTGAGAAGTGTCAGGCTTCAAACCGGGTGAGGTCAACCCAAGCACTGACAGCAGAAAATTCTTCTCCTGAAAAGTTCAAGAAATGCATATGTGAATACCTTTTCCAAGTATTTACTTCAGGTACGAATTTGTGTGCAAAATAATAATAGCAATCACAGACTACAGAAGTCAAAAGCTTACACTGGCAGTTATTTTTGGAGTTGGCACATTATCTGGATATGGATGGAAAGTTGGAACTGTATGAGCAGGAGAGGTGAATTCCATGCATGGATGTGTGTCGCTATCTTTGGAAACCTCGCTACAGCTCTCCAAAGCTAGCTTTTTCACACCTGCTTTACCTTTGATAGCTCTGTGAGCAGGGGAAGTAAATTCGATATGTTGAAGGCTGCTATCTTGCACAACCTTCTCTGATATTTCTTCATCAGCATTAGCTTGCAAATCTGTATGAGCAGGAGATGAGTATTCTGTGCATTGAAGACTGCCATCTTTAGCAGCCTCACTCAAGTTTACGGATGCTGGTGTTTCTGGATCTGTTTTAGCTGGCAAAAGTTTATGAGCAGGAGACATGTATTCCACATGCAATCTACATTCAGCAGCCTCACTTGAGTTTACAGATGCTGGTATTTCAGCATCTGCTTTGGAATGCAAAACTGTATGAGCAGGAGAACTATATTCCATGAACTGAGACCAGCTACCTTCGGCAGCCTCGCTCAAGTTTACGGATGCTGGTATTTCTGCATCTGCTTTAGCTGGCGAAATTGTATGAGCAGGAGACATGTGTTCCACACATTGAGGCAATCTACCTTTGGCAGCCTCACTCAAGTTTGTGGATGCTGGTGTTTCTGCATCTGCTTTTGCATGCAAAACTGCATGAGCAGGAGACACGCATTCCATAAACTGAGACCAGCTACCTTCGGCAGCCTCACTCAAGTCTACGGATGCTGGTATCTCTGCATCTGCTTTAGCTTGCGGAGCTGTATGCTCAGGAGAATTGTATTCCATGCAATGAAGCTCCCTATCTCCGGCAGCCTCATCCGAGTTTACATAAGCTAGAATTTCTGCACCTGTTTTAGCATTAAAATTCAATTAATCTTCTGTAATGTGGATGAAAACGCATGTAACTAAGTTCAGATTAAGAACATATGTTACCTGGGGAAGGTTCCATACAACTAGACAGTGTGATTCCACAAAGACTAATATCTTCTGTGTTCTGATCTACTAGGCAATTATCCATTATATGATCAGGAGCCATTTCTGATGTTACTCCATTCTGCTCACTGTTTATTAAAATGATGGTGGATCAACAGCTGAAGCCATAGATTTAAACAAAAGGATGAGATGATATTCATTATTTACCTGGACTTCTGTTCATCTTCCTCTTCATTCTCATAGGGATCTACAATCAAATCATCAATGTCCTCTAGTAGTGAAGCTGATCCGCTTCCAGACATGCTGCTTTCTGACATCTCATTGTCATCTTTCTTAACCAAATGACACTGTAGTTTCTGAAAGTTCAAGCATGAAACAGTTTATTTTAAATAATAAAGTACGATATATCTAGTACTACCTCCGTTCGTTTTTATAAGGCGCGGAAGGAACTCAGAATCAGCTTTATTCAGGCTAACGACAAAAACTACCACGCCTAATAAATGTGAACAGAGGAAGTATAAAACTTCCGACCATCAAGTTGCCGATGCCATACCTGCCAAGCTTCATCCATGCTTTGGCTTGTATTTTCAGTATTTACTTTTGTTGCTAGGGAAGAAAGCAAGTCAGCTTGCTGAAGCAACGTAGCAAATTTTGGATCATTCTTTTTCAAGAAATTACCCTCATGCTTCACACCTGAAATTATGCACATGGAGCAGGTTCAAAAATTGACACGGCACATGAATCACATTAAATATTCAGAACCTAGGATAATAGGCTCACAAGTCTGTTCCTCGCCATATAATTGCTTTGTTGAGGTCTTAGTAACAAGATTTTGGGTTTCCACAATATTCACACTCTGATTATCTGGACAAAGGTCAGCAAGTGGCTTCCGAGAATCTTGTTGTACGCTTTTTTCTTGTCCAAATGACCTCATATTTGGTGCTATGTTCTCCTTGAAATCAGGTTTGCAAGACCTGCTTGCAGAACAGAACAGATAAAAGTGTTTAAGTTGATTCACATAGTTAAACAATAGCTTCTGATGGTGCTGTGTGTACCTCATATTCTTAATAGGTGGTGAGGCGCTAGGTGCACCGCATGTGAGCCCACCGGTCTGTGTCAGTACCCTCTTTGCATTTGCATTGGAACATACTACACCATTTTCCTCGAATGGGTCATCATTATTGGCCCGCCTTTTGCATAATGTGGAAAACCTATTCTTTACTGCATTATCAGTCCTATTATAGGCAAACCAAACATTCACATGTCAGATATATTATTTCCTATATCTAATATTCACCATACAGCATACAGTAACCATTTGCAAGACACTCACCTGCCTGAGACAACCTTTGCTATTTCAGTCCATTTGTTACCAAGATGCTTTTGAGCCTGCATGACAAGTCCAAGATTATCAATTGGCACTTTTGCAGTGTAAGAGCTCTACAGAAATAACGGATATAGTTATGAAGACACCAGCACAATGCATGACAGGTGGTTTACTAATTTCTCTATGCACCACTGCAAATGTATCAGGACACAAATTGCAGCCTAGTCGAAGGAATGGTTATTGTATTACAAAGCTTGGAGCAATGTATGATCCCTTCTAGCAGTTCTCATATACAAAAGAACATAACAATCATATGTCCTGCAATTCAAAACAAGTACTCCCTCCGGCCGGAAAAGATTGTCGCATGGTTTAGTTGATGGAAGAAGTCTCTTACTAGTTCACGGGGTCAATCATTTCCGATCGGAGGTAGTATCATTTTTTCAAAGGTAAGCTCCATGGTCACCATTACTTGTCCGTTCAGGCGTTAACGGTCACCAAGGAAGTAGATAGAGTGTCACGGGAGGCTTGTGGCACAAGAAGCTCAACCCGCTGATGCTACATAAGGAACCAAGAGAACTGGCAAAGGGCAAACAGAAATAATGACAAAAGCTATATTTCCCAAGCTTCTTTTCTTCCTCTTTGTAGCCCTCATGTTTCTCTGAATTCTGACCCCTCAAACAATATTCTACCTACTCTAAGTCCTGAACTTCAATTTGCCTCTCTAATCCATCCCACTCGAAAAGAGATGGATTTTTTTCCCAGAAGAATTAGGACTATTTGATGCAGCAGTACCCAATTTCAAGCAAACTCATTGTCTGCCCCAAGTAAAATACAAGAAACACATCGAGTTCTCACCTCACATAAAAGCATGTCCTCTTCACGAGACCAACCCCCTTTCTTGCACTCCGTGTTCAAATAGTTGTACCATCTGCAGCAACATCCGGTCAGAAAAACTGGAATTGGCTCAGCTCATAATGTAAAACCAACGTTGCGGAATCTCATCAAGAATAGAATTCGAAAGATACTATAAACGTTATAAAACAAACAATATACAACCACAGATCCCCCTTTACCGGAAGAGAGAGGTACATACCTCCTCCTGCACTGTCTGGCAGTCTTATCCTTGAATTGGGTGGCTATAACTGTCCAACTACAACAAGAAAAGAAGGAGAACGCAGTGGTTAATTTAAGAAGGCTTGCTTACTGCAAGTGCGGATAGCAAAAAATACATACTTCTCAGTTCCATGGTGCGCAATTTGAGCACGAAGCACGTCATCCTCCTACGGGAATAAAAAGTTGGAAGCATCAGGAAGGCATTCAACCATTGAGTAGACCCACAGAGGCACTCAGTTTGATGATAGACTCAAAAATCAACTAAAAGTAGTAAAAAAAGGAAATATATATAATAAAATAATTCGTCACAGTTCGAAATTGCAAGTACAAATTTGGGCCAAGGAGTCCGAGAATCAAAAATAAAAGTTTGACAACATGCGGATTACGTCCAAACATGCGCAGACCCGCCTCTTTTCGGCCAAACCAAAAAAAAAAAAGGGGAACAATTGTTACAGGAGCGGAAGTCCCAAATCCAAAGCCCAGCGAAATCGAGCAGAAACGCAACACGGAAATTCCGCAACCGCGAGACCCACAGGCCACGGAGCAACACCAACGGGCACGCACCTCGGCGCTCCAACTCACGATGTGGCGGTCCTTCTTGGCCGCCGACGAGGCGGCGTCGGCGGCGGAGGAGGAGGTCAGATCGGGACCGGTCGCCATGGGCCCAGATCCCGCATGTTCCGCGCAGGGATCCGGCGGGGCGGAGAGCTCGGCCGGCGGGGGACGGGGGCGGGCCGGACCGGCTAGGGTTTGGAGTTTGGGCGCGAGGGAGTGAATTTTTGAACTGGAGGTCCGGGGAAGAAGACAGCGAGGAAGAGGGAGAGGGAGTGGTGTGGGTGTGGCGTGTGGGTGAGGGTGAGAGGGAAAGGAAGGAATTTTCCTCTCTCGGGAGTGGAGGTGTGGGTTTTTTAAGGATGGGCCATGGCGTGAAAGGGAAGTGTTGTTTGGGACGACGACCCCCTCCCTCCTCTACTACTGCGTGAGTGTGGAAACTTTGCCCCAAAAGCACGTGCATCCTTCACAAGGCTAACCATCGCAGTGTATTTATACCGTATTTTTATAAACGTAATTACAGTATTAGTATTAAAAAGATATCACATATACAACAACTTAATATCACGAGCTATCCGACACGGCGAGGGTAAAATTATTGAAAAGAAACAAAAAAAAGAGGTCTAAGACACATAATAATCAACAACGATATCAACCACTGACCAAACGAGTCATGAGATGGTTATCCAAAAGCAGCGACTTCTGAAAGTAACAACTGTCGTTGTGCACGAATCCGATAGAAGATTAGATCATGAGTCTTCACCCGGAGAGAGGGAACGAGCAAAAATTCCATGTAATGTCTTGAACAAGACAATGATGTGAAAACACCACCATTGCCAGGTAGGACCAAGGAAGTTGATATCAAGGGTTTTCACTCAGAGCTCCAGTTTCGTTACTAGAGTAGCACCACCAAAATACAATCATGATGTGTTGTTGCATTCGCTTGACCATCACCTTCCTTCATTCTAGTATTGACATTATCGAACACAAACATAGGCCAATAATTATGTATGTGTCGTTTCCCAGACCACTCGGTAACGAATAGCATAAGCCTCGTGCATGAGAACCTTGAAACATGACATATCAGAACGTCTCCGGTTTGACTATCAGATCTTCCAACCAATGCTCACACACATAGCTCTAACATGATCAACGTTGCAAGACCAAAATTTATGTTGGTATGAGCTCACTAAAGGGCGGAAACGAGAGTGATAGAAATAAGTACACAAGTAAGTACTCCTTCCATTACACAATAATCTACATTCTAGACTAGTATTTTTCTTCCACGTTATTCTACACTATGGGTTGTGGACATCAGTTGACAAAAAGCTAAGCAGCCTCTCTTTCTTCCCATTGACTTTTATTAATGCTAATCTGATGTGAAGTGGGTGTTTGCATACTAGAGTAGTATGATATTAAAGAGTGTTGTGAAACGGGGAGAGTATTGAACATTTTAACATATTTTGAGCTTCAAGCTTCTAACTCAAAACCTTGAATTTTCAAGTCAAAGACTGGTCATCACTATGGAGTTTAACTTGACAACATCTTCAACTATAAAGTTTGGATTTTTAAACTAAAAAAACTTTAGTATGTAAATCAAAATTTTGATTCACTTTAATTACTTTTTAACAAAAAATAAATAATAACGGCATGGTTTCACTTACACTAAATGATGCCAATGGGAAAAAAACAATGGCTAGAAACACGCTACTTCCCCATTTCTCCCAATATGTTCTCCTGTTTATTCCGGCCGGCGTGTGAGCTCGTGACGTTGCCATCATACAGTGCGTGCTTCGTGTCATGCATGCATGTATGAGGCATCGGTGAGTTCGTGTGACTCTGTTTATGGTGCCACGCTCCGGCTATGCTGTACGACAAGGTTGCTTGTGAAAAGATCTGTTGGTGGTTGCAACACGATCGAAAAGGTCGAGCCTTAAATTCTTTATTATATTCAAATTTGATACGTGTGTGCAGCTCGCCTGATTTCACCTTGGATTTTAGTTGTTCCAACAGTACTGTACTTAAATCAATTTTCGGTCAGGTCACCTGGCCCTGACACGCATGTGCATGTCGCTGCATGTACGGCGTATCTGCATGCCACTCGAATGTACGATACGGCGGATGGCTGCTCCTCTGTTAGTGTGTGAAGTACCAAGAGATGATGAGACGAGCTAGTTGCAAAAGTTAGTTAAAGGTTGAGATTATTGGCGTGTGGACGGTGATCGAAATAAATTAATGAGAGTACATAATTTTTAGAATTTGAACGAGCACTAGGCCAGGGGGTTGGGCGACCTACGGTTTGGTGAAAGTCTCGTTTGTCCGCGGTGCTACGTGATCGTGACCGCCTATCTAGCCATTGTTTGGTGCCTGAGAGTGTTTTAATCAACGATTTCAAAATGTGATACAACGGCTACGGAGAAAACCACGCCCCCCAATAATATTGTTTTTTTCTGCTGGATTCGTACTATGCAATGCAAAAAAAAAAAAGAATTGTGGGATTCCCAAAGCTGAAACTAAATCCAGTGGCGTTGCAATTTGTGGGGCATACATGACAGCGGTGAAACTAAATACTCCGATAGCGAGACGATGCCACCTGGTGAGCTGAACCAGCGGGTGGATCTCGAAGATTTCGTCGACGGTCTTCGAAGATGAAATTGGAGTCGTTGGCTCGTGGTAGAGTGATGACGATGATGCCCGATGGCAACCTCGACGGTGGTCTCTCTTCTCGGCAGCGTGTGTGAGCTTCGTGAGGGTGGCTAGGTCGGCACAATGTAGTCGCGACGTTGGTGTATTTGTAGCGATTTTATGCCGATTCCCTACGGAAAATTCTATCCTAATTTTTAAGTAAAATAAGACAAATTTGTCCGTTTTGTTGAAACAAATCTAAGGAAAAAATAGTTTTCCTTTTATCGTTTCGTCTTTATTGCTAGTACCTCTTCAAGAGAGAGGGTGGAAAGATACCACCGTCAAAGTAGATCCTCAGAAAGCTACAGTATACAGATGGGAAAGCCGTCCCCAGGTGTGGTGTGGTGGCCATTGCAAATGAGCAAACGTGTGCGTGCACGCGACGTGACGTGACGGCGTGGTGTGACCGAATTTTTGAAAGCAGGGACTGGCAGTGGGATTCATTCAGTGCAGTGGGGAGCTCCTTTTTCTGGGACGGCTGTCAGAGGCTGTCAGTGCCGAAAGCGTCCGTCGGCCGGGAGCATCCGAGGCAAGTGCGAAGACCCGGTCCACCTCGGTCGCAGCATTAATCCTGCCCCGCCTCCATGACTCATCACACTCGGCTCGGCTGTGTGAAAGTTTATCCTTGTATTTTTACTTACTTATTACTCCACTGATTAATCTATGCATGCTCTGGCCATGTCCAGTTCCCTTCTTTCTACCGGAAAACAACGTAGACACTCACATACCGGTGAAATCAAGACATGAACTATGCTAAAACTGACTTCACTGTATTTTTTTTTTTTTTTGAGAAACACAGTACAACGTAGACACTCACATACACGCGCGCATACTCGTCCCCTACGAACATACACACGCACACCCTACCCTTATGAGCACCTATGAAATACTGGGTCCGACGTATCTTGAGGTTGACGAAGTCACCACCGACGAGTCGCTATTGACGTGCACATCACGTACCACGGAATAAACATCGCCGATTAAATTCTGAAATAATTTCAGGTAAATGCGAACGCCCATGTCAAGTCTAGGACTTGAACCTGGATGGGCGGGTTCCACCACACGGAACCTAACCACCGGAGAACAGCTCAGTTCACAATGATGCCAAACTGAAATATTTCAGTGATGTATCTTTTACGAGACATATCTCAAGTATTAGTGGTCAAAGTCAAGGTAAGAAAAATATATGTAAAACAACGACTGTTGTGTAAATAGGGATGGATGGAGTAGTCAACTTTACAAAGGGCAATTTAGTATATTCCAAATCGAGATATTCGCCTCTACTTTTTCAGCCGCTATTTCACTCTCTTCTTTCAACATATAATATGTCTAATCCTAATTTCACTCCACAGTAATTAAAACGTAAATATTTTTAGAGTTGTTACCTTTTTTTTTGGGCGATAGATGTGTATGGTGGTATGTGGCCATTATTCGATGGGTAACCAGGGACACAAATAGGTACACCGGTTAGTTCCCCTGGATAAACAAGGGTAAGAGCAACCCCAGCCGTTGCCCCCCCCCCCCCCCAGGAGCACCACCGAAGCAAAAAAGTTGGTGTCTTGGGGGAGCAAATGCGTATCCGGCGAAAATAGGAGGGCACGTTCCCAGCCACACCCCACCCCAACCAAAAGTTTGTGAGAGAAATGATTGTGTGGGCCAAGAAAAATGACACATGGAGAGACACGATTCGCCAAAACTTCCGCCGGCGCCCCCAAGAGCCCCCCAGCGCGCTGGGTTTCGCCTGGGTTTGCCGGCGCTATTTTTATGTCCTGGGGGGCGCTGGGGGCGTGGCTGGGAGAATTTTCGGCGAAAAGCATCACCGAGCCTAAAACCGAAGCTAAAAAGGTGTCCTGGGGGGGGGGCTGGAGTTGCTCTAACAATCCTACTCTTGTCTCATGGTGTTGTTTGACTGATTTGTGAACATATGTGCTCAAAGCACATGTGTGTGTATGCCAGTGAGAATGTGTGTTGTAGGGGTGTCCTTCGTCTGACTTATATGGCGCAATGGGAGATACAAGTCCCATTTTAATGTGGGTAATGATCAGGGTTTATTTCCGCGGATCATAGTGTAGCGGTGAAGACAACAATCTAATGTCTCATCAGAGCATCTCCACCGGCGACCCCTAAAGGCTCGTTGGGGGTGTCGAACAAGAAAAGCAGCCACATCAGCGCCCTCAAAGCTCTCGTCCCGGCCCAAACACTGTCTGACACCGTCCGCACCGCGCCTCTGACAAACATGGCTAGCATGTCATCGACACGAAATGATGGGTGCCAAATTTCCCCACTACATTGCCGCGCCTGCCGTCAAACTTCTCAAACTTGTTCCCTCCATTCCCACTAACCCCTAAATTCTCCTTTTTTTGCCGTCGTCGCCACAAACCTCTCCTACCTCGTTGTCACTGCCCGCCTCCCACCTCTCGCCGCCTCTAATGGGTCCAGGACTCAACAAATGCAAAAAAGCACAAAGGCGTCGGGGCTAGTGAAGATCCAGACGATGAAGGTGCATACGATGAAGCCGAAGCCAGTGGAGGTGCCAATCAACTCGCAGATCCTATGTGAAGCAAAGGACAGAGGAAGGCCTGCTCTCCGTCGCCCAAGCACTAGGCGGCCTGATCCAAGGGAAATCGGGGTTGCTCGCCATCTTCCCCGACTACTTAAACATGGCACCCGCGCCGTCGTTGTAGCATCAGGCTTCTCCAGTTCGCACAATCTTGGCGAGTGTGACGCCGAGGACGTCTGGGTCATCGACTTCAACCAGGACGCCCAGTTCAGCGACTCGCCCGTGCTCTGCATCGATCGGGGGCGCCTCGGTCATGGCGACGACCCGACAACAGTTGTTCGGTGATGAAGAAACCAACGTCACCTACATTATCGTTGGAATGGTAGACGAGGTATTGATCCATGCCGGTGATACTCCATTAGGTACATCCGCAACAAGAAGTTTCTATATATTTGGTGACATAACCTTATGCTACACACATCTGTTATGATATTTGTTAGACTGTATGTTTTGGAATATCTACCAATATATTTTAATAAAAAATTAAAATAGAGAATAACATCCACCAAATATTATACATATATGTTGTATAATTCATCAGTTGTAAAAGAAAATCAAGGAAGTGTGCGTATTTCATTATTTTTTTCACATTAAAGGTGGTTTTATATCTTGTTAAGGGTAATGTTTCACACAGAAAAAAGTAAATTTGGTGAACCGTAGATATATTTTCCGTGATATACATTGCAACTATATAAGGGAAATTTTGAGAAAGAAATATTCTATGGTTAGCAATGCTAAGTATTACAAAACATTAACTTGTCAAATCCACAGTGTGATTACAAATTTAAGAAATATAAAAGTTTAGTATAAATTTTAGTTGAAACCGCCTTGGAATCAAGAGGTTGGCGAAACAACGAAAATCCAAGTTAGAAACGACGAAGAAACAAATTTGGCTATCCGGCAAGCCTGACAAAGACAATAAAACACAACAACATCAAAAAAATTGACAATACCAAAATTGTTGTAGGTTTGGAATATCTACCAATATATTTTAATAAAAAAATTAAGATAGTGAATCACATCCACACAATGTTATACATATATGTTATATAATTCATCAGTTGTAAAAGAAAATCAGGGATGTGGGTATTTCCTTCTTTTTTCACATTAAAGATGAGTTTATATCTAGTAAAGGATAATAACCTTAGATATATTTTCCGTGATATACATTGCGCTATATAAGTGAAAAATTGAGAAAAATTTGTTCCATGGTTAACAATGCTAAGTATTACAAAGCATTAACTTGTCAAATCAACAATATGATTCAAAAGTTAAGAAATATAAAATTCTAGTATAAATTTTAGTTGGAACTACCCTAGAATCAGGAGGTCTCTCATGTGCCAAAACAATGAAAAAACAAGTTAGAATCGATGACGACAAAAAATGGCTCGGTGGCGAGCCTGCCAATGACAAAAAAACAAGAACATCAAGAAATTTTCTAAAATGCCAAAAAACATGTATTTCTGGGTCAAGTAAAGGTGAGCGATATGAAGATAAATTAAAGTAATAAGAGTAACCTACCAGTTTCTCCATCAATAATTCTATTTTCTATTTTTGTAACACAAAATTTGTACAACTAAATTGGCTAAGAACTCTTAAAAATGAATTGTATTTTTGTAACCTAATTTTTGAAAATGAAAAGTTTGACTATGTCACATTTATGCTTGCTTCAACTCATGCCTATTGATGCATCGATAAGATTTGGAGTGTACACATATTTTATAGCCTAAAACCTCGCGACCTGACGTTCGGTTAATTTTGGCCCTAGTTGTGCAACTAATCGGCTCTAGCGATGCGGAGAAGATGTGACATTGAGTTAGTCCCACGACACAACATCTGTTTATGCAGATCAAAGACGGCGTCGAATTCCCCTTGACATGTTTGTAGTTTTTATTTTCATCAAGGGTATTCATGTAGGTTAAACTTGTTGCCAATATGGTTTGTGGCCTTCGCAAAAGAAAACAGGTGCATCTAAAAGCATTAGCTCATGGTGGCATCTATTATGCAGAGAAATATTTCTAGTTAGCAGTACAGTTCGATTTTCATTTCTTGATGCGCGAACACTATATAAAATTGTTGTAAATATTATTTTTAATAAAACAACTAAACAAGTAAAAAATGAACTTATTAGCAGAGAACCATTGAGCTTTAAGTATTTTAACTCTAAACTATGTATTAAGATTGGTCATTATGATTGATTATGACTTGCATTCAACAATTTTGACCTCATTTTTTAACTCTAAAATTTGGATTCTAACAAAAAATATTAGATAGGTAAATCAGAAATCTGGTCTAATTTCATTACTTTTTTAACAAAATTATTTAACTAACATCATGCCAAAAAAATCAACCACAAAAAACTCTTTAGCTCCCATGCATGGTAATTGAGTAGAAATGATGATTGTAATAAAATTTTGTCAAAACACATATAGGAGGTAGTAAACTTTTTTCCATCGGTTTATAGGAAAGTAAAAAAGATTATGTGTTTTTACCCTCTTAATTGAAATGCGCGATGTTTTTGGCTTCTAGGCATGTTGTAAGCAAACCACTCTTACCTTATATAAACAGTTGCCTTGTGGACCACATAATTACATGTAGAAAGAAACATGGTTTCAAAAACATGTAGATAGAGATATGGACCTTGCCTACGTTCAGGTTTTATTTTGTGTGAGACAAGTTTTATTTAGGACTTTAGCGAGGCAACTACTTTTCAGTTATCTTGAAAATATGTATTTATTAGTCGACATTTGCAGCCACCCGATATCGATCTTCTTGTTTCGTTGTATTTGCATGAATATTGATGATCAGATCATATGTTCTTTTACATCAAGATAATTATTTTCCCCACCCACGCAAGAATTACGATGTTCCCCTAGCTAGCACTCTAAGCAACATAGCATTTCCATTAATCCAATGTATTGAAATGATGCACTGGACAACTCAATCAAAAATCCGAACTGATTAAAAGAGGCTAGGTAAATATTTATATTTCAACGCTCCCCCTCCCTCAATATAACTTCATGCCTCTTCGCTCTCATACCATATCACCATATTGAATTGATCCGCTGGCCAATTCAATTAAAATTCCAAACCGATGGAAAGAGGCTGGACTAATATTTATATTTCAACCCAATGCACATTATACATTTTGCAAAATTATAACGTGTTTCGGAACATTCTGACAGAATATAAGTGCAATTAGCTTTTGCAGGCTACTTCTTCTCCATTCCAATCCATTTTTTTTCTTGTCGGTTGTGAGCTATACTGAAGGAGTAGTCATGAATTGACTTGCCATCACATAATGCGTACATGCATGCTTCGTGCCATGCGTGCGTGCACGCATGTACTCCGTATGTATGAGTCATCGGTGAGTTCATGTGGCCTTGTTTATGGTGTCTATATTGTGGAGTACTCTACAAGGTTGGTGCATGGTCGCGTAAAATACAAGTTTTACAGTGGTTGGAGAATTTAGGGACCGTAGAATTAAGTAAATCTAACGGTGGAAAAATAGGAAGTACCGGGGAGTACTAGAAAAGAAGTAGTGAAAAGTACTGGGAAGTTATTTATTTGATTTAATAATCAACGAGCTCGTCCCCTTGACGGCTCGGCGCTCGTGCAACACCTCCACCAGGGCAGCAACGGCAGGGCCACGCTGTCGTGGCGCGCGGGGCTTGCACGGCCGCGTCCGTCGCCTACCTGCACGCCGTGCGGCCGCCGCACATCCTCCTCAGCGCCGACCTGCACCAACGCGGAGATGGCGGTGGAGTGGAGGGATGACGCTTAGGAGTGCGAGCGACCTTCAGGAGGATGCGGGCGAACTCGTGGGCGGCGAGGCGGGCGAGCTCCTTGGAGCGGAGGCGGAGAACTAATTCGGCGGCGTGTCCGGCGAGGTGGCGAGGTGGGCGCAGCCGAGCTCCTTCGTGCGGAGTCGGAGAACTAATTAAGGGCGTCCGGCGACCAGCAGCGGCAGCGTGGCAGGGGTCCTAGGGCGTGATGTGCCGGCCAGCCACTCCCGTCCGCCCGTCCCCCACGTCGTTAGTCAGGTGCGTTGCACGTCGGGATCGGAGCTCGCTTGATTCATTCCGGTGATCGATCCCTCGCTACCGCGGAAGGAAGGGGACGTGGAGCGGCGTCGGCACGTCCGGCGACCAGCAGCGGCAGCATGGCAGGGGTCCTATTCACGAGCGGCCAGCCGGCGTGCGCGTGGGTTAGGCTAGGAATTAACCGTAATTATGTTAATTTTAATAATTGTATAATTTTACTAATTATTGGGCAGATCGCACGGACAGAATAAATTGAAACGGGACATGCCAATCACCGTAAATTATGTCGGTGCAGTGGCAGTGCACAGGTATTTCCCAGGTATCTTGTGCGGACATGTCGGAGATGGTGGACCACCTCCGACATCTAACACGTAGCAAAACAGATCTCAAAGCAGTGAGCCACGACCAAATCGCTAATCCTGTTTTCCCAACGAACCAAGTCCTCATCCCCTTTCCCTTTTGCGAGCATGCATACATGATTCTGCCTAGTGCCGTTCTTCGACTCAGCCGTAACTATCTTTCTGTGTCGCGGATCCATCAGCTTTACCTGCTCTCCTCCGTCGCCGTGTCGCAGATCCATTCACGCTCGATGCTCTTCCCCGTCGTGCATGGCGACGTCCCTTGCGCTAACCACCGCCGCTCGAGACCCGGCAACCCTCCTCGATGCCCTCGCTCGCGGCACCGAAGGCTGACTGCCCCATATTCTTGCCCCTACCGATTGTGGAAGCTACTCGCCGGATGTGTGTTGTTCTCTGCTAGCTGCTTCTTCTTTTTTTTTTGAGAGAGAGAGAGAGTGGACTGCAGATGCTTGTGACGCTGGGTGCCACTCCGTCAGATGTTTCAGCGAATCATCTGCTAACTGCAAGTTCCCTGCCCGTGCGCCTGTCGGTGATGTCAATGTATACCCTCTGTATCCCCAATGTCTCCATCACCACCACGCTGACTGCTCCGGCTCTCACATCTTGGTGCAGTGGTTACACCTGCATCGTCTTCTACCACACCCGGGAGATCATATGCTGACCATGCACTCCAAATGGCGACATCACTTTCGGCCTCAAACTCCTCAGAGCATGCTACCACCTTCCTCGCCACGACATACTGCAACAACTTCCGGTCAACTATCCAAGGCCAAGACGACGATGAAGACGTTTGTCGTTCTGAAGCTGATGTTTGACTGAAATTAAGTTGCACAAAAGTTGATGTAGCGTTCCGATCATGCAATCTAACAATACGATCTTGCCCGGCCGTCAACTCTTAGATTAACTTAATCTCGTACAATAATAGTCGGGAAGAAGAAAAAAGAGGAGGAACTAATAACTAATCATCGTAGCAGCGGGGAACGTAAAGTTTGGGTGTGATCGGCGTGACTCGTATCTTGGTCGATCCTACTTGTTCTTGCCTGACTCGTACCGACACGGGCTGGACCTCGAGGCCGCACGGGTCGACATGGGAGGTGAACAGGCTGCCATGCATCCACAGATGGCCGTCGCTCCCCGTCGTGGGGCCGTGGATCAACGAGTCCTTCGACGCCACGAACCGGGACGTTCCCCGCGGGAACCCTGTCGGAGGGGTCTCCGGGTCATAGTACTCGATCATCGGCTTCCGCTCACACAGCTCCCGAAACGCCAACGCGCGAGCCTCCGGGGTCGGCTCCGGCGTGCCGGACGCTACTGCTGCTCTTCCTGATACCTTGATTTCCGCCGAGGGGATGAAGTGGTACGCGGCGGCCAGATGCAGAGGCGGGACCGCCTTGCACAGTCCGATCGGCCTCCTTGCGGGGCCCCGCAGCACGAGCGCGGCGGCGGCGGCCGCCTGGAAGACGACGACGCCCAGGTCCACGAAGGACCAGGTCGCGACGGCCTCGACGGCGCCGAACGGCGCGAACGCGGCGCGCGCGTCTCTGAACGTGTCGATGTGTTCGACCAAGACGCAGCGGCGGTGGAGGTCGGAGGTGTCGAGCTGCAGGCCCGCCACCGGTGCGAGGAGGTTGCGTACCACGGTCGCGGTGGCGGCGTCGTCGCCATAGACGCGGCGAAGCATTATAATTACGTCTATGCTGGTCATGGTGCGCTGATCTAAATCTTTGCCTTTTTTTTTTCTTCTTCTTTCTAGGGAACGCGCGGTGATCTAAATCTGTTACCTGATCTCCTTTTCCGCCGATGTATATATATACTACCTGCCAGGGGGGCGACGAGGCAACGCGAATTGTAACCGATGCGCCTTAGGATTCCACCTTTCAAATCGGAGTCGGCTCTACTTAATTTTCCCGATTACTCTCTTTTTGGGTAAATATTACCTCCGTTTCCTAAATATAAGTTGTTTTGGTTTCTTAGTTTTTCTAAATTCAGATGGATCTAGACATGTTTTATAGCATGTTGTTACATTTATTTCGGTCCGTATCTAGTCCAAATGATAATATCTAAAACAATTTATATTTAGGAACAAACGATTGAGATTTCACCGAAAAATGCCTTGAATCACGCCCGGAAACAGGCGCACTGACCTTAATTAGATATCGACCCCGTTCCCCATCCCTCCTCACCCCCTGCCTCGTCTCTCTGCTCCCCTATCGTGTCGCTCGCTCCGCTCCACCCTTTCCCGATTACTCCATCGTTTTCTTTTGGTAAATACTCACTCCGGGTCAAAATATGTGACATTTAAGGTTTGGTGGGCCAATTTTGGTCACGTTCACGTAACAAACTTTTACGCGTCTCCCCATCTACCCATCGCTCTCGCTACCCACTACAATCGCTCCGCACCGCACTCACTCGCTCTATCTCCCCACCGCACGAGATCTCCCCACCGCTCCCCATTGCCACTCCTCACCACCCAACGTTTCCTTTACCGCCGCTCCGCACCCCTAACCCTAGAAACCTGTGATACGTCCAAAACGTATATATAAATTTTTATTGTTCCATGCTAATTTAATATCATTGTACATCTTTATGTCATGATTTATATCATTTTATAATATTTTATGAAACTAACCTATTAGCCCAGTGCCAAGTGTCAGTTGTTGTTTTCTACATGTTTTCCGCATCACAGAAAATCGTCAGAAAGTATCCACGGAAAATTCGGGAAAAAATACCATGCAAATAACTTGGAGCCAGAGAGTCGGGGGGGGGGGGGGGGGGGCACAAGGGAGGCCATCCTGTTCCCATGAGGGCACCATGACCAGCATAGACGTATGTTGGAAATATGCCCAAGAGGCAATAATAAATATTTTTTATTATCATATTTTGCTTTTATAATTAATGTTTATTCTCCATGCTATAATTGTATTAACCAAAAATAAAATACATGTGTGGAATATAAACAACAAAGTGTCCCTAGTAAGCCTCTTACGACTAGTTCGTTGGTCAGATGTTGGTTATGCTTTCCTAACCATGGACTTGTAGAAGTCACTTGATAAACAAAATCATATCATAGGAGTTTGATATGATGGACATACCCAATTTAAAGTATATGTCAAGTATAGTTTCCTTAAACCATGAGATTGTGTCATTCCCGTCTACCGGAGGAATGCTTTGTGGACATCAAACATAACATTGTAACTTGGTGATTATAAAGATGCCTTTGAGGTATCTCTGATGGTTTTTGTTGGGTGACATGAATCAAGACTGGGATTTGTCTATCCAAGAAACGTTGAAGATATCGCTGGGCCCTCTCGATAGTATAGCATCCTAAAGCTTGCAAGCATATGACTAAGATGTTTATTCATGGGGATCCTATCCTATGTAACAAGTAAAGGAGAACTTGCCGACAACGAGATTAAACAAGGTATAGTGATACCGGTGATTGAATCTCGGACAAGTGATATATCGTGAGACAAAGGGAATCGTATACGGGATTAATTGAATCTCCGACATCGTGGTTCAACCGATAAAGAACTTCATTGAATATGTAGGAATCAATATGGACATCCCCGGTCCCGCTAGATCAAGTCTACACATTCCCGAACTCGTAGGGTCACTGCTGAAGGTGGAATTGATGAGAGTGTTCTTCTCCCTCAACTACGCCAACAAGCACTCTTGATACCCTGAAAGGAAGATAATATATGGGTTAGGTTGAGCCTCCAAGTGCAGAGTATGTAGAAGTGGAAGTTTTTCCCCACGAGGGTGACTCGAGGGTTTAATATCGAACTCTCGGGGAATCAGTAGTGGGGATTTTATCTTCTTGTCCTTCTCCAGATTTCCTGCAAACAAAGTAGATTGCTTTGTGCCCTCAACCTCACCAAGTGGTTGTCAAGCACAAGGTGTGAGAATGATATTAAGATAATAATGGATGCAAAACAGTAAATAAATATGCAATGGTGGTAAGTAATAATGCAAGGATGATAGTAATGATAATGGTAATGATATGAGATGTATTTTTGGGTTTTGGATGGTGAATGCAAAAGGTAAAGTGTTTTAGTTTTTATAATTTTAGAGAATAACAATGCAACAAAAGTGTAATGGAAAGGTGTTTCTTATGATTAAAAGTGGACCAGAGTTCATGGTTTCACACATGCACTCTCTCTTTAATATAGTGTGGCAAATAAGTAGACATAGAATTAACATATGAGATTGCAAACAAGTTTAATGACATGTTACTAATTATATGGGCATCACGTCCTAACATAGAGACCTTTTGACTATTAGTCTCACTTATACTCCACCAAGATGCGAACTAAATAATAACACCTCAGTAATTAAGATGACTCAGAGTATAGCCTTAAGATTAATGAAATGAAGTGAAAATAAGAACATGCTGGATCTAGTCATAGGTAGAGGCTTGTCACTCTTCATACCTTGCAACATGGTATTTGGTTTATCCCTAGTGAGGCAACAAAGTAAGGTAAACACCCAATGGATCGCGATATTAAGTTGTCAGCTTATCACATCACCACCCCCGTTACTCCAACTAATGCACACGTTCCCCCTCATACGCTCTCATAAACATGCTTGATCAAAACAAGGATACAAGAACGGGGTGCATAATATGCATATACTTTCATAACTGAAATAAACATTGCAATCTCAACATATATTAACTCATAAAAAGATCCACCACAAAGGCAATACAACGATGACCGTAATCATGTTCAGCAGCTCATACGGTGCTAATTAGTGAAGCTCAAGAGAGAGAGAGATACATATGCTACTTCCACAAACCCATAGTCCAGAGGTGGACTACTCCCTCTTCATCATGGAGACGGTGGAGATGTCGATGGAGAAGAAGGAGACCTCTCCGGCAGCGCTTCGTCGGAGTTTTCCCCCTCCAATCTGCAGCCTCCTGGTCTCTGTTTCTTGTTTCTCTCGTGTGGCGGCTCTCCTTCAAAGAACGTCGGGGGGCTCTTTATATAGGAGTTTTTAGGTCACGAGGAAGCTTCGGGAAGAAGGATCGACGCAAACGGAGCCACGAGGCCCAAAAGAGGTGGGCCCACGCGGCCAGGTACAGGGGCCGCGTGGGGCACCCTCTTTTGGCCCTCCGGCCTCTGTTTG
The DNA here is from genome assembly GCA_012064385.1 of Puccinellia tenuiflora. Classification (NCBI taxonomy): domain Eukaryota; kingdom Viridiplantae; phylum Streptophyta; class Magnoliopsida; order Poales; family Poaceae; genus Puccinellia; species Puccinellia tenuiflora. The sequence goes on along the minus strand of QRDG01001505.1, from coordinate 1,100,601 downwards.
CTTGCCTCCTTCGCTCCGAGGTCTTCCTCCTTCCAAAAAAATGATCCCCGTAAATTTGCAGCTCATTATGACGTCGTTAAGGCCCTGAAATAAATAAGGAAAGAAATAGGGTTTATCTGCCTGCGCAGGATTAATTCCATAAATAGGGGAAATCATTATTAATTACCAAAAATCATTAAATAATAGTAATATACCCCTTATATGATGCAAATATGAATGGAATACAAGTATTATAGTGCAAAGTTCATGTATACATTTTACATGCATCAGTCACACACTTAACGCTTAGATGTTGCTGGGGATTTATCGAGATATTTAGATGGTGTGATCGAATGATGATTCGGAGTCTCGGATGAGATCCTAGATATCACGAGGAGCTCCGGAAGAGTCCGGAGATAAAGATTCTTATAAGGCAAGTTGATTTTAGGGTTTTGGAAAAGTTCGGGAATTTTTTCGGTAGAGTACCGGAATGTTCTGGAAGGTTCCGGAGGGTCCCACGGTAGGGACCACATGCCACAAGGGTCCACATGTACTAGTGGGAGGGCCCATACGGCAGCCCCATAAGGCCCATGTGGTTGGATAAGGGCAAGGCCATTTAAATCAAGAGATAAGAAGGGATAAAAGAAAATTCCTAGAAAATAGGGATTTTACTTGGGGGTGTGGGGGTGGGGGGGAGGGATTTTTCCTCCAAGAAGCCGGCCCTAGGAGGACTGGGCTGCGCCCCATACCTTCCCCTGCCTATATAAAAAGGGGAGGGCTCATTGGGACATTGCCCTTTTTGAACCCTAGCCGCCATCCTCCTCCCTCCTCTCTCCCGTAGCCGCTTGGCGAAGCCCTGCCGGGATTTCTCCACCATATCTAATCTCACGAGACACTTCTTCCTCGCTTGCGGGGTCAAGGAGAAGAAGTCTACATCAAGCAGAACGTGTGGATACCGCAGAGTTTCTGCTCGTGCGGTGCTTAATCGGATCGGATCTCGAAGGATAATACATGTCCTTACGATTAGACAAGTCTAATTGCGGGGACCGACATACCAACCCCTGCATCGACAAAACGCTCTCGACTTCTCTTTGAGGGTGAGTAGATTGGATCTCCTTTTCGCTATGTGCATCTAATAGATCTAGATCCGTTGGGTTTTATTCCGCATCTCGTAGGATTTTTTTTGTTTTCCAGCACGAACCCTACAACGTAATTATATATACATTTTGCACATACCTAGTGACGGCCTTCATCGACTGGGCCCCCTAGTCAAATAAAATAATATAATATGTTATGTGATACGTGTCAAATGTATCAATATTTTTTATTGTTCCATGCTTGTTTCACATCAATGCCACATGTTTCTACTATCTTATTCTATCATTTTGAGGCATTTTTCTGAACTAACCTATTGACAAGATGCCCAGTGCCAGTTCCCTGTTTTGTTTGCAGAAAGTTACTTTTGGAAATATTCTCGGAATTTAATGAAAATTTACGTGGATTTTGTATTGAACAAATGAAGACCGGAGCCATAAGGGCGGCTCTGGGGGCAGCCCACAGGCCAAGGGCAGGTCCTAGCGCGGCCCAGGGCCCACTCGCGCCCAGGGGTCGCCCCTGCCCGTCGGCGCCGCCTCGACCCCCTCCGACGCTTATAAATTCACTCGTGACCTAAAAATGACGACTCCCGAAGGTTTTTCCCTGAAACGCAACAGAGCTCTGCCGCCATCGCCGACAAGTTTCAGGGGTCCGATTGATCCTTTTTCGGCATCCTGTCGGGACGGGGATCGACCTCCGGAAGCCATCTCCATCAGCACCGCTGCTTCCCGCGATGAGAAGGGAGTAGTCCCTCGCTGAGGCTGAGGCTTGTACCTGTATCTACGTGGTCATCTCTCTCTCTCTCCCATGTTGTGATCTTCATTGCGATCATGAACTTTGTTGATATAGTTGAGTACATGATGTTTCCCTTTATGTAATGGATATGTTGTTGCTCAAGTGCTGTCATCTAGTATAAGTTCGGGAGTCACCGTTGTGATCACGGTGCCACGGTGACAGTGTGGGTATCGTGTGTGACATTATGATAATAGATTAGAGGGATCTTCATCATAAGTTTGTTCTTTATTATTGTTGGGTTGAATAGATCATTAGGTTTCTTTATGCTTATGTTTAATATAATCTCCATGGTGCGCCGGTGATAGCGCGCGTGCCGTGGATGTATTAGAAAGAGATTATTCAAGAGATAGGTTGTGGTGTTTATTAGTACTATCTCTGGATGCGGATAGTGATAGCATGAAGTGTCCATAGATGTGGAATACGAACTTTAAGGTGTGCTTTTATAGCCCTACGCAATTCTCATCCTATTTGATCCACGAAAGAATGATCTCCGAGTAACGTCTACCTTGCATATCATGTGTTTAATTATGTTAATGATGTTGAGAGTTGCCACTAGTGAAAGTATGAAGCCTAGGCCTTGTTTCCAAGCATTGAATCACCATTTTAAGTCACTTTTGTCACTTGTTCGCTTGCTGCCATTTTTATTACAGAATTACAAATTCACCTTTTACCATCCATATCACTTGTATTTTACTGTCTATTCGCCGAACTAGTGCACCTATACAACTGAAAATTGTATTGGGTGTGTTGGGGACACAAGAGACTTCTTGTATCCTATGCCTCCCTGAGTTCGATAAACCTTGGGTTACTCACTTAAGGGAAATTTGATGTTGTCCTACAAACCTCTGCGCTTGGAGGCCCAACAAGTCTACAAGAATAGAAGCGTGTAGTAGACATCAAGCTCTTTTCTGGCACCGTTGCCAGGGAGGTGAGTGCTTGAAGGTATCTTCTTTAGGTCTTGCAATTAAATCCTTTTGTTTCTTGTTTATTTCACTAGTTCATTTTAATGGAAAACAAAAAAAATGAGAGAGCTTTATAAAATTTATCTTGAAATGGTCATGATGCTTTTGAAGAGAAAATTAAAAAACCTATAGAACTTTATTTGCATAATAATCATGCTAGTAGAAATGTTAGTAGTATGATTTATTTTAATGCCATTGTTGCTAATGCTATGAAAAAATTGCAAGCTTGGGGATGCCGGTTTTGATGAATATGGTCTCTTTAGTCCCCCAAGCTTGAAGGAGGAAATTTGCTTTGATTATACTATGCCTCATATATATGATGATTATAATGATGAATGTGATATTTTCAGTCCACCTACTATTGAGGATTTTTTTTATTATGATTATGATATGCCTCCTATTTATGATGATTACAATGATGGCTATGATAATTTTACTCCCACTATTACTAATGAGAAGGATTTTGCTTATGTGGAGAGTAATAATACTTTTATGCATGTGGATCATGATAAGAATGCTTTATGTGATACTTATATTGTGGATTTTATTCATGATGATACTAAAAGTTATGATGAGAGAGGGAAACATGTCTTTAAATATCTCAACAATATTATGTTTCCTTTCTTTATGTTGAAGGCGTTAATGTTGCACTTGCTTTGCCTTCCTATGCTTAATGCTTTATGCTCCAATGATTTATTTTGCTACAAGATTCCTATGCATAGGAAGTGGGTTAGACGTAAATGTGTTTGATATTACTTCTTGATTCTCTCTTTTGTGTTTCAAATCTTATTCTTCTAAAGAGCATCATTTAAATTAATAAGCCTAGCTAAGAGGCATTAAAGAAAAATGCTTGTTGGGAGGCAACCCATTTTTATTTAAGTTTGTTTTTCTTTCTTGAGTCATGGAGTTCTTGCTTCTGTAGCAACTTCATTGTATCTTTTTTATTTTAGTTTGTGTGCCAAGAATTATCCTCTAATGCAATAATTTGTGTGTCAAACGTATCAATAATTTTTGATTGTTCCATGCTTGTTTTACATCAATGCCACTTGTTTCTAATATCTTATTCAATCATTTTGAGGCATTTTATTGAACTAACCTATTGACAAGATGCCCAGTGCCAATTTCCTGTTTTTTTTTGCAGAAAGTTACTTCTGGAAATATGGTAGTGTCGGAGTTACCGAAGATAGGAGGAGAGAGAACCGAAAAAGTTCTGGAGAGATCCAAAGGATGTTCGGAGTGATCCGGAAGGAGTTTCGGAGTCACGAGTATATAAATGATATGTGAATATATTAATTGGAGAATTATATATTCATATATTGGTGGAAATAAATTCGATAATGTATAAATAATAAATTGGGGAATTAATTTTTTATATATTATAATAAATAAATTATATAATAGATAAATATATTAATTAATGAATTATATTTATTTATTGATTTAAATATTTATTTACTTAATAAAAAATGTTTTATTTTCGAATTTTGGGGCAGCCCACCTAAATGGTCCCTCCTTGGCCCAATCCGAGTCGGCCAAGGAGAGGTTGCCGGCTGGCCACCTCCTCCCCCCTCCCTCTCTTTAGTTCCACATGGGGGAGCTAAGGAGAGGGGTGCCCCTCTTCCACCTATATATACAAGTGCCACATTGTGATTTTAGTTAAGCCAAAAATTGGAGAAATTCCAATTAAATTCCACGGCCCTTCCCGATACCTCTCCACCTCTCTCGTAGCCCGCGACCCCAAGTAAAGGCTGCGTACGAGAGGGACATCTTTTCGCAGCACGCCGTTGTGCTGCCGGAATTCCGCCAGAAGATCTACTTCCGCAACCTCGGCTGGATCGGAGGGACCGGGAGTTGTCGTCAAGCACCGTACGTATGTGAGTACTCGCGGGTGCCACTGCAGCACTAGTCGTTGCGCCGGTATCTTCGCGACCTTGAGGCCGGCTTCGAGTTCGACTACATCGACTACGTTCTAAGTGAACGTTATACGCTTTCGGTCTACAAGAGGTATGTCACCGAAATCATCTTGTTACCGCATTACTAATAGATAGATCCTGGCAAGTTGGCGTTGCGTTAGATAGAAATTTATTGTTTTTTGCTACCGAACCCCTTCATTTGCATGACACGTGTCAAACGTATCAATAATTTTTTATTGTTCTATGCTTATTTTATATCATTGTCACATGTTTCTACTGTCTTATTATATCATTCTGAGACATTTTATTGAACTAACCTATTGACAAGATGCCCAGTGCCAGTTCTCTGTTTTTGCCTTGTTTTTCTTGCACAAAGTTACTTCTGGAAATATTCTCGGAATTGGACGGAAATTTACAGGGATTTTTTATTGGACAAATGAAAACCGGAGCCAAAAGGGCGGCCTAAGGGCCACCCCACAGGCCAGGGGCGACCCCCAGCCACAGGCCGGAGGGGGTCCGCGGCCACCACCCGCCCCTAGCCCTGGAGCATCTCCTCGAGCCGCATCTTCGCCTATAAAATCAGCCGTGACCTAAAACTGACGCTCCCCGAAGGATTTTTCCAAATACAATATAGAGTTCCGCCATCATCACTGATAAGTTTCAGGGGTCAGATTGTTCCAGTTCCGACACCCTGCCGGGACGGGAATTGACCTCCGGAAGCCATCTCCATCAACACCGCTGCTTCCCGCGATGAGGAGGGAGTAGTCCCTCGTCGGGGCCGAGGCTTGTGTGAGTAGCAATGTGGTTATCGCTCTCTCCCATGATGTGATCTTCGTTGTGATCGTGATCTTTGTTAGTATAGTTGAATACATGATGTTTCCCTTTATGTAATGGATATTTTGTTGCTCAAGTGGTGTTATCTAGTATGATTTCAGGAGTCACTGTTGTGATCACGGTGCCACGGTGACAGTGCGGGTGCCATGTGTGTCTCTATGATAATATCTTAGAGGGATCTTCATCATGAGTTTTTCTTTATTGTTGTTGGATTAAATAAATCATGAGGTTTCTTGATGCTTGTGTTTAGTATAATCTCCATGGTGTGTTAGTGACAACGCGCGTGCCGTGGATATATCAGAAGAGACAATTCAAGATATAGGTTGTGGTGTTTGTTAGTACTATCTTTGGATGCCAATAGTGACAGCATGAAGTGTCCATAGATGTGGAATACGGACTTTAAGGTGTGCTTTTGTAGCCCTACACAATTCTCATCCTATTTGATCCACGAAAGAATGATCTCCGAATAACGTCTACCTTGCATATCATGTGTTTAATTATGTTAATGATGTTGAGAGTTGCCACTAGTGAAAGTATGAAGCCTAGGCCTTGTTTCCAAGCATTGATACACCGTTTTCAGTCACTTTTGCCACTCGTTCGCTTGTTGCCATTTTTATTACATAATTACAAAATGACCTTTAAGCATCCATATCACTTGCATTTTACTATCTCTTCGCAGAACTAGTGCACCTATACAATTAGCCATTGTATTAGGTGTGTTGGGGACATAAGAGACTTCTTGTATCTTAATTGCAGGGTTGCTTGAGAGGGATACATTCAACCTACGCCTACCGTGGATTTGATAAACCTTGGGTTACTCACTTAAGGGAAATTTGCTGCTGTCCTACAAACCATTGCGCTTGGAGGCCCAACAGAGTCTACAAGAATAGAAGCATGTAGTAAACATCAAGCTCTTTTCTAGCGCTGTTGCCGGGGAGGCGTGTGCTTGAAGGGTATCTTCTTTAGATCTTGCAATTAAATCTTTTTATTTCTTGTTTTTTATTTTACTAGTTTGGATTATGGAAAGTTGTCCTTTTAATTTGCTGTTTGAGAGTGACCTCTCCACCAATCCCGTGGTGGATAAGGTTACTCCGCTGATACGTGTCAAATGTATTTATAATTTTTTATTGTTCCATGCTAGTTATATGCCAATGTTACATGTTTTTGCTATCTTATTACACAATTTTTAGGCTTTTTGTCAGACTAACCTATTGACAAGATGCCCAGTGCCAGTTCCCTGTTTTTGTTGTTTTCTATTTCAGAAAAGTTACTTCTGGAAATATTATCGGAATTGGACGAAACTTTCCGGAGATTTTTCATTCGACGAAACGAAGCGAGAGACCAAAGGCCAACCAGGGGGGCCACCCAGAAGCCAGGGGCGGCTAGTGGGCGCGGCCCCACCTGCACCCGCAGGTGGGACCCGCCCCTACCATCTGGGCGCCGCCTTGGCCTCCTCCGAGTCCTACAAATAACCTTTAACCCTAAAATCATCAGGGCGATGATTATTTTCTAGAAACACGGCCTGAAGCCGCCGCCACCTCGAAGCCTAGTTTGGTGAGATTTTGAAGCTGCTCCCGGCATGCTGCCGGAGGGGAGATCGATCCCGGAGGGCTCTACATCGCCATGCCTTCCATCGGGATAAAGTGTGACTAGTTCCACCTTAGATCCATTGGGTTTTATTCCGCATCTCGTAGGAGTTTTTTGTTTTCCAGTACAAGAACCCTACAACGTAATTATATATACATTTCGCACATACCTAGTGACGGCCTTCTTTGACTGGGCCCCCTAGTCAAATAAAATAATATAACATGTTATGTGATATGTGTCAAACGTATCAATAATTTTTTATTGTTCCGTGCTTGTTTTACATCAATGCCACATGTTTCTACTATCTTATTCTATCATTTTGAGGCATTTTATTGAACTAATGTATTAACGAGATGCCCAGTGCGAGTTCCCTGTTTTTGTTGCAGAAAGTTACTTCTGGAATTATTCTCGGAATTGGACGAAAATTTACGGGGATTTTTTATTGAAGAAATAAAGACCGGAGCCATAAGGGCAGCCCTGGGGGCAGCCAACATGCCAGGGGCGGGTCCCAGCCACGGCCCAGGGCCCACCAGCAGCCAGGGGTCTCCCTGCCTCTCGGGCGCCGCCTCGACCCCCTCCGACGCTTATAAATTCACTCGTGGCCTAAAAGTGACGACCACCGAAGGATTTTCCCTAAAATGCAACAGAGCTCCGCCGCCATCGCTGACAAGTTTCGGGGGTCCGATTGATCCTGTTCCAACATCCTGCCGGGACGGGGATCGAGCTCCGGAAGCCATCTCCAGCAGCACCGCTGCTTCCCGCGATGAGGAGGGAGTAGTCCTTCGCTGGGGCTGAGGCATGTACAAGTAGCTATGTGGTCATCTCTCTCTCCCATGATGTGATATTCGTTGTGATCACGAGCTTTGTTAGTATAATTGAATACATGATGTTTCCCTTTATGTAATGGATATGTTGTTTCTCAAGTGCTGTCATCTAGTATAAGTTCGGGAGTCACCGTTGTGATCACGGTGCCACGGTGACAGTGTGGGTGTCGTGTGTGACATTATGATAATAGATTAGAGGAATCTTCTTCATGAGTTTGTTCTTTATTATTGTTGAGTTGAATAGATCATGAGGTTTCTTTATGCTTATGTTTAGTATAATCTCCATGGTGCGACAGTGATAGCGCGCATGCCGTGGATGTATTAGAAAGAGACTATTCAAGAGATAGGTTGTGGTGTTTGTTAGTACTATCTCTGGATGTGGATAGTGACAGCATGAAGTGTCCATAGATGTGGAATACAAACTTTAAGGTGTGCTTTTGTAGCCCTACGCAATTCTCATCCTATTTGTTCCACAAAAGAATAATCTCCGAGTAACGTCTACCTTGCATATCATGTGTTTAATTATGTTAATGATGTTGAGAGTAGCCACTAGTGAAAGTTTGAAGCCTATGCCTTGTTTCCAAGCATTGAATCACCATTTTAAGTCACTTTTGTCACGTGTTCGCTTGCTGCCATTTTTATTACAGAATTACAAATTCACCTTTTACCATCCATATCACTTATATTTTACCGTCTCTTCGCCGAACAAGTGTACCTATACAACTGAAAATTATATTGGGTGTGTTGGGGACACAAGAGACTTCTTGTATCCTACGCCTCCCTGAGTTCGATAAATCTTGGGTTACTCACTTAAGGAAAATTGCTGCTGTCTTACAAACCTCTACGCTTAGAGACACAGCAGAGTCTACAAGAATAGAAGCATGTAGTAGACATCAAGCTCTTTTCTCGCGCCGTTGTCGAGGATGTGTGTTCTTGAAGGGTATCTTATTTAGATCTTGCAATTAAATTTTTTTTCTTGTTTTTTATTTTACTAGTTCGGATTATGGAAAGTTGTCCTTTTAATTTGTTGTTTGAGAGTGACCTCTCCACCACTCCCGTGGTGGATAAGGTTACTCCGCTGATACGTGTCAAACGTATCTATAAATTTGTATTGCTCCATGCTAGTTATATGCCATTGTTACATGTTTTCGCTATATTATTACATCATTTTTAGGTTTTTTGTCAGGACTAACCAATTGACAAGATGCCCAGTGCCAGTTCCCTGTTTTTGCTGTTTTCTATTTCAGAAAAGTTACTTCTGAAAATATTCCCGGAATTGGACAAAACTTTACAGGGATTTTTTATTCAGCGAAACGAAGCCAGAGACCAAAGGGCGACCTGGGGGGGGGGGGGGGGCACCCAGAGGCCAGGAGGGGCTAGTGGGCGCGGCCCCACCTGCACCTGCGGGTGGGACCCGCCCCTACCCTCTGGGCACCGCCTCAGCCTCCTCCGGCTCCTACAAATAACCTTTAACTCTAAAATCATCAGGGCGAAGATTATTTTCTAGAAACACGACCCGAAGCCGCTGCCACCTCGAAGCCTAGTTCAGGGAGATTCTGAAGTTGCTCCCGACATGCTGCCGAAGGGGAGATCGATCCCGGAGGGCTCTACATCACCATGCCTTCCGCCGGGATGAAGTGTGAGTGGTTCTACCTTGGACTACGGGTCCCTGGCTGTCGTGGGGTTGTCACGGCAAGTACTTCCTTCGGGAAGCTGAGTTGTGGGGACATTGTGACAGGTAGTGCGGGAGCTTGTTAATCTCGACGAGGGACAAGGAGTTTACCCAGGTTCGGTCCCTCTCAACGGAGGTAATTAAAGACCTACTTCATGCTTGTTCTTTATTGCTAGGTGTTGATATCGATTACAAGGCCCGATCTCGCTAACTCGAGTATCGGCGACTACGAGACTTGAGAGCTTATCTACCTAAGGTCCAGGGCTCTCCTTATAAAGGCGGACGGGTCCCTGGACTCGCAGGTTACACCGAGTTACACATGAATACGGAGTCCTACTTTGGGTCCTTGCCTTCCAAGTTGGTACTCCAGTCTTTGCCGAGTCCTTTCCTTTAGCTAACTTGTGGGCGGGCTTGCCGGCTTGTTCCTAGTCCAGCCCATGTTGCTTGAAGTGTAACCCTAGCTTGGGCCTTCTTAGTCTTGGCAGGTCCACTTTTCGGCTCCATGGGCCTACCCGGAAAGTGTCCCCCCATCAATGGTAGTAGCTAGATGATTGTCTCTCTCCCTTGTGGTTCATGTTTACGATCCTGTGAGCTTCCCTACATGATCAAGATCAACTATTTATAATGCTATATGATGTGTTTATTGGGATCCGATGGATTATTTATGAAGTTATGATCAGATTATGCATGGTTCTTATATATTAATGTATGTTCTTGCATGCTCTCTGATGTGTGTAGTTGCTTTGGCCAAGTGGTTGCTTATGTCTCCAAGAGAGAGTATTTATACTAGATAGCTGGTTCATACCCCCTCTTGTGCCTGGGCATGAGTGACAGAAACGTCTAAGGACGAGGTTGTGCTGTTGTGACTAAGGGTAAAACAACGGTCTTTATGTCTATGTGATTATAAATGTTGCTTACTTCATACGCTTTATTTAATGCAAATGCTTGTTGCTTGCGACTTAATACCGGTGGGTGACATGCTGGATAGCGACCCCTAGGTGGACTTTTTAGACAAAGATGTAGTCGGATGGTGGTCTTTGTTTCTTGTTGTGATGCCTACATGAATATTACCATGAACACTTTGATATAGCTAGATTAAGTTTGTGTCATAATTTTGTCAATTGCCAAGTTGTAATTTGTTTACCCTTCATATGAGTATTTTATTTATTGGAGAGACACCACTAGTGAACCCATGGCCCCCGGTCCATCTTTTTACATTCTTTACAACCTCATTTACTTGCTTTCCATAATCACTTGCTCGCTGGTACGTTTACATAAATCATTTCACTACACTATACGTTTAACCGCTTTGTTTTCAGCAGACCGGGAAGATTGACAACTTTTCTGTCGTTTGGGGCAAAGCAATTGGTTGAGTGTGTGCAGGTCCACGTTCGTCGACGATTAAGCGGCAAAGATCGTTGACGGGCACCTCGTTGTTGATTTTAAAGTCCTACTAATTCGATTAAACCTTGGTTCTTCACTGAGTGAAAACTGCTACTTGCTAAATCGACACCTTCGCTTGGGGCACCACCCAACTCTATTAATCCATCATCATCCGCCTACTAAATGTATTCCTTTCACAATACCGATGGGAATAACTGATCATGTTATGAGTAATCGCTATGCAGGAGATGGAGTTGTCCATCCTAGTTATCATCTGCTTTATATTAAGGAATTATGTGAGTTGTTTGAGATTGCAGGTGTTTCAAGAGAGGTAATCATGAGGAAATTATTTTTCTTATCACTTAAGGAGAAAGCATTGGAGTGGTATACGCTACTAGACAATTCTCACTTGTTGGATTGGAAGGAGCTTATATCTATCTTTTACTCTATATTGTATCCTGTTCATGAAATTCATCAAGATATAAATTATATCTTTAATTTTTGGCCACATGACAGAGAGAGCATTGCTCAAGCTTGGGGGAGATTGAAATCATTAATGCTTAAATGCCCTAACCATGAGCTTTCCAAGGAGATTATTATTAATAATTTTTATGCAAGGCTATCTCTTCATGACAAGGAAATGCTTGATGCTTCTTCTATGGGGGTCTTTTACAAGTAAGAAGGCTGATGCTAAATGGGATCTTATTGACAGGATTCAACACAGCATTGAAGATTGGGAGATCGACAAAGGTAAGAGTCAGGTATAAATTGTGAGTATGATTGCATTAAGTCCTTTGTTGAAACTAATAGTTTTAATAAGCTTAGTGCTAAGTTTGGGCTTGATTCTCAAATATTTGTTGATATCTATGATCTTTTTCTTCTCATATTAATATCCCTAAAGTGAAGTGGACCAAGCATCATGAACCTTTCAAAGACATTTGCAAAGAAAATGAAATTGTCACTAATGATTGCAATAGACTTGATCCAATTTCTGAAAATAATGTTTTATATAAGCATGTTAATTTTTGTGGTGTGCATAGACCTTGTGAAAGGAATCAGGTTGAAGAAGATAAATATTGTAAGAAACATAAGCATGAAAGAACTAGCATATGGACGAAGGATCTAATTGAATTTGCTAAAGAAGTATGTGACCTCTATCCTTTTATTTGTGAACTTTGCAATGAAGAGGGTCATTTTAATTTCCAATACTTGTACTTTCATGATAGAATCATTAACCACTTTTGTGATAACATGATCAGATCTGATCTTTATGATGAGCTTAAATTGTTTTTAGGGTGTGAAGAGTTATCAGGAAAAACTTTGTGGTTAGATATGAATACTTTGGGGATAATGAATGTCCTGCCAGGATGCTATTTCTATTGTGTTGTGAATTGCCATGAAAATGCTTACATAGAACGAATTATAAAGAATGGAACATTACCAAAATATGAAATGAAAAATGTTTCATATGTTGCCACTAATAAAAAGGAGAAATTCTCCCAAGTTTCTCCTGTTATTTCTAATGATGAATCAGATTATGTAGAGAAACTTGCTTTCCAACCACTCCCTCCTAAGGTGGTGGTGAAGAAGAAGAAGAAGAAAAGGGGAAGGATTAAAAAGAAAGAGGAAATGGTATCATCCCCTAAGCATGTCTCTCCCATTATGGTTGCTCCTATTGAGTATACATAAAAAATTATTGAAGATGATCCACTTGATTGTATTCACTATTATCTTGATGTTAAGTCTGTAGGCACTATTGAAGAAGATTATGTTATGCCTGTTACTTATTGTAATGATCATGATTGGGAAAATGATAATACTACTTATGATCTTGAAAATCTTTTTGGTACCAACTTTGAAAATGATGATATTGATAATTGTTATACTGTTGGTAATATCCATGTTTCTTCTAATCATAATGTGGAAAACCCCAAGCTTGGGGATGAGGGATTTGTAAATCCTTTTGCTATTAATGATGAGATAGTTGAAAATTATTTTGCTAGTAAACATGATGATGACTTGTTTGCAAAATATATGCTTGGAAATATGACTATTCTCTTGTTTATGATGATATCATGCCACCAGTTTTTGATGATTATTGTGATGATGACAATGCCATACAGAATAATTATAATCCTCATTATGAAACTTTCCATAATTATTACTCTCCTACTGAACACCATCTTTCTAATATACAATTAGTCTATCATGTCCAAGTTCTATATGATAGTCCTACTCTTACCATTACTAATAGGAAAGATTTTGCTTATGTGGAGAGTAATAATACTTTTATGCATGTGGATCATAATGAGAATGCTCTATGTGATAGTTATATTGTGGATTTTATTCATGATACTACTGAAAGTTATTATAAAAGAGTGAAACATGGACTCCAATATCTCGATGATATTAAGTTTCCTCTCTTTATGTTGAAAGTTTTAATGTTGCACTTGCTTTGCCTTCCTAAGCTAGTATCTTTAAGCTTAAATGATTTATTTTCTTACAAGATATGCATAGGAAGTGGGTTAGCCTTAAATGTTTATGCTCTCTTTTGTGTTTCAACTCTTATTCTTATTAGAGCATCATTTAAATTAATAAGCCTAGCTAAAAGGCGTTAAAGAAAAACGCTTGTTGGGAGGCAACCCAATTTTTTTTACCTTCTTGAGTCATTGAGTTGTTGCTTATGTAGCAACTTCATTGTATCCTTTTCTTTAGGTTGTTTGTGCCAAGAATTAGCCTCTAATGCATTGAAAGTGCGAGGTGTTGATTTGCTGTCCAGAAACAGATTCTGAGCTCCTGTTGTAGAAAATCTCGAAAAATCCCAGAACGTAATATTTTTCTGGAAATTTTTGACAGCAAGCCTAATACTTTTATCTATCTTTCATTAGTTTTAAGTTTTCTGATTTGAGCCATGTAAGTGCCTCTAAAAAATATATCTTTACAGACTGTCCAGTTTCTGCCTTTATTTGTATTTGCCTCCTTTATTAGCATCATTTGTGGTACTTTGTGGAAGGAGTGCCACCTTTTAGGCTTAGTAAACATTAGCTAATGCTAAATCAAGTTTGTGCAATTTGTCTTGATGGAACCCAAGTAGATTTTGTTTTGTGGGAACTAACCCTCTAATCAGTTTATGAAAAGTCAAAAGCACAAACTTGGGGATGCCCCCATGGCATCCCCCTGGACATTCAATAAGACTCAAGCATCTAAGCTTGGGGATGCCCAAGGCATCCCCTCTTCTTCATCGACAACTATCAGGTCGTCTCCGTTGAAACTGCATTTTTATCACTTTACATATTATGTGCTATTCTTGGGGCGTCATTTTATTTTGCTTTCAGTTTTTTTTATTGCGTTGTTTGCTGGTCATGTACTTTGTTGGATCCTAGCTATCTTGTGTGGGAGAGAGACACGCTCCGCTTTTTCATTAGAATACTCCTGTGCTTCGCTTATATTTTGTTGAGTATTCTTAGCTTTTGTTTTTCTTATCAGCTCTTCTGCTTCGCTTATATCTTTTTAAGAGCTATTAGTTGTTGTTATTAGACTCTCTTATGATTCACTTATATTTGTTTAGAGAGTTGTTTATGGTTTCTTACTTGATTTGTTGGAATTATAAAAATGTCGTGCATGTGGTAGTGATATGATGAAAAACTTGCATAGTCTTGTAGATCTTGATGTTTGAATAACTTGATACTTGCCAATTGTTTTGAGATGTTAAGTGAATTCATGTTTAAACTTGTTGGTTATTTAAGTTAAGGCTCATTTGGTGAAGAACTACCGTTAAAGCTTGAATTTATAAAGTTTTCATACTTGTAAAGTTCGATAGTCAAGTATTTTCATCAAATGAAAGTTTGGTTAACAAGGAAGACAGTATAGAGTTTTGTGTTTATGCTTAATGTATGTTCTATAGTCATTATTGTTCCGGTTGCTGGTGCTTGTTTGCTTTGACATCCTTTGCTAGCCAAAAACTCTATACTGAGCAGGAATGCTGCTCGTGCATCCAAACTCCTTGAGGCAAATTTCTTTCCAACAGTGTCCACCATACCTACCCATACATGGTATTTTTTGCCATTCCAAGTAAATTTGTCATGTGCTATCTTTAAACCTTCAAAATACTCCTTGTTGTGCCTCAGTTTTTAGCTCATGAGGATGTAGTAGAGAAGTTTGATATATCCTATGTCAAGCAGAGTCATTCCCCCCTTTCACCTCATGAGTATGGAATACGTGCTCATTTAAATTTGCAAGAGAGCTGGCAAGAGACCTCGTGTCTCATATCAAAATATAAATATAACCCACTGCATCTCCTTCACACACATGCTCGAGAAATCGACAACATATGGCGAGTGAAACAAATACAGAACGGGGAGTGACATCATTTCTCTAATTATTCGGCCGCTCTCAAAAGTCTAAAAGCTTTGCTTGTCATGGGGGACTAATGGATTTCTTTGCTATAGATTCGTTGACGAAAGCATGCATGTCTCAAAATTCTTTTGCTTCTGTTTAATAATACTTAAAAAGCTCTAGCACATGTTTAATCCCTGCTTTCCTCTGTGAAGAGACTTTCTTTACTATTTAAGTTGAGTCGGTTTTCCTTTTCTCTCTCCATCTACTCAAAGCAAGCTTGCAACACTAACTCTGGGTGATGTTGATTATATTGCATCTTTATGTTTAATCATGATTCTTTATGTTGACTTTATCTATAAGATAAGCATGTTGAAAGTTGAAGCAATGCTAAAACTTGCATCTTCCTTTATGTTGACTTCAAATACTTTTGACAAGAAAATATTACCTTGAGAGCTTTCATGTTATGTCAATCTCTATGCTTTCATGTCTCCAAAGTACTATTCATTAAAGGTTTTGCTTAGATAATGCAACTTGGTTACTCATTGTTTTCTTATTATCAACTATAGACAATTGTTTGGATCAATTTATTCATATCATATGTTTTACATTACTATCTTGATCAAGATTGTGTTTATAGCATGTCTCATAAAAATATATTCTTTTTATCACTTACCTACTCGAGGACGAGTAGGAGTTAAGCTTGGGGATGCTGATACGTGTCAAACGTATCAATAATTTTTTATTGTTCCATGCTTGTTTTATATCATTATCACATGTTTCTACTATATTATTATATCATTTTGAGGCATTTTATTGAACTAACCTATTGACAAGATGCCCAGTGCCAGTTTCCTGTTTTTGTTCCTGTTTTTCTTGCAGAAAGTTACTTCTGAAAATATTCTCGGAATTGGACAAAAATTTACAGGGATTTTTTATTGGACAAATGAAGACCGGAACCAAAAGGGCGGCCCAGGGGCAGCCCACGGACCAGGGGCGACCCCCAGCCGCGGCCTGGAGGGGGGCCGCGGCCACCACCCGCCCCTGGCCCTAGAGCACCTCCTCGAGCCGCCTCTTCGCATATAAAATCAGCTGTGACCTAAAACTGACGCGCCCCCGAAGGATTTTTCCAAATACGATACAGAGCTCCGCCGCCATCGCCGACAAGTTTCAGGGGTCAGATTGTTCCTATTCTGGCACCCTGCCAGGATGGTAATTGACCTCGGAAGCCATCTCCATCAACACCGCTGCTTCCCGCGATGAGGAGGGAGTAGTCCCTCATTAGGGCTGAGGCTTGTGCGAGAAAAAATGTGGTTATCTCTCTCTCCCCATGATGTGATTTTCGTTGTGATCGTGAGCTTTGTTAGTATAGTTTTATACATGATGTTTCCCTTTATGTAATGGATATGTTGTTGCTCAAGTGGTGCTATCTAGTATGAGTTCGGGAGTCACCGTTGTGATCACGGTGCCACGGTGACAGTGCGGGTGACGTGTGTGACTCTATGATAATAACCTAGAGGGATTGATGGGGGGATACTTTCCGGTTAGGCCCATGGAGCCGGAAAGTGCACCCACCAAGACCAAGAAGGCCCAAGTCGGGTTACACCTCAAGCAACATGGGCTGGGCTAGGCAACGAGCCGGCAAGCCCACCACGAGTTAGCTAAAGAAAAGGACTCGGCAAGACTAGAGTCCCCATACAACCCGGAGTACCAACTTGGAAGGCAAGGACCTAGTGTAGGACTCCGTGTTCATGTGTAACTCGACGTAGTCAGTAAGTCCAGGGACCCGGCCGCCTTTATAATGGGGTTCCTGGGCTTTAGATCGATAAGCTGGAACAAGTCTCACAAGTCCTCAAGTCCTGTAGTCGCCGAGGCTTGAGTTAGCGAGATCGGGAACTTGTAATCGATATCAACACCAAATAATAAAGAACAAGCAGGAAGTAGGTCTTTACCTTCATCAAGAGGGGCCGAACCTCGGTAAACTCCTTGTCCCTTGTCGAGATTAACCAACTCCTGTGTTCCTAGTCGCCATGGCCCCACAACTCAGCTTCTCGGAGCAAGTACTTGCCGTGACAACCCCACGACAGTTAGCGCCCACCGTGGGGCTGGTGATGAAAGGATTCGAGAGCATGGGAGAAGCTCGCTGAGGTATGGAGAAGATCGCCATCGGCAGGGTCTACACCAACCAGTACGGCGAGACCGAGATCGACGACAACGGGTGCAGCCCGGAGATGGATGAAGTTGATGAAGGCTACCAACTCATCTTCGGCAAGATCAACGTGTTCGTTGGCATGATCATTACATCAGGTAATCGCGTTAACAAGTTGGATTCTGTTTCAGAGGCAACAACTATGGTGGAGTCCGACGGATAGGAGTCCATTGGCGCATCAGAAGTCGGCATATTCGTCGAGCAAGAGGAACAGCAGATCCCCACAAAGGAGTCAGAGATGTTGTCAGAGCCAGGTTCGGAGCCAGACTATGATGCTGATTCAGAGTCAATTTTGCCCCTATTTGAAGATCGTCTTGGATATGGAGTTGAGGAAGAATACGTGCAATCGCCGATACGCCCACGTTATGTTGGAGTGTACATGTCAGGAGGAAATCAATTTGATCCTGATCTATTGACCAAGGAAATCACAATAGATAATGCAGTGGCTCGTGCTCAGGAGTTGATCACAGCTCGTGAGGCTTTACAGAAGCAGTTAGCAGATGTTGCAGAGGCTAGTCGCAAGTTATTAGAAGATCAAGCCCGTGTCCAAGCAGAACAAACCCATGTCCAGGCGGAACAAGCTCGCGTACAGGCAGAACATGATCGCGTACAAGCTGACGTAGTAGCAGTGCGCAATCACCAAGAAGAGCTCACCTCAGTCCAGCATAGGAGAAGAAGGAGTCGGCTGCAAGGAACCATGATAAACCCTACAAATCTCTTTCAGACACCTACCTATCCGAATGCAGGAGCTGGAGGATCAACACCCGGGGCAGGAGCAGGAGCTCCACCACCACTGCCACCTCCACCACCCCCAGAAGGAAACGGAAGAGCACCCGATGGAGGAGCCAACGGGCCCAATGGACCGCTACCACCTAAAGGAGGAGTCAGAGGAGGAGCCGATGGCATGGGACCACCACCACCGCCACCACCAAGGTTCCACACGCCAGCAGGACACTACTCAAACCCAATTGATAATGTACATGCAGCAACTATGGCTCTGGAGGGAATCCCACTTATGGAGAACCCAATGGGACAGGAGGCACGACTCGGCATTGGAATGCTCAAAACAGCGATGGCTCAGCAAGCTCTTTACCCCAACTTTCCTAGATGCCAGTAGACTTCATTCAACTCCATATAATTCCCGAATAAGGAGTCGGCATGACGAGTCACATCCGGCCGGGTCAACGAGCGCAAGACGCCGCGAGCTTGCAAGGAATCAACCACATGTGCCGACTTTCTCAGAAGCTCAAAGGATTGTTGACGAGGTGCGGAACAGGAGAGAAGCTGCCACGACTAGAGTCCCAGAAACCGGAAGGGCTAGAGGACCAGAACCGGCAGGAGCAGCAGTTAACCAGCCACAACCAACTCGCACAGTTATAGAGGTAAACTCGCTTGGAAGTTCACCTTCTTTGACGGGTCCTGAGTGTTTATCAGAAGCCATTAGAGCCGAGTCCTTCCCCAGCAATGTCAAGGAACCTCGCAAGGTTGGCAACTATGAGCCCAACATGGATCCGACTTCCTGGCTCAGCAGCTATGAGATGGCAATGAGTATTCGCAATGCTACAGGAAATTTATGTGCCAAGTTTATGTATCTTATGATGGACGGAGCAGCCAAAGTTTGGATGAGGAACTTACCTCCCAGGTCAATCAACTCGTGGGAGCAGTTGAAGACTTCTTTTATTAAGAATTTTCAGGGAACTTGTCAAAAGTTGAGTACCATCGAGTACCTGGAAAGATGTGTTCAGAAGAAGAGAGAATCCGCAAGACACTGGATGAAACGAGTCTCAGAGATCATCAACTCCTCACAAGGACTCCCACCAATTTCTGTATTGATGGCCATGGGGAGAAATTGCACCTTCAACCCACTAAGTTGGAAGCTAGGGCGTATGAAGGACAGTCTAAACCAGGGTATTCATGTTATCATTGGAGAAATTATGGCAGGAGCTAACAAACTTGCCGCCACTGATAAAACGAAGGATCAGGAAGAAGTCAGAAAAGGCCAAGGTGGAAGCAGTCAGAACCAGAATCAAACTCATGGAGGGACTAAGCGGACATATGGAGACGGCTTCGACTTAGTAGCTAGCACCAACGCTGAGAACAGGCGCAAGGACAACAACTCCCAGGGCTACCAGGCACGTAGGCCGAGTCCTCAGGAAATATTACAAAGCCCGTGTCCTCGTCATGTAAAAAACGGGAGGTGCGGACATACCCTGGAGCAGTGTGTAGATCTGTAGTGCTGGAGAAACAACCCTGCAAACAACGGTAACAATGGAGGTGGAAATAATGGATACAGAGGTAACAACGGTGGCGGAGGACCTAGCAACAACGGCGGTGGAGCCGGAAATAACCAAGGATCTAGCCACGGTGGAGGTCACCAGCAGGGAAGTCACGATGGCTTTCAGCAGAACCCTAAGCAGCTTCATGATAGCCAGGGACAGTACTATGTAGCAACTCGGCCACATCACCCGAGTCGAGGCAGTTATCACGTTTTCACCACCAGAACCTCCAAGCGAGCAAGGAAGTTGAAAGTTCATGCGGTCAACGCTGTGGAGCCGGCAGTACCACAGTGCTTTCCAGCAGTCGTCATCCAACTATGCAAAGTTCAGAAAGAGATAGTGAGATAAGAAGGAGTTGAAGTGATACAAAAATGAGTTGAGATTGCAAATAGAATGAGACTTACAGCTGGTGGAGGAGATGTTACGCAAAAAGGCGAAAGACCAAAGTCCTCTTGGTCCTTGATCATCTTGCCAGTCAACTTCTTCACCAAGCGGTTGATTTCAGTTTTACTGGCTTGTTTTTCAGTCATCCGGAGGTTGTCGGTAACACACCGGGAGTAATCGACAATTAGCCGAGTCCTGAGGCCGAAAGGTTGGATCCTCCAAGTAGTCCAGCACAGCACCAGGTCTATACCCACGAGCCCGTGCGCTACAAGGGCGTGGAGTCGGCCCATCAAAGTTTCAACCTTGGGGCGAGCTTCCTGATACGTCTCCGATGTATCCATAATTTTTGAGTGATCCATGCTAGTTTTGTGATATTGTCACATGTTTTTACTGTCATTTATATCATTTTTAAGCATTTTGTCAGGACTAACCTATTGACAAGATGCATAGTGCCAGTTCCCTGTTTTTGCTGTCTTTTTGTTTCAGAAATTTACTTCTGGAAATATTCTCGGAATGCGCTGGATTTTTTTATGGATTTTTTATTCGCCAAGACGAAGTACCAGACCGAAGGGGAGCCGGAGGGGAGGCCCACAGGGCAGGTGCGGCCACCTGCTGTGGGTCAAGGTGGACCCGCGGGTGGGGCCCGCCCCTGCCCGTGGGGTCTCACCTCGCGGCCCTCCGACGCCTATAAATTTTCTTTAACCCTAAAAACGTCGAGGCGGCCATTATTTTCCAGAAACTCGACCCCGACGCGCCGTCACCTCGAACCCTAGTTCGGGGTCCCATCTGAAGCTGATCCCGACACTTTGTCGGAGGGGAGATCGATCCCGGAGGGCTCTTCATCGCCATGCCTTCCTCCGAGATGAAGTGTGAGTAGTAGCACCTTGGACTACGGGTCCATGGCAGTAGCTAGATGGTTGTCTCTCACCTTTGTGCTTCATGTCTTATGATCTTGTGAGCTGCCTAACATGATCAAGATCGATTATTGTAATGCTATGTGATGTGTTTGCTGGGATCCGATGGATTATGAAGCTATGTTCAGATTGTGCATGATTCTTATATGAGTTATCTATGTTCTTGCATGCTCTCCGATGTGCATAGTTATTTTGGCCAAGTGATTGTGTGTATCTCCAAGAGAGGGTTGTTATGCTAGATAGTGGGTTCATACCCCTTTTGTTCCTGGGCACGAGTGACAGAAACGTCTAAGGGCGAGGGTGTGCTGTTTCTACTAAGGGTAAAACAGTGGTGCTAGTGTCTCATTTGATATTAGTGTTGCTTACATCATGCGCTTTACTTAATGCATTTTTCTGTTGCTTGCAACTTAATACACTTGGGTGACAGGCTGGATAGCGATCCCACGGTGGACTTTTTAGACAAAGACGCAGTTGGACTCAACGGTCTTTGTTCCTTGTCGTGATGCCTCCATAAATATTATCATGTTATTTTTGTCATAGCTAAATTGGGTTTGTGTCATGATCTTGTCAATTGCCTAGCTGTAATTCGTTCACCCATCACATGCATATTTTATTTACTTGAGAGACTCCACTAGTGAACCCATGGCCCCCGGTCCATCTTTTTACATTGTTTACAACCTCATTTACTTGCTTTTAATCATCATTATTCCTCTGGTCACTTTTGAATTTATTCCATTTCATCATACAATTAACCGCTTTGTGTTCTGCAAGACCGGAGAGATTGACAACCTCTCCGCCGTTGTTGGCAAAGTATTTTGGTTGAGTGTGTGCAGGTCCGCGTCTGTTGAAGGTCAAGCGCCAGATATCTTCAACATTCACCTCGTTGTTGATTTCAAAGTCTTACTGGTTCGATAAACCTCGGTTCAATTAATTGAGGGAAAACTGCTACATACTACATCACCGCCTTAAGCTGGGGGCACCACCCAACCATCATTACAACAAGCAGCTCTTTTCTGGCGCCGTCGCCTGGGACTTTGGAGCTACAGCAAGGGGAGTCTCATACTCTCAATCTCTTTACTTTTTTTTGTCTTGCTTGCTTTATTTCTCGCTTAGTTTATTTTCCTGTTTCAAAAATTTTAAAACCCAAAAAAATTAGCGTAATCTTTATTCTGGTTTTGTTTATCTCTTACCTAACAATTATGTTTTCTCCTAAGTTTGGCATGAAAGATTTTAAAGTAGGAAGTGGGGATGTTGTTGGAAAGGATAACATTGAAGAATTCCTCACTTTCGTTAGCAAACTCTACACTCATGATAAAAGATCAATAGTTGAGTTAACTAATAGTTATGATTCTGCCATATCTTGTTTGGTAGCTCGTCTTGAGAAGAGGTTTGTTAATCTAAATCCTATAGTACAACAAATGTTTCTTAAGCTTGATAGCATGGAAAGAGGGAAGGAAAAAGATTTTGTATTAGAAACTCTTCTCCATGAATTTGATGATATAGTTAAAGAAGCTAGGAAAATATTTGCTCGTTATGGTGCTCTTGGTTCATATCCTAATATTCACTACTCTTTGGATGTTAGGGATGAAAATCTAAGGAAGTACACTCTCACAACTAAAGAAAAGGAGGAGGTTGATATTGCTATACCATTTAAACTCCTAGGGATGGCCGATGCATTGGAAAGCAATTTTGGTTGGATTGCTCCTCAAAATCTATTTGATGAGAGTAGTCAACCAAAGAGAAAAGAGAAGGGTGATTCTCAGCCCTATATTAGCAATATCCAATGCCTTTATGATAAATTTTCTAGTACTCATTTAAAGAATGGTGATGCTTTTGATCCCGGAAAAACTTGATATTTGGCATTGCGCCTAGCTAAAAGACGTTAAAGAAAAGCGCTTGTTGGGAGGCAACCCATCTTTTATTTCCAGTTTGCTTTTTGTTTTTCTTGAGTCATGAAGTTATTAAGTCTGTAGAAACTTCATTGTATCTTTTTCTTTTGGTTTGTTGTGCCAAGTTTAGCCTCTAATGCATTGAAAGTGCGAGGTATTGAGTTGCTGTCCAAAAAACAGATTCTGTGCACCTGTTGCACGAAAATCCTAAAATCGCCAGGATTTTATATTTTTCTGTTAATTTTTGAAAGCAATCCTGATAATTTTATCTATCTTTCGTTAGTTTTGAGTTTTCTGATTTGAGTTGCAGAAGTGCTTCGAAAAATTCGATCTTTACAGACTGTTCAGATCCTGATAGATTCTGCCTCTATTTTGCATTTGGCTCTTGACCATCGTTTTATGTGAAACTCTAGGGGTAGAGTGTCACATGGAGGGGTAGTAAGCTGTAGCCAATGTCTAATGGAGTTGGTTTGCAATTTGTCCTAAGTTGAACACTTGTGCGTTTTTAATTTATAAGCACTAACCCTCTAATCAAATTATGAGAAGTTTTGTGTGAAGGGGTTTTTTAAGTTCCAAAGTAGAGGAATATGAAGAAACCGAGGATCGATCAGAGCTCAAACTTGGGGATGCCACCATGGCACCCCCTATGAATATCAATAATTATCAAGAGTCAAAGCTTGGGGATGCCCAAGGCAACCCCTCATCTTCATCGACTATCATAAGGTCGTCTTCGTTGAACTTCGTTTTTATCACTTTACATATTATGTGCTATGCTTGGAGCGTCTTTTTACTTCCAGTTTTGTTTGTTTATTTGCGGGTCATATCTTGATTGGATCCTAGCTTTATTTGTGTGGGAGAGAGACACGCTCCGCTTTTTCGTTTGAATACTCCTTTGCTTCGCTTATATCTTGTTGAGTATTCGTAGCTACTGTCTGTTTTCTAGGAAGCTCTCGCTTTTAGCTTTTATCTTGTTTAGAGCTGCTAGTTGTTATTGTTAAACTCTCTTGTTCTTCACTTATACTTGTTGGAGAGTTGTTGTTGAAAAATTTCTTGAATTGTCAATGCGACAAAATGCTGTTTGTGTGATGATAGAATAAAATGAAAAGCCTGCATAGTTTTGTAGATCATGGTGTGGATACTTGATGCTTATCATTGTTTTGAGATGGTAAGTTGAATGCTTAAACTTGCTGGTTATTTAGGTGGAATTGATTAGTAAAGAAATATGGTTGAAAGCTTGAAATTGTGTGGTTTTTCATAGTTGTTAATTCATAGTGCTAATCTTTCCATCAAAAGAATTGTTTGGTCAACAAGGGAGACGGTGTAGAGTTTTTATGCTTATGACTGGTAAATGTCTTATGTTGTTCTGTTACCGGTTATTATTAGATGTTTGCTTCAAATACCTTCTTTGCTAAGCCCAAAAATTCGTACTGAGTGTATGGTTCACTCGTGCATCCAATCCCCAAAGCCAAACTTTCTCGCCAGCTGTGTCCACCATATCTACCTATGCATGGTATTTCCTACCATTCCAAGTAAATTTGTCATGTGCTATCTTTAAAAATTCAAATACTTCTTTTTGTGCCTCTGTTTTTAAGCTCATGAGGGAGCAGTAGAGAGCTAGATATAACTTGTGACGAGCAGGGTCATTTCCCCCCTTTCACCCGGTGTTGATGGATTACGTCTTCACTTGAATCAACCCGAGAGCAGCTTAAGCAAAAAATATAAATACAACTCACAATTATCCTCCGCGCAATGCAAAACTAAGAAATCAGCCCAAACATTGGACAGTGGTGAAACCAAGGAGAAAGAGGAGCGTACTCGCTCTTCTAAGAACCAGCTGCTCTCACAAGTCTAAAAAACCTTGCTTGTCATGAGGGACTAGATAGCTTCTCTGTTGTGAAGTCGTTGACGAAAGCATGCATGGCTCAAAATCATTTTACTTCTGTTTCATAAAGACAAAAAGCTATAGCACATGACTAATCCCTGCTTCCCTCTGCGAAGGGCCTTTCTTTTACTTTTAATGTTGAGTCAGTTTTCCTCTTCCTTCTATCTCCACAAAAGCAAACATCTAGCATTGACCCTGGGTATCATTGAGCATATTGCATTGCCAAGATTAAACATGAATATTTATTTTGACATTATCTATAAGATAAACCGTTGGAAGTTGAAGCTTTTTGCTAATTCTTACATCTTCCTTTGTGTTGATTCTCAAACACTTTTGTTATGGAATTATTATCCTTGTGAATTAGACAAATATGTTGATCACATTGTTTTTATGTCTTTGACATACAATTTATGAAAGGTTTTGCTTGAATGATTCAACTTGTTTATTCATTGCTTTCTTGCTATCAATTATAGACAATTGTTTAGTATCTCTTCATTCACATCCTTTGATTTGCATTACTATCTTGATCAAGTTTGTGTTGGTTGCATGTATCATCAAAAATTATTTGTTATCACTTACCTACTCGAGGACGAGTGGGAGTTAAGCTTGGGGATGCTGATACGTCTCCGACGTATATATAATTTTTGAGTGATCCATGATAGTTTTGTGATATTGTCACTTGTTTTTACTGTCATTTATATAATTTTTAAGAATTTTGTCGGACTAACCTATTGACAAGATGCCCAGTGCCAGTTCCCTGTTTTTGCTGTCTTTTTGTTTCAGAAATTTACTTCTGAAAATATTCTCGGAACGTGCTGGAAATTTTTGTGGATTTTTTATTCGCCAAGATGAAGTACCAGACCGAAGGGGAGCCGGAGGGGAGGCCCACAGGGCAGGTGCGGCCACCTGCCGCGGGTCAAGGTGGACCCGTGGGTGGGGTCCGCCCCTGCCCGTGGGGTGTCACCTCGCGGCCCTCCGACGCCTTTAAATTTCCTTTGACCTAAAAACATCGAGGTGGCCATTATTTTCCAGAAACTCGACCCCGACGCGCCGTCACCTTGAACCCTAGTTTGGGGTCCCATCTGAAGCTGATCCCAGCACTCTGTCGGAGGGGTGATCGATCCCGGAGGGCTCTTCATCGCCATGCCTTCCTCCGGGATGAAGTGTGAGTAGTAGCACCTTGGACTACGGGTCCATGGCAGTAGCTAGATGGTAGTCTCTCACCTTTGTGCTTCATGGCTTATGATCTTGTGAGCTGCCTAACATGATCAAGATCGATTATTATAATGCTATGTGATGTGTTTGCTGGGATCCGATGGATTATGAAGTTATGTTCAGATTGTGCATGATTCTTATATGAGTTATTTATGTTCTTGCATGCTCTCCGATGTGCGTAGTTACTTTGTCCAAGTGATTGTGTGTATCTCCAAGAGAGGGTAGTTATGCTAGATAGTGGGTTCATGTCCCTTTTGTTCCTGGGCATGAGTGACAGAAATGTCTAAGGGCGAGGGTGTGTTGTTGCTACTAAGGGTAAAACAGCGGTGCTAGTGTCTCATTTGATATTAGTGTTGCTTACATCATGCGCTTTACTTAATTCATTTGTCTGTTGCTTGCAACTTAATACCGTTGTGTGACAGGCTGGATAGCGATCCCACGGTGGAGTTATTAGACAAAGACGCAGTTGGACTCAACGGTCTTTTTTCCTTGTCGTGATGCCTCCATAAATATTATCATGTTCTTTTTGTCATAGCTAAATTGGGTTTGTGTCATGATCTTGTCAATTGCCTAGCTGTAATTCGTTCACCCATCAGATGCATATTTTATTTACCTGAGAGACTCCACTAGTGAAACCATGGCCCCGGTCCATCTTTTTACATTGTTTACAACCTCATTTACTTGCTTTTAATCATCATTATTCCTCTGGTCACTTTTGCATTTATTCCATTTCATCATACAATTAACCGCTTTGTGTTCTGCGAGACCGGAGAGATTGACAACCTCTCCGCCGTTGGGGGCAAAGTATTTTGGTTGAGTGTGTGCAGGTCCGCGTCTGTTGAAGGTCAAGTGCCAGAGATCTTCAACATTCACCTCGTTGTTGATTTCAAAGTCCTACGGTTTTGATAAACCTCGGTTCAATTAATTGAGGGAAAACTGCTGCATACTACATCACCACCTTAAGCTGGGGGCACCACCCAACCAATACTCAACAAGCACTTCCTTCGAGCACTTTGCCTTCATGACAGGAGTTACCTCCAAGCAGTCAGGAGAGAAGCCGGGGAGGCGAGGCTCGTTCTCAAGGGACGTGTCCTTGCAATAGAAATAAGATTTTTGCCTGTCCTTGACATGGCTGGGGAAAAGAGGCTTGGGGAAAGGATAACCTTGACGTCGTTGCAAAGCAACAACTCCACATTGAAGCAGAGGACCGCTAGAGGTCTCAGGTTGAGGATTACAATAAAAGAGTTCAAGCCAGATATCTAAATCTGGCTTGATTTGGAGATAATCTTCGTAGAGAGTGACAAAGTTGGAAAGATTGAGGATAGAGCTGGGGGCGAGATCATGAATGCGGATCTTGTAATGTGCAAGAAGATGGTGGAAGAACAAGTTGCTCGGGGGTGAGAAGCCGTGGAAGAGGTGCTCGCCGAAGACGACGACTTCCTCGGCAGACGGGGTGGGCTCGACCTCCTCACCAGCGGCGCGCCACTCAATACCAGAGGAGATAAGCCCAGATTGTTCATACTCCTTGAGGGTTTCAGGGGACATAATAGATCTGTCCCAGTTGGCGGAGATGGAGCGCCGAGATGTGGGTGCAGTAGAAGCGGCTACGACAGCGGCGGCGGCGGTGGCAATGTCCACCACAGTATCGAGGGAGGCCTTTCCGGCCTTACCCTTCTTCTTGGCTTGCTTTGGAGCCATGGCAAGGCGGGGAGAGAAGTGCGCGTGTGCGTGCAGCCACGTGCGTACGAGGAAAAGCAGAGGAAGAAGATGAAGTGGAAGCGGAGGGGACAAATGAGATCTGGTCCCCCACTTCAATACTTATAAGGGGATAACAGAAACCCTAGAGAATGACGGCGCCGCCTGTCGCGATAAATTTGTGAGAATATCGAGATGTCCGTGATAATCTCGCTGGTCAAAGACGCGGCACACCCGAGGCGTGAAGGAGACCATGGTCAACGGATGACATGTGTAGAAGTGAAAATGATATAAAACGATCCGAAAAGGCCGACTTGTTTCAAGGACAGGTCTTTAGAGTTGTGAAGTAAAAGAGTTCTCCCTCCTAGCCGACTCGTAAAAGTTATAGCCACGAGGCCAACCAGAGAGTGGGGGTCAAGCGTGGCGAGCTTGAGTGAAGGAAGAGGGGTGACTCGTTTCACAAAGCTCATTTTTATATGCAGTAATTCATCTTGGAACTATCAGTAGGCGACTTCCGGATTATCAACTCCAATGAAGAAGTCGGAGAAAAGGAGTCGGACGAATACGGCAAGGTTGTGTCCAAGATACATTCGGGGGCTACTGATAGGGGGTACTTTCCGGGTAGGCCCATGGAACCGGATAGTGCACCCGCCAAGACCAAGAAGGCCCAAGTCGGGTTACACCTCAAGCAACATGGGCTGGGCTAGGAATGAGTCGGTGATACGTGCATTTTATATCATCATTTATACAACTTATATTATCATATTAGAATGTTATTGGCATTGTTATATCATTGTTTTTACATGTTTTAGATGATTTATGGGACTTTCATACAAAGTCCCTATTTTTGGTATTTAATTTATGGGAGGCAGAAAACCTCCTTTTTCTTGTTTTTATTGTTCCAGGAGCTACAGGGACCCAAATGGAAAAAGAAAAAATTGCGCAGCTGGTTTTTCATCGGGAGAATAACAGAGGAAAGAAGATCGAAGGAAGAAGAGCCACGAGCCCAAAAGAGGGGGCCCACGCGGTTAGATTCTTTGGTCTCGTGGGGCCCACCAACTGGAGCCTCGGGCACTTCCTCGCTCGGGTTTTTTTTAACACGTCGTTGCCTCGCCCGAAAAGTTACGCCCTAATTTTCCCAAGTCCATCCGAGGCGGCGGCGGCGAAACTCCTGATTCCCTCCGAGGGGGAATCAGATCCTGCTGCTCCGGAGCACCGGAGAAAGGGAAAATCATCGTCATCGTCATCACCTCTCCTCCTTGGCGTGGGAGGAGGCCTCTACATCATCACCATCACCAAGACCAGCACCATCTCCATCATCATCTCCGTGATCCACTCCGCCCCCCTCGTAGTTTGAGAGTTGCTATACCCTAGATACTTGTCTTATGCTCTTATTCATGTTTGTGATTGAGTACTTGTAATTATTTGGAGGAGAAGTTATATTTTCAGATTGTGTTGTACCATTTATGCCACTGAATATTATCATGTTTGCACGTTGTGAGTAGTTCCCGTATGTTCCTAAGGGCATAGGATGAATTGGCAATGATTTATATATGACATGTGTTGGTATTTTGTCTAGTGTTTATCTTTTATGTGATTCTATGATGGTGTTGTATGAACGTCGACTGCACAACACTTCACCCATATGGGCTCATAGGAGAACACCGTAGTGTAATGAATTGAGCGAGACTTGGGAGGACACGTAAACCTGAGACCGAGTCATGAAGTTACTTTATGGGGTATTAGTATCGGGGACCTTAGAGTGTAATGCTATGGTTGGACTTTATGTCTTAATAATTCTTGTGCAGTCATTTACTTGGCCACATGATCCATCATAAGGGGTTTAGTTTATTTATTTAGCTATAGCTAACAATGGCTCCGTCGAAAGAAGATTAAAACTTGACAAGATATTCAACATGTTGTTTAATAAATCTCTATGCCTAGCAACATCTATGCCGCCCTCGGGAACATTTTCCACATATAAGACACACATTACTTGAGCCTGTCCTCTTGCCACATAGAGGATTGGGCTTTTCTTCATTTGAGAGCTTTCAACTGTCACTATTTATTTTCAGCATTTTTATTCTCTTTGCAACTATACAACCAAAAATTCCAAAAACACTTGCATCTTTTATTGTTTTATTTATCATTCTTGCTAACCAATACCTTCAGCTCCTCGTGGGTTCGACAACCTTTTCTAATCGAAAGGTACTACAATTGTTCTCCTGCACTTGGGAGTCATCAGCCGGCAAGCCCGCCACGAGTTAGCTAAAGGAAAGGACTCGGCAAGACTGGAGTCCTCGTACAACCCGGAGTACCAAATTGGAAGGCAAGGACCTAGTGTAGGACTCCGTGTTCATGTGTAACTCGACGTAGTCAGTAAGTCCAGGGACCAGGCCGCCTTTATAAGGGGGTTCCTGAGCTTTATATCGATAAGCTGGAACAAGTCTCACAAGTCCTCAAGTCCTATAGTCACCGAGTCTCGAGTTAGCGAGATCGGGAACTTGTAATCGATATCAACACCAAATAATAAAAAACAAGCAGGAAGTAGGTCTTTACCTCCATCAAGAGGTGCCGAACCTGGGTAACTCCTTGTCCCTTGTCGAGATTAACCAACTCCTGTGTTCCTAGTCGCCATAGCCCCACAACTCAGCTTCCCGGAGGAAGTACTTGCCGTGACAACCCCACGACAGGGATCTTCATCATGAGTTTCTTCTTTACTATTGTTGGATTAAATAAATCATGAGGTTTTTTTATGCTTGTGTTTAGTATAATCTCCATGGTGCGTTAGTGACAACGCGCGTGCCGTGGATATATTAGAAAGAGACTATTTAAGAGATAGGTTGTGGTGTTTTTAGTAACTAGAAGATACCCCGCACATTGCAGCGGGTATCACTTTAGAAACTACATCATGTAAATAAATGGTATAAAAGGTATGACATATTAAATGAATATTCAAAAATCATTTGGTCATAGTCGATATACTAAATTTTCATAGACATAAATTGCGTGTGTATTATATATTGTTAATGTGAACTATTAGATGGTTGGAGGAATGTATGATGTGTATATTAATAAGTATTCATGGAAATGACATGGACAATTGATTGGCTAATAGCATGGATGATGTGGATAGATTGCATGTTGAGATAGAAAAATAATAAATGCACTTAGTGGGGTTTTGCTTTATAAGAGGTATAGATATCTTTGGATGCCGATAGTGACAGTATGAAGTATCCATATATGTGGAATACGAACTTTAAGGTGTGCTTTTGTAGCCCTACGCAATTCTCATATTATTTGATTCACGAAAGAATGATCTCCGAGTAACGTATACCTTGCATATTATGTGTTTAACTATGTTAATGATGTTGAGAGTTGCCACTAGTGAAAGTATGAAGCCTAGGCCTTGTTTCCAAGTATTGATACACCGTTTTCAGTCACTTTTTCCACTCGTTCGCTTGCTGCTATTTTTATTACAGAATTACAAAATCACCTTTTACCATCCATATAACTTGCATTTTACTATCTCTTTGTCGAACTAGTGCATCTATACAATTAGCCATTGTATTAGGTGTGTTGGGGACACACGAGACTTCTTGTATCTTAATTGCAGGGTTGTTTGAGAGGGATACATTCAACCTACGTCTCCCATGGATTCGATAAATCTTGGGTTACTCACTTAAGTGAAATTTGCTGTTGTTCTACAAACCTCTACGCTTGGAGGCCCAACAGAGTCTACAAGAATAGAAGCATGTAGTAGATATCAGTGCACTAGAAAGCAAGAGGATTTGGCTGTGGCAATATGATAGGAGAGGTGTTTTCTCCGTCCGGTCATCATATCACATGCTGGTGAACACTAGAGAGATTCGGACTGCATGACTGGACGAGATCGAGGGTTCTTCAGATGTTCGAGGAGAAAACAAGAAATGGTCAATGTTTTGGCATGTCAAAGTGCCATATAAACTCCGGGTATTCTTGTGGAGGCTTGCAAGACAGTCTCTACCTTGAGGGGATGTGCTCCACCATAGAAATATGGTGACGCAGGGCTCTTGCACGATCTACGGAGCATCTGACTCTTGAAAACATTCGTTACTAGAGTAAAACATGGCAAGGTGCGTTTGGTCTCTTGTTTTGGATGAGATAACCGAGTTGATTGCAGATATACAGGAGCCTCATGCGCGGGGGTGGCTGGCGGAGGTTTTTCTTGCCCTTCCCCAGGAGCACATGACTAGAGTCGTGGTCACGCTATGGGCTCTCTGGCATGCGAAGCAGAAGGCGATTCATGAGAAAGGTTTTTGATTTCCAAGCATGTTGTCAACACACAGCTTCGTGGAAAGGTTTTTGTGTGATCTCGTTGAAGCGACACCTTCTCCAAGTGACGGACAAGTGGGGCCAACGGCGGGACCAAAGTGGATCCCGACGCTGGCAGGAGCTGTGAAGGTTATTGTCGATGCTGCAACATCTAAGAACTCACCTATTTCGGTGATTGCAGTGGTGGCTCGACGGGAGGACGACATGTTCCAGGGTGCTTCATCGGTGGTGATGAATGGGGTCACCGACCGGAAATTTTGGAAGGGGAAATGATTGGGTTCTCCCGGGGGATCGCGCTGCTCGCGTCCCCCGCCTTCTGCTGGCGCCACACGTCCCCTGGACCCGGAAGAAAAACTGGCCGCCTTATCCTCAAGTCACGAACGCTCCCGTCCACTCAGTTTTTGTGCAAGTCAAAAACGAGACCTCATCTCCTACCTCGTCCTCTCCTCCCATGGTTCCGAGCCATCCCCTTCCTCCTCCCTGATCCTCTCCTCCACCTGCTCCCTTCTTGCGCGCTGCCTAGCTCCTGGGTGCTGCCAAGCCATGACATAGCTGCTCCCCGCCGGACGTCCACGAGGTCGCCGCCGCCACGCCTCCACGAGAAAGGCCGCCGCCCGTCTCCTCGGCGACGGCGCTCGAGCCACCGGCGTCGCCCTCGGCCACGAGCACGCCATGGCCGTCCCCGCGCGACTCCATGGCACAGCCGTCGACCTGCGCCCCTCCCTGGCCCGGCCGCCACCGGGTGCCTCCTTGGCAAGGTCGCCGTCCCTGCGCGGCTCCTCGGCGAGGGCGGCTGAGACTGCTGCAAGCGGGGCGGTGGTGCTCCCTACCTCCGCCATGGATCCTCCTTCTCTCCCTAGCGGTGGTGCTACCGACCGTTAGCGGTGGTGTGATGTCTACACACGCTTCTATTCTTGTAGACAGTGTTGGGCCTCCAAGAGCAGAGGTTTGTAGAACAGCAGCAAGTTTCCCTTAAGTGAATAATCACCCAAGGTTTATCGAACTCAGGGAGGTAGAGATCAAAGGTATCCCTCTCAAGCAACCCTGCAATCACAATACAAAAAGTCTCTTGTGTCCCCAACACACCCAGTACACTTGTCAGATGTATAGGTGCACTAGTTCGGCGAAGAGATAGTGAAATACAAGTAATATGAATGATTATAAGTAGTAATTGCAATCTGAAATAAAAATGGCAGCAAGCAAACATGTAGAAGAACTTGTTGTAAACGGTGTTTCAATGCTTAGAAAAAAGGCCTAGGGATCATACTTTCACTAGTGGTCACTCTCAACAATGCAATCATAATTGAATATAAATATAAGCACTTCAATATACTACTCCGAAGTATTCTCCGGCTGGATAACGAACACTAATTCATTGTGTAGGAATGCAAAAGCACGCCTCAAACATATATTCCCAAGTAGTAATGAATACCCCACACTGGACCATGAGCATTCATAGGAGGTACTAACACACCACAATTTCATAGAGACATCCAACTCAAATAATAAATCAGTGAACAAGTATCTTGTGAAATATAGCCTAAAGACCCACACGGTGCACACACTGTCACCTTTACACACGTGGGACAAGGAGTCTCCGGAGATCACATAAATAAAGCCCACTTGAGTAACATAACAACATCTAGATTGCAAAGCTCATGATCACATATAGATCACATCATGGGAGAGAGAGATATAGACCACATGGCTACCGGTACGGCCCTCAGCTCCGAGGGAGAACTACTCCCTCCTCATCATGGGAGTCAGCAACGGCGATGAAGATGGTGGTGGAGTCGATGGAGATGGCTCCGGGGGCACTTCCCCGTCCCGGCAGGGTGCCGGAACAGAGACTTCTGTCCCCCGAAACTTGTCGGCGATGGCGGCGGCGCTGCAGATGTTTCTTTGGAATATGACGGGTCCGTCTAGGTTTTATGCGTCGGGGGCAATATATAGGCGAAAGGGCGGCGTCGGAGGGCTCCCGTGGGCCCCACACCACCTGGTGGCGCGGCAGGCATGGGTCCCACGCCACCCTATGGTGTGGCCGGCCCACGGCCCTCCAGGTCCTCTCCTTCGGGCTCCGTGTAGTCCATTGAATTATAAGACTGCTGCTTTTTGTCCCGTCCAATTCCGAGAATATTTCCTTAAGTACTTTTCTGAAACGGGAAAACAGCAGAAAACAGGAACTGGCACTGTGGCATCTTGTTAATAGGTTAGTTCCAGAAAATGCATAAAAATGCTATAAGATGTAAACAAAAACATGTAGCAAATGGTATGAAAACAAGCATGGATCATAAGAAATTATAGATACGTTGGAGACGTATCAGCATCCCCAAGCTTAGTTCTACTCGTCCTCGAGTAGGTAAAACGATAACAAATAATTTCTTAGGAGACATGCTAACTCACAATCTAGATCAACATAGCAATGCAAAGCACATGATGTGAATAAGGTGATTCAAAACAATTGTCTATAGTTGACATTAAGCAAACAATGATTAACAAATGCTAGCTAAAAGAAGTTAGAACTTTTCATGAATCAGCGTGTTGGAGACAAGGAACCATACATAAGGTTTAGAAAGAAGGATAGTAAATTGTGTCTCCAATGTAAAATGTCAATCAATCTTCAAAGCATCAAATTCAGTCAATAATAGAAATAGCCAAGCTCAAGTCAAGTGTCCTTTATCCATCCACTTAACTTATCAACTGTTATGTAGTCCACTCAACTAATACAAGCAAGAAGAAGGCTTGGCACCATGAGGTTATGGCAAAGAGAATAATAATGGGGGTTTGGAAGGCCAAAAAGAAAGGCTCAAACAGTGGAAGAGGTAACCACAAGACAAGAGGAAGTCCCGTAGTAGACACTGAATGAGGAGTAGTGATTGCCATGCAACGGATGCACATAGAGCTATATGAATGGAAGCTCTCCAATGGAACTAGTGGGGGTGCATCCAACTTGCTTGCCCATGAAGACCTAGAGCTCACTTGAGGAGGCCCATCGTTGGAATATACAAGGCAAGTTCTATAACGTTTGGTCCCCACATAGTTATACTAATGAAGCATGAAAACTCACTACAATGATGTAGGTGCTACTAGCACAAGTGTGGAATAAAAGGATAGTAGTGTTGCCCCCTCTCTCATTTTATATTCTTTTTTCTTTTTCTCTTTTTTGCTTTTTGCTTTTTGAGGCCTTTGTGGCTCTTTTATATTTTTCTCTCATTGGTCTCTTTTGGACTCTTTTGATTGGCCACTTTGGACTCTTTTCAATATGCTCACAGGTAGAGGCAACACTCTATTTTACAAGATGATCATCACACTTTTTTGGTGTACTCAAAACTCAAAGACTAATACATGGTGTATGGTGGATATGCAAGACCGAGCGTAGTGTGGAAAAGATGTAACACATGTGGAAAACCACGCATCACACTAACTCAAATGGTCAAGCAATACTATATGGTAATGAAGTAAAAATGACATAAAGTCATGTAATGTAAATGATGGATGTTGCATGGCAATGTATCTCGGAACAGCTATGGAAATACTGTGATAGGTAGATATGGTGGCTGTTTTGAGGAAGATAGTTGGCTTATGTGTAGGAGAACAAGATGAAGATCTCCCACGGGGTTGGATGTACTTGCGAAGTATGCACCAATCTCAATGTGAAAAAGGGCAATGCAAAGTACCAAAGAGGCTAGCAAAATATGGAGGTGGAAGTGCCAAAAACCAAAAACTCACATAGCATGTCGTATATTGCAAACAACTAACAGTATCAAAGTTTTACAAATGGTTAGAGACACCCCGAGAGGGATCGTGGCGGCGACACAAGTGCCCCGTTGGCTTCCCCGACCATTGCAATAACTATACCATTAGAAACTTCTTTTCAACTAAGAGGAAATCACGACACTAAAGCACTATTGACTTAAGTTGTTTTTAATTCAGAAAAGTACGGCTCCACGCTCTACTAACACATCTTCACTAATCAGCTCTTAACAACATTAACCAACATATTTTAACCATTAGTTATTTTAATACCTCAAAACAATTGAAGAGGAGCAAGTTATCTACACAATGGTCTACAAGACTATGCAGCTTTTCTCTATTTCATACCACTATCACAAGCATAGCATTTTCCAATCTAACACATCAACCAAGCAACTAAAACAATTCTCTAACAAATAAGAGTGAAACACAAGAGAGCTTAACACAAAGAACTAGCAGCCCTAAACAAGATAACATGCTAAAAGCGAGAGCTTACTAGAAAACAGACAATAGCTAAGAATACTCAACAAATATAAGCGAAGCACAAGAGTATTCATATGAAAAAGCGGAGCGTGTCTCTCTCCCACACAAGAATGCTAGGATCCAACTTATTAAGCAAACTAAAACACACACTCAAAATAAAAATAGACGCTCCAAGCAAAATACATAAGATGTAGTGGAATAAAAATATAGTATCACTAGAGATGACCTGATAGTTTTGTCGATGAAGAAGGGGATGCCTTGGGCATCCCCAAGCTTAGATGCTTGAGTCTTCTTGAATTTGCTGGGGATGACCCACCAGGGCATCCCCAAGCTTAGGCTTTTCACTCTTCTTGATCTCATCATATCGTCCCTTTTGCTTGAAAACTTCCACCACATCAAACTCAAAGTAATTCTCATTAGAGGGTTAGTGCATAAACCAAAAATTCACAAGTTCTACTGTGACACAAGCACACCTTAATGCATTATAACATTAGCTACAGCCACTGATGCTCAAAGAATCAAAAAGATCCAAATAAACATCGCAAAAGAAGCAATGCACAATAAAAGGCAGAATCTGTCAAAATCTGAACAGTCTGTAAAGACGAATTTTTTTGAGGCACTAGAGTTGCTCAAATCGAAAATCACTGAACTAGAAAAAGTTTCATACATATATGAAGATTCAGCACACAAAATCTCAAAGCATTTCGTCGCTTCTGGAATAAATGACGAATTTAACGGTGACAGAAAGAAATCTGTTTCCTGTGCAGAAATCCAAATATAGCAAAAACTTTCTACTAGAGACCTTACTTGGCACAACATTGCAAGAAAATAAAGATACAAAGAAGTTGCTACAGAAGTAAACAAACTTCTTGACTCAAATAAAAGAAAAGATACTGAAAATAAAATGATGGGTTGTCTCCCATAAGCGCTTTTCTTTAAAGCCTTTTAGCTAGGCATGGTAATTTTGATGATGCTCACATAAAAATGAGAGTTGGAGCACAATAAGGGAGCATCAAGAAGAAACTATAAAACTCATTTAAATCTAACCCACTTCCTATGCATTGGAATCTTGTAAGTAAATAAATCCATGAAGCATAAATTGACTAGCATAGGAAGACAAAATAGGTGCAACTTCAAAAATTTCAACAAAAGGAGAGGAGATTCAATATTATTGTGATATATGAAGCCATGTCTACCTTTTTCATAAAAACTTTCAGTAGCATAATTTATAAAATCCACAATATAACCATCACATGTAAAATTCTTATCATAATCCATATGCATAAAAGTATTATTATTACTCTCCACATAAGTAAAATCCTTCTCATTAGTAATAGTGAGAGTAAAACTACCATATCCATCATTGTAATCATCATATATGGGAGGCATAGTATCATCAAAGCAAATTTCCTCCTCAAAGCTTGGGGGACTAAAAGATCATTTTCATAAAAACTAGCTTCCCCAAGCTTAGACTTTTCCATAGCATTAGCAATAATGGTGTTCAAAGAATTCATACTAATAACATTACTACCACTATTATGCAAACAAGCTTCCATAGGTTTTTTAATTTTCTCTTCAAAAGCATCATGTCCTAATTCAATATAAAGTTCATAAAGATCCCTAATTTTTTTGTTGTTTTCCATTAAGCCTAACTAGTGAAATTAAAACAAGAAACAAAAAGATATAATTGCAGAATCTAAAGGAAATAACTTCAAGCACTCACACAACAGCAACAGTACTAGAAAATAGCTTAGTAGCCAGATGATGTGAGTACCTTTTACCTTACCTCCCCGGCAACGGCGCCAGAAAATAGCTTCGTTGCCGGATAGCTTTGTTGTTGGAGTGTGAGTGCCGCTTACCTTACCTCCCCGACAACGGCGCCAGAAAATAGCTTGATGTCTACACACGCTTCTATTCTTGTAGACAGTGTTGGGCCTCCAAGAGCAGAGGTTTGTAGAACAGCAGCAAGTTTCCCTTAAGTGAATCACCCAAGGTTTATCGAACTCAGGGAGGTAGAGGTCAAAGGTATCCCTCTCAAGCAACCCTGCAATCACAATACAAAAAGTCTCTTGTGTCCCCAACACACCCAATACACTTGTCAGATGTATAGGTGCACTAGTTTGGCGAAGAGATAGTGAAATACAAGTAATATGGATGATTATAAGTAGTAATTGCAATCTGAAATAAAAATGGCATCAAGCAAATATGTAGCAGAACTTGTTGTAAACGGTGTTTCAATACTTAGAAACAAGGCCTAGGGATCATACTTTCACCAGTGGTCACTCTCAACAATGCAATCATAATTGAATATAAATATAAGCACTTCAATATACTACTCCGAAGTATTCTCCGGCTGGATAAC
The DNA here is from genome assembly GCA_012064385.1 of Puccinellia tenuiflora. Taxonomy (NCBI): domain Eukaryota; kingdom Viridiplantae; phylum Streptophyta; class Magnoliopsida; order Poales; family Poaceae; genus Puccinellia; species Puccinellia tenuiflora. The sequence goes on along the minus strand of QRDG01001505.1, from coordinate 1,061,846 downwards.
GAACACTAATTCATTGTGTAGAAATGCAAAAGCACGCCTCAAACATATATTCCCAAGTACTAATGAATACCCCACACTGGACCATGAGCATTCATAGGAGGTACTAACACACCACAATTTCATAGAGACATCCAACTCAAATAATAAATCAGTGAACAAGTATTTTGTGAAATATAGCCTAAAGACCCACACGGTGCACACACTGTCACCTTTACACACGTGGGACAAGGAGTCTCCGGAGATCACATAAATAAAGCCCACTTGAGTAACATAACAACATCTAGATTGCAAAGCTCATGATCACATATAGATCACATCATGGGAGAGAGAGATATAGACCACATGGCTACCGGTACGGCCCTCAGCCCCGAGGGAGAACTACTCCCTCCTTATCATGGGAGTCAGCAACGGCGATGAAGATGGTGGTGGAGTCGATGGAGATGGCTCCGGGGGCACTTCCCCGTCCCGGCAGGGTGCCGGAACAGAGACTTCTGTCCCCCGAAACTTGTCGGCGATGGCGGCGGCGCTGCAGATGTTTCTTTGGAATATGACGGGTCCGTCTAGGTTTTATGCGTCGGGGGCAATATATAGGCGAAAGGGCGGCGTCGGAGGGCTCCCATGGGCCCCACACCACCTGGTGGCGCGGCAGGCATGGGTCCCGCGCCACCCTATGGTGTGGCCGGCCCACGGCCCTCCAGGTCCTCTCCTTCGGGCTCCGTGTAGTCCATTGAATTATAAGACTGCTGCTTTTTGTCCCGTCCAATTCCGAGAATATTTCCTTAAGTACTTTTCTGAAACGGGAAAACAGCAGAAAACAGGAACTGGCACTGTGGCATCTTGTTAATAGGTTAGTTCCAGAAAATGCATAAAAATGCTATAAGATGTAAACAAAACATGTAGCAAATGGTATGAAAACAAGCATGGATCATAAGAAATTATAGATACGTTGGAGACGTATCATGGTGCTGCCATCTGTGTCCCGCGGTGCTACTGCGGGTACGTGGCATTGCTACCAGGGAAGGCCGACGGAGCTTCCATCGGCTTGCGGCATTGCTACCGATGTTGAGCGGCACTGCTACAATTGACCGGCGGTGATGCTCCCAGGAGAAAGTATCTCAAAGTAAGAGAGTATCGCCACCGGCCCCGAGCACGTCGCGAGCTCGTCACCTCGAGCCTGCGAGCGTGGGGCGCACCGGCACCGGCGCAGTGCTGTCTGGGCTCGGTGGCGCCGCTGCCACCACACCTGTGAGGTGCTACCAAGACGACGGCTCGTTCGGCTGCGGCGTCGCGTATGCTACCGGTGGAGCTACGGTGACGCGGTGGTGCTGCTTGCAGCAAGAGGGGATGCTCAACGGCGGGAGGTGGTGCTCCCGGCGGTTGGGAGAGGATGCTCCCAGACGGAGGAGAGGTGATGCTTCCAGGGGGCAGAGGTGGTGCTGCCTGCGACTCGAGGTGATGCTTCCGGCGGTGGGACTCGAGGTGATGCTCCCGGCGGCCGGAGGGGTGCTACTTGCAACTCAAGGGGATGCTCCTAGCGGCAGGAGGCGGTGCTCCTAGGGCAGCAGAGGATGATCAGGTGGCGGAAGATTTTTTTCAACGATGCTTTAGTATAAGATTTTTTTGCTACAATTGTTATGTGGTTTTGCTACAATATAATAAGTTTTTTGCTACCTTGTCTCCATCGAGGTCTTCGTCGATGTTTTCAACGAGGTCGGTTTTGCTACAATAATTTTTTTTGCTACTATTTGTTCTATATTTTTTGCATCATAAGTCTCATCAGAGGACCTCGTCGGAATTTTTTTGCTACGATGCTGCAATATACCAATTTTTTTGCTATTATAGATATGTGGTGTTGCTACAATAGTATAAAGATTTTGCTACGATGTCTCCGGCGAGGTCTTTCGTTGATGTCTCCGGAGAGGTCTCTGGCGATGTCTCCGGCAATGTCGATGTTGCTACAATAACACATTTTTGTTGCTGTGAGATCTCCAGCGAGGTCTCCGGTGAGGTCTCCGGCGAAGTCAGTCTTTTCTTTTTCTATTTTGTGGACGAACCGTTTTTTGCTACCTGGAGCAAAAGCGGATTATTATTTGCTACATGGAGCAAAAGCAGATTATTATTTGCTACATGGAGCAAAAGCGGGATTTGATCAGAAAATAGGAGACACGTGTCAACACGGGGACCGGGGGATGGGAACATCCCGATCCTCCGGGGGACGCTCAACACTGCCCTTTTGGAAGCCCTGGCATGTAAGGAAGGACTCGTACTGGCTGTTGATTTGCATCTGCAGCAAGTTCAGTTGGCGAGTAACTGCCTAAATGGCTAAATGTGACCCGTAGCTTGTCGGGTGCATGCTTGGGCAGCTATGGTCACATTATCAAAGGTAATAAACGCACGGGCAGCTTCAGAGCTGTGGATTTCGTCCATGAAAGAAGAAGTGCAAATTGTTCATGACGTAATTGTCAAAGCGTTACAATTGTGTTGTCACGTAAAATTATCACACGACACCACGATAACCGTCGTACTTTCGTGATGACGAACCGATTGCTTTCCGAGCAAAGCAACAAAGATCTCCTTATTTTTATAGAGGAGAGACGACCGCTTTTCAGCGCAAAACGATAAAGATGAACCAAACTCTAGGGCTGCTAGGAATTCGGCAGGAGAAGAAACGATAAAGAAAATGAACATGTAAAGATAGATTAATTTTTAATGTACGTCAATTGGTCCCTTTTCCAATCGGCCGTATGCCCACATTATATAGGCAGCCTGGTCTATGGCAAATACAGTAGGGCACGACATCGTTTCCTTCACGTGAAAGCCAAGTTTAATATTCCTAATCACCTCTAATCTATCCGGCCGGCCCAGCTCACCCGGGTGCACATGCACCTGGTATATTAGAGCATTTTTTAAAAATAGTAAAACATTACGAAAAAATCTGAAAAAAATTGGTGACATACATATATGAGTTTACCATACTCGTGCAAAACTTCGGAATGAAATGACAAATTATGTGCTCTGTATAAAAAAGACAAATACAGTTGTCAGAATTAGATCTAAAAACACAAATTTGAAAACACAGATTTTGTCTTTTTTGCACAGAGCACAGAATTTGTCATTTCATTCCGAAATTTTGCACGATTGTGAAAACCTCATATTTGTGTGTCACCAATTTGTTTCAGATTTTTTCGTAATATTTAATATTTTTTAAAAATGCTAAAAAATAACAGGTGCATGTGAGCTCGGGTGCACAAATGAATTTCCGCACATATACGATCTAGTAGTATCTATAGTACTAGCACATACAGTACGATCTAGCACAATCGATCGGCCGGTGCACTTACGTACGTGACTCCAATACGTCTCTTCAGCCTGGCTTCCGACCGAGACTTGTTAGGATTTGTCCTACACATCTTCGTATCTCTGAATCCATCCAGGACTTGTCTTCGGTAGCCAATAGTTCAATAAATACTCCATATATTTCGCCTCGTTCAATAACTTGCTTCATCTGCCGTACGTCGGCCATACCATTCTGCACTAGAACAAAATATTCCGGCCAGGACGCTAATCACACCGGATAATAACGATTGATCTCATGTCCATGCGACTTCTCCTATTGCACCTTTCCTTACGTTACTTCACAGCCTGTGCAAACCTGGAACATCAGCTTACAATTTCAGGCCGGTTAGGACTTGTCCTAAGCAGCGGCGCGCTAGCTCGACGTATCCCAAAATCTGGTCAGCAGCTGTCCTACAAGCAAGTCCATGCATACCTGTTGCAACACATCTGAAATGAACCAACTGATTAGCTTGATCAATCAATAAATTAATTTCGGCCGATCACTCAAACTACTAGCCAAATTACGTCATGTAGATGCACATTGCATGGCCAGGTGTTCTGTTTTTACGCCAGAGGGTAGGCACGTGTGGTTGCAATCTACACTGTGTGTAACTTATAAAACTGATGAATAAAAGGGAGGTGTTCGCTCAAAAAAAAAAAAAATCAGCGAGCATACCACCTTATTTATTTTCACTGAGTATCACCCAATTTGTGCAGGTTGTTATGAAGTAGCTCATGGTGTTCATCTCATGCTCCTACGATGGCCCTCCTATTCCATAGAAGTTATGTCGAGCATTTTCCATGTTTTCTAGCGATGATTTTTTTTAGATTCGAATTTTGTGATGCATCGACAACCCTGCCTCACCATCATAGACTACTTACAACATAAGATGGATCTCTATTCTTATTGCAAATAGTATATATTTTCTGATTTTCACTGATAATACCCAGATTTGTGCATCTTGTTGCCTGACCCTTTTTGTATGAGTCGCATGTCCTGTTTCAAATTTGATGGAATCTGTCGGCAAAGGCCTCGACGTCTCTTGTGTTATAGCGGGCGATTGGCACCGCACATCTACAACGCGACTCCTCCCTCAACTATTTATTGGTCTTCCTCTCCTTCCTCTCGGTGAAGGCCTAAAGCAAATGGGGAGGTGGTCATGGCAACACATGGGTTTGCAAAACGGAGCCAAAATTGATACTATGATCGTTCATAGCTAAGGGGTGAATTTTCCGACTTTTCTTGTTGCTAATGCGTAGAATCTTGGTACACTACTTTTTTTACAAATTTTCTCTAATTTTGTGACCAAGATATAACACACTTCTAATTTAAATTACATTTAATTTTGATAAATCTCATTAAACTCGTTTAGTGCATTAAACATATATAGAAAGCTCAAAAATTCAACATGGTCAGGGATTGTGCCTTCAATATGATATTTGTTTCCGTGAAAATTGTGAACGTTTAATTTCTAATATTATTTGTGATACCCGCTTCATAAAAATAACAATTTTGGGATTATACAAAATGAAAATAATAATTTCACGAAAGCCTGGTTTGGGAATGTTGTTTACAAAGTCAAAATCCACGTTTGTGTAGATTTGGAGCAATAGGTTAGTCATTGATATGACCTTTTTTTTTGTGTGGGTAAGTCATTGATATGACCTTGACCTTGCTAATTTGGGGTTAAAGTCAGTAATCTTCACAAAAGGTAATCCATCTTTTGAAGACTTTTGTAATAATTGTTGTATTGTAAGTTTATGGTTTTTTCTTAAAACTAGGGCACTAAACAGAAAGCTTCTTGAAGGTTTTTATCTCCACTATTATTACTAACTAGTTGACTGACCGTGCTTTGCTACGGATGCAGAGATATATCGATACTTCTCTGATTTTATGAATACGAATATACATTGTTTTGAAGTTTAAGATACACTTCGCCACAAGGCGTACACCATTAGTATTACAGACTACAAGTATATGTACAGTTACAATATAAGTTTTCTCTAGAGCATTCTTATAAGCACTCAGAAAGACCAGTAGACCACACAATTATGGCATCTGGGTGTCTTAAAAGGAACTTTACGAATAAAATGACTATTGCTCTGCTCCAATCTGCCACCGCCTCTGTCCGGCCATTCCATATCTGAACAAAGAATGAGATTACAGAGTCCACAAAATGAAGATTATTCCAAGCCAAAGTATCTGCTTGTTGTGCAACAAAGGATTAATCCATCTAGTATCGCAGCCACACAGTATAACAATGGCTTGTTCATGATCATAAAACTGAGTTTGTCATGTGCCGATCAGTTTTCCTTTAAATGCAGATACCAGTAACATCAACTTGCTTAAAAAGGAATTAAGGCTCACAGTTGCACAATGAAATTTACTATGCTTCTGAACTAACTGCTTTTCGAAACTCCAAGTCCATATATATCAAATAAAAATAAACCGTGCTTACAAATTTTGAAATATATCAAATAAAGCCAACACTCGTGGTTTAGGTAGCTACACCAAAATATTTGCACGGAATGTATACACCTTCAAGTTGCCTGCTTGCCTGTTCATCCACTTGGTAGAAAATAATAACAGTACATAATACAAAGCGTGATGTTTAACAGGGATTATACCCGGCTACCTGCATGAGGACCAGGACATCGATGGGGTCGTTTTCTTCACAAAGGGTCCATGGAATGAAGCCGTGGACGTGAGGGTACAAAACGGACGAGTACAGGATCCGTTCACCCTCACAAAAGGACACATTCATGCCAATGCAAACATAAAAAAAAAAAAGGTGAGGATAAGAAGAAATAACTGAAAGCACGACAAGCAGCCAGTTTGAACAGCCAAGTGCAACAAGTCATTGTCAAATACTGTCATAATAGTGTGCTAAAAGGTATTATATAGACTCAAACCAAAAGTACATTATCTTCAACTCTAGATACGGGCCATGAAGCAAATAAAAGAAGTCGCCCAAGAGTTAATCTGCAGCGCGTGTAGAAAGATTAAATACTGTTCATATTTCAATGGATTAAGGATTTAGCCTACCTTTTTTCAGACAACTTAATTATAAGCACTACCGTCCCAGAGCAACGGAATAACAAATCAATGTTATATTACTGCAGTATTTGAACTGAAGTGCAACAAACATACAAACTAATCTGACTAAATCGAAAGATGTAAGTGCAATTTCATGAGAGGGTAAGGTACAAATTTGCTCGCCACGTCAAGATTGACTGCACAACAATCTTTCTAACAAGAACATTTATGTACCCTGCCATGTGTTTCTCGGTAGCACCAACATTGATGTCAAAATGATTATAGAATAGTACAGGACAGCAAGAATTACAGTTATCCCAATTAGTTTCATCAGTATGATTATCTATAGCTAATGCATAAAAGAAGCTATGAACTACAAAAATAGCATACACATGCGGCGTTGATGGCACCTCTCTGTTTGCCTCTGGCTTCCTCTGGCACCCCGAGCTTATCCGTGCTACATTGCCTAATATCGACAATACAACATCTATGAGGCTCCGTTTGGATGTTTGCATTCGGAGCGTTGACATTGCATTGGGTTGAATACCAAAGTCACATGATATTGATATTGAGACTGAATATCAATATTTCTGTTTGGATGTTTAGACATTCGAAACACAAAATTGATATTGAGATTGAATATCAAATATTGTTTGGATGGTCAAATATCGATATTGACGTTGATTTAGTTGCAAATAATCATATTGTAATATATGCATGTTTCGTTGTCACTTTTGGATCGAGTGGATGGATCATTATCTAGCTAACTGAATAAACAGGTAAAAACGTAATTAATTATTGCTCTCACTTTGGTACAGCAAACAACCTGTCGCTAAGCTAGTACGCTTGGAGGTAAAATAGAAACTGTGCATGATTGATCAGACACGTGAACAGGTCAATTATCACAAACTCGTGAACTGCTGCAACACAACAGATCTGCACAACCTGTTCATGTCCGATGCAGGGAGGCAGAAGGAGTCCCTGTTACGATGTTCATTGTCGGCCACTCGGACGGGAGTAGCTTGGGCTACGGCCGCAGGCCTAGAGCTCCTGCAGTTGGATCTGCGGGGATGAAAGGGAGAGGGGCGTCCGTGTGGGAGTCAGGATGCCGACAAGGAAGGCCAGCGGTGGGGGAGGGCGCCGGCGGCAAGGAACAGGAGACGGCGCCAAACTGCAGAGAGAAGAGGGCGGGAGTGCCTCGCCGGAGGTTGAGGAGAAAGGGGTCAGCGGCGGGAGGTACCCGCGCCGCCGCCGTTGTTTAGGTCTCGTGCCGGGAGAGTTTCTTTCGGAGAGAAGGAAAAATGCTTCGGCCCGAATACCACACCAATGTTGAGGTCCAAGCCAGGACATTCGGGAAGGGACTCTGTAGGCAAAATTTCAGGACCTCGATATCGAGCCTGAATGCCACGGCTGAATGCCACGATCATCCAAACGGTGGTATTCAAGATATTCGGCCCAAATGAATGCCAATATCCAATACCAAGCTTGAATGCAAACATCCAAACAAACCGTCAAGATGAAGTCCTCTTCTTCACAGTGAAAGTAGTTCAAGCGGAAAGCAAGCAGATGGTCTTTCGCTTTGACAAGGCATTGTTGGAGATGGTAGGCGTTGGTCAGGCGACGGGCGCTTCAAATCAGCATCTTCCTACACATTGAACTATTTAAAATATATAATTAACAAATGGAAAAAATAATCATGAGGTCATGAGCTTCCAAAGCTCAACTACTTATTGTCACTCTGTCACCAACTCATCTTGCAAGGCCCCAGCCCTGAACACGTCAAATATTTCCACATGCATCAAATTTACTCTCTACGTTCATAAAACTGCAGACTTGAGTTATGTCATGATTTATCACCTGATCTCGTCACATCTAAACCAAGCAATTGAGCAATTGAAGCTGAACATCAAATCAATCATCTACAAGCTATGTCATGATTTATCTCCTAAACTAATCAAACCTACAGAAAGCAGTTGGGAATATGAATTAGAAAATCAAAAGGGGGGCCAAATTGATTTTCTACTTAGCATTCGTACATCTGAACTAACAACAAACCACAAAGAAACAGTGCATAATTCTTTCCCAAGAGCAACCATATAGCAACAATCTCTCTTAACCATACAACAATTTGATTTGGCTGCGACAATTGTAATGGAACAAAAATAGTGAATGAATCACCACACATGTGTTGCTTCATGCGTTCCGATGAAGACAACGACACCAGCGGTTGGTCCCTTGTCCAGGAGGCATCGTCAGTGGCCACGACACGACCTGGTCGGACGCTGCGTTAGAGATCTAGGCTACACGCCCAGGTCCCTTCTGAACATGGCCCGACGCCGCCCCTTGCTCTTCCTAGGATCAAGCTGGATACCGTGTGGACCACAAGAGGACACACAGGATGCGCACCTTCTTTGAGGCGAGGCCGAGCGCGTGGCTGATGGCCTTGGGCTGCCCGGAAAGGTCCAACATGGGCTAGGGCTGGGGCTACGGTTGCGGCACTGTAGGATGTTTCTGTTCCACAACCTTTGCCGGCGAGTCCGGTCCAAGGTCGTGGAGCGAGAGCGTAGTCGAAGTAGTCGTACACGCGGCACAATCACAGATGCGAAAAGTAAAAGGAGACACGAGAATATAGTCTGGACTGATCTTTATTATCAATTGTGTCTCTCTCCATACAATACAGGGGGTATATATAGGTGAGAGAGGTAGGTGGAGAGGACCAAACCCTAGAGGGAAAACCCTCCACCCAAGAAAGGGTGGGCCCACACGAGTCCAAGCGTGGGAGGTTTCCCAACACTCACTACTAGGAAACTAGCTATAGGTGGATAGCTATTCTGTGGCGCACCAAAGTTTACGTGCGCCACAGAATATATTTTGTGGCGCATCTCTGTAGGTGCGCCACAGAAATAATTTCCTTTTTGTGGCGCATATATAAGAGGTGCGCCACTAAAATGTGTTATTCTGTGGCGCACGAGTGTACATGCGCCACAGAAAACGTGTGGGCCCCACAACCCACGGCTGTATTGCATCCTACCACACCTTTTCTGTGGCGCATGGCTACGGATGCGCCACAAACAATTTTGTTTCTGTGGCGCAGCTGTACCTATGCGCCACAGAAATAAGGGTGGGCCCGGAACAAAAAATTGAACGAGCCATTTGTGTGGCGCATCCAGCGGCGTGCGCCACAGATGCGCCACAGAACTCCTGTGCAGAAATTCAAAAGTGTGGCAGCATATGAATTTTAGTATTCTTTCTTTAAATTTAACCAAAACTTTATTTTTTGAAAAGAAAAAAAATATCATTAAAAAGAATAACAAATATGTGTGTGTTCTTTCTTTAAATTTAACCAATTTTTTTTGTATTATACCTACTAAAGGTGTATATTCTTTATTTAAAAATATTAACAAATATGTGTGTGTTCTTTCTTTAAATTTAACCAAACTTTATTTTTTGAAAAGAAAAAAAATATCATTAAAAAGAATAACAAATATGTGTGTGTTCTTTCTTTAAATTTAACCAAATTTTTTTGTATTATACCTACTAAAGGTGTCTATTCTTTATTTAAAAATATTAACAAATATGTGTGTGTTCTTTCTTTAAATTTAACCAAAACTTTATTTTTTGAAAAGAAAAAAATATCATTAAAAATATTAACAAATATGTGTGTGTTCTTTCTTTAAATTTAACCAATTTTTTTTGTATTATACCTACTAAAGGTGTATATTCTTTATTTAAAAATATTAACAAATATGTGTGTGTTCTTTCTTTAAATTTAACCAAAACTTTATTTTTTGAAAAGAAAAAAATATCATTAAAAAGAATAACAAATATGTGTGTGTTCTTTCTTTAAATTTAACCAATTTTTTTTGTATTATACCTACTAAAGGTGTATATTCTTTATTTAAAAATATTAACAAATATGTGTGTGTTCTTTCTTTAAATTTAACCAAAACTTTATTTTTTGAAAAGAAAAAAAATATCATTAAAAAGAATAACAAATATGTGTGTGTTCTTTCTTTAAATTTAACCAATTTTTTTTGTATTATACCTACTAAAGGTGTCTATTCTTTATTTAAAAATATTAACAAATATGTGTGTGTTCTTTCTTTAAATTTAACCAAAACTTTATTTTTTGAAAAGAAAAAAAATATCATTAAAAATATTAACAAATATGTGTGTGTTCTTTCTTTAAATTTAACCAATTTTTTTTGTATTATACCTACTAAAGGTGTCTATTCTTTATTTAAAAATATTAACAAATATGTGTGTGTTCTTTCTTTAAATTTAACCAAAACTTTATTTTTTGAAAAGAAAAAAAATATCGCGCATTTCTGTGGCGCACTCCTCCAACAGTGCGCCACAGAATCCTTCCTTTCTGTGGCGCACCCTTCCCGCGGTGCGCCACAGAATCCTTCCTTTCTGTGGCGCACCCTTCCCGCGGTGCGCCACAGAATCCTATCGCGCCCACTTACATGTGGGTCCGCCAACGCGCCTCCCTCACATCGCGAAAACGGCTAAGTCCCAAATTTTCGCGCGCTCTCGAGACGACCACCACCGCGTCCTCGCCGCCGGCAGCTCCCGCCCGCGCGCTCGACGACCACCGCACGTCCTCGCCGCCACTCCACCGCGCTCTACCTGCCCCGCCACTGACGGCCAGGAGCACCTCCACCGCCACGCCCGCACCGCCCCTGCCCGAACCGCACACTCGGCCCCCGCGTGGCGCCGCCGACGAAGACCTCCCACCCTCGCACCTCCCTTCCCTCCACACCGGCGACGACCTCTACACCGCGCTCGACAACCTCCCCTCCCTCCCCTCCCCGAGGTGCTTCCTTTCCCCCTCCTCCCTCCCCTACCGAACTGCTGCACCCAAGGTGTTTGTAGAAATTCCCCTACCGAACTGCTGTTAGTTGAGATGAAAAAATTGAGAAAAAAAAAATGTTAGTGCATGCAGTAGATGTTTAGGTTAGTGCTAGGTGCTTGATATATGTTGTTATATGGAAAAATGCAGTAGATGTTTAGGTTAGTGCATAGTTGCTAGTTCTAGGTTAGTGCATAGTTGCTTGCTGTTAGTGCTAGGTTAGTGCTAGTGCTAGGTTAGTGCTAGTGCTAGGTTAGTGCTAGTGCTATTGGTATTTTTTTTGTTGCTTGCTACTGCCACTATATTGCTTGCTTGCTCTAGTTGCTTGCTGCATAGTTGCTAATGCTCTAGTTGCTTGATGCATAGTTGCTAATGCTTTTCTTGTAAAAAAATTGCTACTGCCACTATGTTAATTGCTATGGTGTACTACTGCCACTATGTTAATTGCTAAATCATGGTTTTGTTAATTTATTGCAGCGCCACGAGGAGCACCTCCACCACGCCGATCTCGGACCCGAGCCTCCCTTCCCTACCCGAGGTAGTTCCTCTCTCCCTCGATGTGGATGTGGATGTGGTGATGTATATGTGCATGAGGATATGTGTCCACGACCATCGTGTCGTGGTTGTTGTGCTCCGACCATCGTGTCGTGGAGATTGTTGTGGTTGTTTGTGCTCCGACCATCGTGTCGTGGAGATGCCGGCCGGAGATGTGGATTTTTTGTGAAATGCTTGCAGGTACCCCGAGAGGCCCTTGAGATTGCCGGAACGTTGATTAACTTCCGTTCCGGCAAATTCGGGTACTCCATATGTCCCTTTTTTAGCAAAGGTCATGCCGAAATTTTTCGTGAATTTTGGCATGACTCTGCTAAAAAAGGGACATATGGGGTATTGCGACTAATGCATGGGCCGGGGTATCCTAGTACTTAATTAATTGATTTTTTTTCTTATATTTCTGTTGTACTAACTTTTTGTCTTTTTTTAATTAAGTGCAAACATGTCGGACTCCGCGGGACCTTCTAAGAAGATGAGCGTCGAAGAAATAGCTAGAGACGCCAACAAGTCGTTCTGGGAAGCGTCCCAAGAGTTGGAGGAGGCCGCCGCCGCCGGAGCTGCTAGTGGCGACCGTGCTGACGATGAGCAAGACGCCCTGGAGGGCGACGATGCCGAAACCACCGATGGAGCTGCTAGTGGCGGCCATGAGGATGACACCACTGATGGCGGCGACCACACGGATGGTGGTGTCGACCCGACCGCTCCGAAGCAGAATAAGGAAAGGAGGGATAGGACACCTCAAGCGCTCGCCAACGTCACAGACCATTTCACCGAGGTCACGCCAAGTGGCCTACCAGTGGCGCCTAAGGTCTCTGCCAAAGGGTACAGCATGCAACTAGGGTGCATCCTCCGGGAAAGCGTGTCCATCAACACGAAGGACATCAGAAGCACGGCCAATAAGGCTTTGTGCGACGTCCTCCTCCAGAAGCTTCACCAACGGTACACATTCCCGGAGCCGTTCAACAAAAAGGTGGACAGTTTAGCCATCTCAAAGATGAGCACCGCCTTGAGCAGCTGGAAACACCGGGTGAAGCGGAAGATTGAGAAGGGTCTCAGCTGGCAGGAGATAAAAGCCAAAGAGCCGATGCTCGACCAAGAAGAGTTCGAGGAATTCAAGTTGTTCTTAAGAACTGAGGAGGCTAAAAAATGGACCAAGTGGGGGAAGGACATGCGGGAGCAAAACATAGGTAACCACCGTTGTGGAAGCGGCGGTTACCGAGGAAAGAAGCCCATTTGGGACAAGGAGGATGCCGAGTGTGCACGTCTCGGAAAAGAGAACCCGTGGGAAAAAATCACGGACGAGCAGACGAGGTTCTTTGTCCGGTCCCGCTACTATCTGGACATGACCACGGGGGAATTTGTTACCGACGATACCGCCGTGAAGGATTTTGAGAAGTATCTGGTAAGGAATTTAATTACCGTGGATATCTCAAAGTCCATTGCGTTGATCTAGTTAGATAACGAAGCCAAATAAATTAATGCCTAATTTGTCTGCAGGAGGCAGAGTTGAAGGCTGACGCTGAGGCCGGCGGCCCGTCGTCCCAGGGGTCGACAGACCCGTGGGACACGACTTTCAACAGGGCGACGAACGCCTACAAGGGTAGGCCCCTGTCGATGCCGCCGACGTCAGCTGGCCGTGTGTCCGGCTTCGGTACGAGCATGAAGTTCATCAACTACTACCACTCGGACGCCGAGACGAAAAAGGAGAGGAGGAGGCCAAGTAAGGATAAAGCCGAGGTTGTGGAGCTAAGAAAAAAGGTGGAGACACTGGAGAATCAAAAAGTGGACTCCACCACGGTTGAGCGGTTAGTGGACGAGAGGCTGAAAAGTTTCTTACCCCCTGGGTTGGTGGAGGGGTTAGCTGCTTGGAATGCGGCTGGTCGACAGGGGCCGATATACGTGCCCAGCGTCAGCGGCAGCAACTCCATGAACCAAAACGTGTCGCCGGACCTGACGACCCCACAGCCCAACGCAACGACGCCCCCTACCGCAAAAGATATCGAGCCGCAGCCGGCGGCGGCTGTTCTTCATAATGCAACCGAGCGGCCGGAGAATGATAGGAAGGCCGCCGGCACCGACGCCCTTGTCTCGACAGTTGCCGAGCTCGACGCCATCACCCAGGTAACTAATTAGTTAGTCCGCAGAATCTTCTATAACTATGCCTATGATGACTGCCATCTCATGATGTCCAACATGTTTTGACTCAGGACATGCCTTGCATACTACTGCATAGGTTGGTGCCCGGCGGCGAGTTGAAGGACTGTGCTCAGGGCACTATCGTACAACCAATGAGCCGCGATATGCACCACAGTAAAATGGACGAGGACGTGATGAGGGTCAGGTTGGTTACGATAGTGCCTGAGTTTCGCGACGTCGAGCCCCCCATTCAACCTCCGGGAGCCGACGAGGAACACATGGTCCTTAAAGATTGCATCAAGTGGCCGATGACATGGCCGAAGACCCAGATTCGTCTTGGGACTGGACTTCTAGGGTTAAGGCGCAGCACCGGCGCCACCTCGAGGCCCCCGATCGTTCGGCCCTCGAGGCCCCCGATCGTTCGGCCCTCCTCGAAGCCTGCAGCCATCACCGCCACCCAGAAGGAACCGACGGTCGTCGCCACCAGCAGTCGCCACCAAAAACTGTTGGGAGCGCCTGTACCGCAACCATCCAAAGGCGCTGCCAATGCACCTCAACTTGGTGCCAACGACGATGATGGTGATAATGTCGACGTCGAGGGCTACCTCAACACTGGTGCCAGCATGGACATGTACATGCCTCCTGTGGATGAAGAACCCTTCCGCGCTCAAGGCGATCAAGCTGCTCGTCCCAGTACATGCACGCAGCGCCTGGACTTCCAGGGTTTATCTCAAGACACGCCTCCGGAGGCCGGCGATCAACCTCCACGCAAATTACCGTCTACCATTTTCAGCCCTGGTACACTACGTAAGACGGTTTTCCCGGAGTCCGCACCCCAACCACCCTCACCATCCCCGGAGATGAAGAAGAAGAACAAGAACAAGAAGAGAAAGAGGGGGCCAGGCGTCTCTGCGAGCCAGCCAGCTCCTAAGACTATCCGGGGTCATGAAGACACGGTATCACCCCGTGCGATTGTTGGCTTGACCCGGGTTCATGAAGCTGGTAAAGCGATACTGCCTCCGGAGCTACTCTGCCTCGCACGTGGATCCATGCACGCTTTGCATGAATCTGTCTTGGTGCTAGAGCGCCTCCTTATTCAAGACAAGGACCCAAATTACCCGGTGTTCACGGTCAGGGTGCCAATGGACTTGGACTTCATCTATGATGCCCCCGCGAATCCGTTCTTCATCGCGTACGAGGACGTCTTCAATCTCTTTCACTCTAGACGGCTGGACTATAACTTGGTCCGCCTATACGCGCTTGATATGTCGATGAAGATCAAGAGAGATAATACCCAGTCCGTCGCGGTAGCGGATCCCTACTATATGCGTGACTGCCAGCTGGTGGAAGGATCAGCGACACGGACCAAGGCGATAGAGTACCTCCGGAGTTTCATGCTGACCAACAAGAGGAAGAACAACATTCTTCTGCCTTTCTTTCCCGAGTAAGTACACATCCGCTCGCTGCCGTCGTAACTTATGCTTTCTTGTAGATTTGTTTCATTGCTGATCCTTTCCAACATTTCGTTTCAATTGTGTTGAGCAGGAACAAGTACTGCACACTCGTCGTCCTGAACCCGAGGTGGTCCAGTGCCACTTATCTCGACTCGGGGAGTTTGGATATGAAGAAAGACTACACCAAGTTAAAGGGTGTTCTCGATGAGGCTCTCGAGGGCTACGCCAAAAAGGGAGGCCCCTTCGAAAAGAAGCAACAAGTTTTGAGCAATGACGGCACACACCGGTTCAAGCATGTGACCGAGTTCTGCTGCATCAAGCAGAAGTCTGGCAGCGTGAAGGAGGCCTTCTACGCCCTCCATCACCTTAAAGGGTTTGTCCGGGATGCTGAGAAATTGAAGTTGCCATCTAGCCTCCAAGAATGGACCAAATGTGCGGGGGCGATCACAGATGCCTATCTTAGAGAAGACTTCCATCGCATCCAGGTGCAGTTATCACGAATCATCGTCGAAGATGTCACCAATCATCGGGGGTCCTTACACAACATCAGAGGTAGCAATAAGTGCTTCTTTGTTTTCTTTATTATAGACTTGTCCACTTAGATTTGTATTATTAATCAATCTATTTATATCCCAATCCATCTACAGGGTTGCCTAAGAGGGAGATCGAAGAAATCCTAGAGGCTCAGTTGGACACCAGGACATGGACGACGAAAGAGGGCTGCAAACCGTTACCGGCACCGACAAAGAAGAAGGATCCATGATCGTCCTCCCCGCTCTTCCTCACCATCATCACGGATCATAGTTAGGCGGTGTGACCTATTCCTTTGTAATGTGTAAAACGATGTTAAAAATTCGGCACTTGTAATTATTGTGTGACACGATGAACTTTTGGATCGTACTTGTGTAAAAATTGTGTATCTCGGGCTCTAAGTAATGTGATATACCTGTATTTTCTGTTTCCTGTAATATACCTGTATTTTCTGTAATATACCTGTATTTTCTGTAATATACATGTATTTTCTGTAATATACCGGTATTTGTACAGCAGAAAACTGAAAATATATTTAAATTTTTCTGTGGCGCATCTCTTGATTTTTCTGTGGCGCATATATTTCTGTGGCGCACTGGCGGCCGATGCGCCACAGAAATATTTCTGTGGCGCACCTTTGCTGGTGCGCCACAGAATGTTGATATTTCTGTGGCGCACTTCGGAGATGCGCCACAGAATTATATTTTAGTGGCGAGACTTCTGTGGCGCATCCCCCCATTTCCTGGATGCGCCACAGAAAGCCAATAATGGTGCGCCACTAATGACCATTTCCCTAGTAGTGACTCCCCCTTGGTCCGTCATCCCGTATTGTCTATGTCTGAAAAACTCCGAAAACACAGTGGGAAAAATATGGAGAAAGAGCACATAGTATATGTCTCCTCATGTTGCACGAATTGCCTCATCAAAAACCTCAATGTGAGAAACATCTGGAAAACTCACATAAGGGAAAAATAGTACAATTCACTCAACATCAGGTTGAGTACTCGATCATCTGGATTGAGATTTACTGGCGGGGGTGTGAAGAATCTCCCCCTGAGTCTGGCATTTCTCTAAGTCTCATCATACCGATCCCACGAACACACCGCTCAAAAGATGATGCTGGTAATGATTTAGTGAACAAATCAGCAAGATTTTCACACGACTTAGTATGCAAGATCCTCACTTCATTCATCTTCTGTAATTCATGTGCATAGAAGAACTTGGGGTTGATATGCTTGGTGAGATTACTCTTCACATAACCCGACTGTACTTGTGCAACGCGGGCTGCATTATCTTCATAGATAATGGTGGGGGTCTATACGGTGTTCAATCCACATGTCTGTTGAATGTGGTGAATCATCCATCGAAGCCACACACACTCTCGTGATGCTTCATATAGCGCTATGATTTCTGAGTGGTTCGTCGAAGTCGATACAAGACTTTGCTTAGACGATTTCCAGGAAATTGCAGTTCCACCACAAAGGAAAACATATCCAGTCTGTGACTTGGAAGTGTGCGGATCTGACAGGTACACTACATCAGCTTAGCCTACCAATGATAGGTCTTGATTCCTCCTATAAAACAGCCCAAGATCTTTGGTCCCCTGCAGGTATCGGAAGACGTCCTTGATACCTTTCCAATGTCTATTGGTATGCTCAGAACTGTACCTAGCAAGCAAATTGACAGCGAAAGCAATATCCGGCCGTGTACAATTCGCGAGGTACATGAGTGCTCCAACGGCGCTCAAGTAGGGGAATTCCGGTCCCAGAATCCCCCCCCTCTTCCTTAGGCCTGAACGGGTCCTTATCTTACTGTAAAGATCTCCCGATCATTGGGGTCTTAGAAGGATATGCCTTATCAAATCCAAATCTCTCCAACACCTTCTGGGTGTAGGCAGACTGGTGCACCAGAATCCCAGTAGTGGAATGTTCTAGTTGCAGACCCAGACAGAACTTGGTTTTACCCAAATCCTTCATCTCGAATTCCGACATCAGGTAGGAACTCGCTTCCTCAATATCTCTAGGTGTACCGATTATATTCAAATCGTCCACGTACACCGAGATTATACAGAATCCATCTTGGGATCGCCGTATAAAGATACATGGGCAGTCCTCATTGCTCGTGTATCCCTTCTGATGAAGGAAATCGCTTAAGCGATTATACCACATCCTACCAGACTGTTTAAGTCCGTATAGTGACTTCTTGAGAAGAACATTGTATAGACCCCGATTTGCTCTATCTTGGTTCGGAATGGGGATACCCTCCGGTACCTTCAAGTAAATGTCCGAATCAAGGTTACCATATAGGTAAGCAGTGACAACATCCATCAATTTCATTGTCAAGTCCAGATTTACTGCCATCGAGATCAAGTATCTAAAGGTTATACCATCCATGACCGGGGAGTAAGTTTCCTCAAAATCGACACCTGGTCGTTGAGTGAACCCTTGAGCAACGAGCCTTGCTTTGTACCGTACCACCTCATTTCTTTCATTTCTCTTACGAACAAAAACCCACTTATGGCCAACTGGGCGAATGTGGGGAGGAGTTAGACTAACCGGTCCAAACACCTTCCTTTTGTTGAGAGATAATAATTCTGAGGTAACTGCCTCCTGCCAATCTTTCCAATCCGACCTCATTTTACAATCAGCGAGACTGTTAGGCTCAGGGTCAGGATCTATGATTGAGGCAATTTTCTTAGCAAAGTTAATGTCGACAATTGCCATTGCTCGGTTCATTGACTCTCCCGTACTGATATAATTTATGGCCATTTCGTCATGGGGCGCATCTGGCACTACCTCTTGCTCTACCGTATTTCCCATTACAGGAGCGAGGTCCTTTAGCTTTTCCGCACTGATGTGTGTACTCACATCTCCGCTGGATGTTCCCTCAATAGGGACGTTCAAGTCTGGAATCCTGTGCACAGGATTTTCCGTACTTGTGCCAGGTCTCAAGTGGCTCCCCTTACTCTTTCTAGGGGCTTTGGTGACTGTCTGTGATAAATCTCTCTTATCCTTTTTCGTCGGGCGTCCCCGAGTACTTGGGATTTGAGAATCCGGATTCCGCGTCCTTTTAGGCCTTTGGACGGGGGCGGGTGTACCATTAGTTAACTTCGGTATCTCAACCCTCTCCGGTGCATTGCACGCTGGCACATGCGACTTTGTCATAGTTTTCAAGTCACTAAAGTGATCAGGCAGTTGATTCGCTAATGCATGCAAATCTATTATCTTTTGGACTTCTTTATTTGTCTCAGCAGTGCGTGGGTCATGAGCGTGGATCCCCGTGGCTTGCCACGTGATTTATCGACTTTTATCATCAAGGGGTTGATTTCCTCCCCCTAAAGTCGGAAAAAGATCCTCGTCAAATATGCAATCAGCAAAGCGGGCCGTATGACAATCACCTGTCATGGGGTCCAAATACCTGATTATGGACATAGTCTCATAACCAACGTATATCCCCGACTTACGAAGCGGGCCCATTGCTGATCGCTGGGGGGGTGGTATCGGTACATATACCTAGCAACCGAACCTACGAAGGTGGGAAATTTTCGGTGCCGACCCCTGCGCAAGCTGTATTGGAGAATGGATGTTGTAGGCCGATGGTCGAAAATTTATGAGTTTAGCAGCGTGTAACACAGCATGCCCCCAACATGTAGTTGGTAAATTACAACCCTGAAGGAGCGGTCTGGCAATGAATTTAATCCTTTTAATCAAAGCCTCTGCAAGTCCATTTTCGTATGGACATGCGGTACTGAGTGCTCGACTGCGATTCCCATTGCCATGCAATAATCATCGAATGCCTTTGATGTAAATTCTCCAGCATTGTCCATTCTGATCGACTTAATACGATAATCAGGGAGTCTATTCCTCATTTGTATGATCTGCGAGATCAATTTTGCAAATGCATGGTTCCGTGTTGACAGCAGGCAAACATTGGACCATTTAGAGGAAGTGTCGATGAGTACCATAAAGTACCGAAACGGCCCTGAGAGGGGCTGAATCGGACCGCATATGTCCCCTTGGATACGTTCCAAGAACGCGGGGATTTCATCCTTCACCTTTAAAAGGGATGGTCTAATGATTAACTTCCCCGTAGTGCATACAGAGCACACGAAATCATCAGGATTTGGGAAGTTCTTCACATTAACATTATGACCATTCGATTTGTTAATTATATTCCTCATCATTCTCAGACCGGGATGACCTAATCTATCATGCCATAGGCAAAATAGTTCAAAGCTTCGGAAAACAGTCTTTAAGGTAGTGTACACGGGTGGTGCTACAATTTTCGTGTAGTAGAGCCCCGTGTCCCATGAAGGAAGCCTTTCGAGGACATGGGTACCATTTTCATCATGCCTTGTGATGAGGAGGTATTCCTTACCACCCTCGTCATCGGTCCCAATATGGAAACCATTGGCGCGAATAGCTTTGAAGCTCAAGAGAGTGCGAGTAGCCTCTGGGCACAACAATGTGTCATTTATGACCAAAGTTGTTCCCATGGGGAGTACAATAGTGGCTCTTCCGGAGCCTACTATTTTCGGACCGCAGCCGGCGATCGTCATAATACTACCCGGAGACTTTTGAATTGACTCGAAGTACTTATCATCTCTCAAGATGGTATTTGTTGATCCACTGTCCGCAAGGCACGTTTCCTCCATTGGGGGCGCCACACGTGTTCTAAAATATTTGCATCAAGTTAACATAATGAAGCGAGGAAGTAGCGACATTACATAAGACATGCACACATATCTCAGAACATAACATGCCATCACATTCAAATAGAGGAATTAATGAACGATAACCAAATGTCATTCAAGCACCGAAATAATGAATATGTTTTGCTCTTATAGAGCATACAAACCAAATGTATTTCAAATAGCCTAAGGAATCATGATAGATAAAACAAGTGGAGTCTAGACGGGCGAAGAGAACGCGCCGTTCACTTCACACTCAATCTCCAACTTAGAGAACTGCTCCTCAGTGAGTATAGGATCATCATCAGTGCCAACCCTTGGTGCGCCAGGGAGCACCATGTGCTCAACCTCCATAGAGATGCCGACGTCTGACGGGACCGTCTGGGTCGTCTCCATGGGCACCATGGTTGATGCAGCCGCGGGCAGAGGTGGAGGCGGTGGGAGGAACTCGGACGCCATCGGGAGTGCCGGGGGTGCCAGTGGTGCCTCCCACTGAACTGAGGCGAGGTGCGATTCACGCACCTTCTTACTAGCCTTGTATGCAGCCACAACCTCCTTCGGCGCACGGCACTGACGTGAGAAGTGTTCTGTAGAGCCGTACCGATAGCCGTCCTGGGGCCTCTGCTCCCCCTTGCCTGGATGATGCTGCTGAGCCTGGCGAGGAGGGCGAGGTGCCTTCTTGCCCTTCCTGCCCCTCTTCTTCTTGAGAGGTGCACGGACCTTGAAGGCATTAGCATGGGCCTCCTGACGAGAACTCGCCCCAAGTGGCTGCACGAGGGAGTTCTTTCGCAAGAGCTCATCCTGCGCCTCCTCCACCTGGAGTATGTCCACAAGCTCTGCATACTGCGTGTACTTACCCTGGCGGTAATTCCGCGAGGACTGTACAGCATTGGAGTGGAAGGTAGAGAGAGTTTTCTCAATCTTCTGGCTGTCGGTAATCGTGGTACCACACAACTGAAGAGAGGTGCAAATTCGGTGCAGAGCCGAATTATACTCTCCCACCGTCTTGAAGTCCTGAAACCTCAGACGAATCCACTCTGCCTCTGCCTGCGGGCCAACAGTGTACTTCAGTCGCTCGAAACGCTTTTTGAGAGCATTCCAGAGGTCCAGAGCACTCCGTTCTGCCATGTACTCGTTTTTCAGAGTACCACAGAGGTGGTGACGCAGAAAATGCAGAGCTCGGGCATTCTCAGCGGGGGTGGCGTCACTTTTGACGCGATCAGCCCCCACGCTAATTGCTAATGTCAGATCTTTGGATGCGAGGAAAATCTCCACATCTGATGCCCAGGTCAGGTAGTTCAACCCGGTTTGTGCTAGCTCGGTGAACTCACGGTTGACGATTCCGGCCATCTGCGATTTATACAAGATGTATTAGATTACAGCAGGTAATCCGGATTACAGCAGGTAATCCATTGCATAAATGCGATGAAGATACATTTGTTCATTAACATGGCGTTCCAATATTTAAAAGAAATGACGGAAACATGTTAAGCGCATCACAAACGTGGAAAATTGGCACAAAATTGACTTTCCGAGATCGTTTGAGCCTGAGCGTGCGATTTTAGCAAAAACAGACAGTTTCAGTGGTTTACACGCGACAATAATTCAGCAGGAATTAAAACGACGTGCAAACTCGAAAAACTGAGGGCTAAAACACAAATTTCCACGCGTAGTCGCTTTGCAGTCCGGCCCGAATGGCAGCAGGCCAAAACTGGGCTGAAACAAGGCCGCGGTCCACCTAACTGGGCTGGCCCACTGGTCCAGCACGGGCCCAGCCGAAACCCTAGGCAGCGGCCGCACGCTCAGGGCGAGCCAGAGACTCGAGCCATGGCGGCGGTCGGCTGCCAACGGGCTCCAGGCCGGGGCTATGCGGCGTGCGGGCACCGAGCACGGGCGTGGCGGCCGGCTAGCAGGGCTCGATAGCGTGGAAGGAGCAGCGGCGTGCCAGCAGGGTAGCGCGAGCGGCGGGACGTCCGGCCAGCAGGGCCAGACGGCGCGATGGCGACCCGCTCGCGGCGGCGGTGCGCGGCAGTGTGTAGCCGGCCGTGGCACACGCGGGCGCGACTAGAATGCAGCGTTTCGTGGCCGTAGATTGCGCGGACGCGGGGGCGCGCACCGACGACGGCGTTTAGCTGGCGCCGATGCGGCGGCTTGCGGGGATGGAAGAGGCTCGAGGTTCTCAATGTCGACGACGGAGCACGGTCCTCTGGACCGACGGCGTCACGTAGTGCGCTGCTCGGTGTGTGGCATGGCGGCTCGGCCGACCTGGGCAACACACAAGTGGCTCTACTACAGCCGACGATGGCGCTATGTGGTGCACGGCTCGGTGTGTGCCATGGCAGCTCGGCCAACCTGGGCAACACACGACGAGCGGCTCCACGGCGGCCGACGACGTCTTTTACGTCAACACCGAGAACATCTCGGTTGTCAATTTTCATCGTCCGTTCATCTGGAATCGAGACGGCGCGTGGCACAACTGGTGCATCGCGGCGGTACCGTGATCATCTGGATCACGTTCGTGTACCGACTCCCTACAGTGTAGTCATCAAATCCGCTCATCGTGCGAGATCCATCGACATTGGTCGGCGACATCAGGTCTGCTCAGATCTCGCGAGGGAAATCCACACCGTAGGTGCAAAGATAATCCGAATAAAACAAATTGCAAAACGGAATCATAAGAGATGGGGGGAACCGTTCTTGCGATCAGATCTGAATTATACCTCCGCGATCAACGACGAGAGCCTGCTTGAGGGAGGCTCGATGCAGATCAGTTGGTGGAGCGGTACGTGCTGATAACGTGTTCCACAACCTTTGCCGGCGAGTCCGGTCCAAGGTCGTGGAGCGAGAGCGTAGTCGAAGTAGTCGTACACGCGGCACAATCACAGATGCGAAAAGTAAAAGGAGACACGAGAATATAGTCTGGACTGATCTTTATTAATCAATTGTGTCTCTCTCCATACAATACAGGGGGTATATATAGGCGAGAGGGGTAGGTGGAGAGGACCAAACCCTAGAGGGAAAACCCCCACCAAGAAAGGGTGGGCCCACACGAGTCCACACGTGGGAGGTTTCCCAACAGTTTCAACTTCGGAATACCTTGATCGTCCTGTCTCTTTATAAGATGTCTACACGGTTTAATAATCATCCCTAAAGCCAAAATTAAAGGTATCATTTATCAGAACTTGGAGACACTGGAGCGATAAGATAAAGTTTGTACCTTTTCTAATCACAGTGGTCCTGCATTCTTGTATCAGTAGGAAATAAATGGAAGGGACAGTGTGTCATGGTATTTTGGCGGGAGAAGAACTTCTTTTGCTCATCTTCGTCAAAGTGCAAGTACAGCGGAAAAGGCGAAGAAAAAAAATCACATCCAAAGAGATGGAAAAAAGTAATTCCGAAACATGATAACATTAAGGAAATCTAGTAAGAAAATCCAAGACCGTGAATTCGTGATACGTTTTCGGGCCGGAAGATGCAGATGACAGTAAACCCCACTTCTTATTTTAGGGTATCATATAAGAATTATGAAAAGATAAATTGAAGGCTATGGTAAGCATTACTGCATCAGAAATTCTTGCAATCCGTGTCGTGATTGGCTATAGTAATTTTTGCTTGCTATTAGAACATAATTACTCTGCCCAAACATCAAGGAGATCATGGGAGATTTTCTTAAGAGGGATATAAGCATCCATAACATGAATCCCATCAAGAACATATACTGTAACTTGCAATTCGAATCTGAACTAAAGTAAATAAAATGGATAAAGGTAGGGAAATGTACCTGCTAGGGATGAGGGTAGTCGTGATTGCAGCAGGCCGACGGAGATTTGCTCTTTGTCGCCCAAGCGCCAGCGGCTTGATGTCCCGCATGTAGTCGCCATCGTGGTCCCTTTCGTCAAGCAGCACCCGTGTACTGCTAGTCCCCCTTTTTTCAATTTAAGATTGAAGAAGGGACTCCGCGGGGGAGTTGCTGCTCCTCCGCATACCCAGGATCCGCAGGGCACCTGCGCTGTACATCTGATGCCCAACCGACCGTATCGACGCGACGAGGAACGACGACCTTCGTCAGCGGCTGAGACCAGATGTACACTAATGGCGGCGGAGAGCGAGGCATGGAAGGGTCGGTGGCGTGGGGTGGGTCGGATGGGGGATTTTTCCGGTGCCGGTGATATGCCTAGCTACTCTTCTTAGGATCACAACAACATCAGGGGACCAGAACAGAGCAATTCGACACCGGAGTTTGATTCTATTACTGGAAATTAAGAGGATCCGGTTACATCTGCGCCATACCACGAACAGTGGCGGCTATAAGGGGAAGACCTAGTTTTTCAGAGATACTATGATACAAGCCAATCCAGCGATTAAATAGCAACAAGGGAAAAGAAAGGGAAAACGACGGTGCGGTCGCCATGCCAGCACGCTTCCAAGTGACGGCACGGTCGCCGTGCCAGCTCATAAAGAGGCGAACCGGTATGCAGCAATGAGAGCCGTAGATCTTCAGATGGACGCTTCAGGATGCTTCCGACAATAAGGAAAGAGGAACTGGGTGTGACAACTCCCCCCCAATTAGGCCAGACTTGTCCTCAAGGCTGAAATGCTGGAAAAACCTTCTGGATGAAACTAGCGTCCTCCCAAGTGGCTTGTTCAGGAGACAAGTTCTGCCATTGAACTAGCCATTGCACCACTGGAATGGAAATGGAGCCTTGGACCCTAGGTATAAGTTTTCTTTCCAACACTGCTTCGGGTGCTATCAAGATTGTACCATCTGGGTTTAGCAGAGGCAAGTTTGGTGATGGAATAGCTTTCGGCCCTAAATGTTTCTTCAGCTGACTGACATGGAAGGTGTGATGTAATTGACACCCATCTGGCAATAGCAACTTGTAAGATGTGTGGCCCACCTTGGCCAAAAACTCTGAATGGTCCATAGTATTTGGAGTGTAGCTTGAGACATTTGTGTAAGCTAAGTGATGTATGCCTGTAAGGCTGCAATTTGAGATAGACCATGTCTCCCACTTCCAAAGTTCTTTCTTGTCTATGTTTGTCAGCTTGGGATTTCATCCTGTCCTGAGCCTGTTGCAGGTTTTGCTTAATCTGTAGGGCAATTTCTTCTGTTGTAGCATTAGGGGTCAAGTTTGCTGTAGCATCTTCAGGTGGGAGAAGCAACTCAGCAAGCTGTGGAGGTGGTCTGCCATACAATGCCTGAAAAGGTGTCATCTTGAGAGAAGTGTGAAAGGATGTGTTATACCACCATTCAGCCAGGGCCAGCCAGTGACGCCATTTCTTTGGCTGCAAAAATGCCATGTTTCTGAGATAATTTTCCAAACATTGGTTAACCCTTTCCGTTTGTCCATCAGTCTGAGGATGGTATGAAGCGCTAAAGTGTAACTTCACTCCCAGGGACTTGAATAAATCTTGCCACAGTGTACTAGTGAATATTTTGTCCCTATCAGTTACTATGACAGTAGGCAGGCCATGCAACTTGAAGATATTGTCTCTAAAAGCTCGAGCAACTGATTGAACAGAGATTGGATGTTTCATGGATATGAAATGAGCATACTTAGTAAACCTGTCCACCACCACCAGAATCATATCTTTGTGTTCTGAGGCAGGCAGTCCTTCCACAAAATCCATGCTAACATGTGTCCATGCAAAATCAGGAACTGGTAGGGGTTGGAGCAAACCAGGGTATTTGCAATGTTCAGTTTTATTAATCTGGCAAACAGGACATTGCTTGATGAAGTCAATTACCTGTTGTTTGAGCCCAGACCAGTGAAAAAGCAACTTAATTCTCTGGTATGTAGCTTTTTCCCCAGAATGTCCTCCCAGTTCAGAATTGTGCAGAGAATCAATTATTTTTGTTCTCAGCTCAGTTGTACTACCAATATACAATTTCGATTTGTATCTGAGAAGACCTTTTGAAAAGGTAAAATTCTGAACTGAGGTTGGAGAGACTGTCAACTGCTGGATAAGTTCCTTGCATTTGGTGTCCTCTTTGTAAGTTTTAACCACCTCAGTAACCCAGATTGGCACTACAGCACTGGTAAGGATAGACAGGACTTTGTGCTTGACTCGAGAGAGTGCATCTGCCACTCTATTTTCTTTGCCCTTCTTGTACTCCACAGTGTAATTATAACCCAGAAGCTTGACTAATAGTTTATGCTATATACCCTCAGTGAGTTTCTGCTCCTGAATATACTTCAAACTTTGTTGGTCTGTTCTAATAATCAATGAAGAAGCTGAGAAGTAATTTTTCCATTTCTTAAGTGCTTCTAAGATTGCCATCGCCTCTTTATCATAAGTGGATAGTCCAGCTGACTTGGGTCCAATTGCTTTGCTAAGGAATGAAATGGGTTTCCCTTGTTGCATCAGCACAGCTCCTATACCATAATCACAAGCATCAGCCTCTAATATGAAAGGCAAGGAAAAATCTGGCAAAGCCAATACTGGTGGAGATGTCATCACTTTCTTAAGTAACTGGAAGGCAGACTCCTGTTTGTCTGTCCATTGGAAATTGTCCTTTTTTAATGCCTCAAACAGTGGCCTGCAAATTATGCCATAGTCCTTGATATATCTTCTATAATACCCAGTAAGGCCTAGCACGCCCCTTAATTGTGTGGCATTTTCTGGTGTTGGCCATTTCTGGATGGCCTCAATTTTCTTTGGGTCAGTAGCAACTCCTTCTCCACCTATGTTGTGTCCTAGATAATCCACCTGCTTGGTAGCAAATGTGCATTTTTCCATCTTGGCAAACAAGTTATTTTTCTGCAGTATTGCAAAAACTTGTCTAAGGTGAGATAGATGGTCAGTTAAGTTCTTGCTGTAAATCAGGATATCATCAAAGAAGACTAGGGCAAATTTTCTAAGGACTAGTGACAATATAGAATTCATTAGCTGTTGGAATGTGGCAGGGGCATTTGTGAGTCGAAATGGCATGACTACATATTCATAGTGGCCTTGATGTGTAGTAAATGCAGTCTTACTGATGCCCTCCTCCTTCATCCTTATTTGGTGATAGCCACTACTCAAATCAATTTTTGAGAAAATTGTTGCTCCATGCAGTTCATCCAGCAAATCCTCAATGATTGGTATAGGGTATTTATTTTTGATTGTTTGGGAGTTTAATTTCCTGAATTCTGTGCATTTTCTCCAAGTATTGTCCTTTTTCTTGACAAGAACCACAGGTGAAGAATATGGGCTAGAGCTGTCCCTAATAACACCCTTTTTTAATAGGTCCTTTATGATATCTTCCAGAACATTTTTTTGGTGGTGAGGCAGCCTGTAAGGTCTCTGATTGACCACTTTGGTTGCAGGTGATAGGGGTATGGCATGATCACAGTCTCTCTTGGGAGGTAGACTTGTTGGTTCAGAGAAAATGGAGCTAAATTCATCCAGAAGCTTCATTGTGTGGTGTATGTGTGTTGTTTTTCTGGGCATCAGTAAAGTTTGGCCTGACCAGCAGTAATGCCCCACAGACAGAGTTCTCAAGTAACTTCTCCACATTGCTAGCTGCTTTCAGATTAGATGTTGATGGTAAGCTATCATCCTTGAAAGTTACTGTGCTGTCATCTGGTAATGTGGCCGTCAGGGTCATCTTCTTATAGTCTAGAGTGACTGGACTATGTTGGTAAATCCAATCTGCTCCCAAGATTACTTCATAACCCTGTAATTGCAACACTCTGAAATCAGAACAAAAAGGAATTCCCTAAATTGTATAGAGACAGTTAGGACAGGCTAGGTCAGTCCATAATTTTTTCCCATTGGCTACAGTCACTCTCATTCGTTTGTGTGGTACCAATTCACATTGGGTTTTCTGGGAAAAAGTAGGTGTCATGAATGTAGTGGTGCTTCCAGAGTCCACAAGTGCCAGGGCACTGCAATTGCCAATCATGACAGACAAAGTAAAAGTTTGCCTTGCACTAGATATTCCATGTAAAGCATGCATTTAAATTTGTAGTTGTTGAGGGTGCTGATCAGTGTCCTCTTCACTGTCAGATTCTTCACTACATAGATGATG
Source organism: Puccinellia tenuiflora (assembly GCA_012064385.1). Lineage (NCBI taxonomy): Eukaryota > Viridiplantae > Streptophyta > Magnoliopsida > Poales > Poaceae > Puccinellia > Puccinellia tenuiflora. Next base: position 1,033,241 of record QRDG01001505.1, on the reverse strand, counting down.
TAAGTGGTTTCTGCCTGTGCTGCTTGCATAGCTTGTACTTGGTTTTTAGTGGCCAACTTGCACACCTTCTTATGTCCTGGAAACCAGGGTTCCTTGCATTTATAGCACAGCCCTTTTATAGTTGCTTCCTGTATTACTGCTGCTGGTGTTGCATTTGCTAGTTTACTGTCAAATTGCATTGTCCTTCTGACAGGTAACTGCTGGGGAGTAAAGTATTTCTTTTGAGGTGCTGCCTGCTCCATTCGTCTTGCCATCCACATAGCTTTTTGCATATCTTCAGGTCTGTGGCATTGTAGGTGTGCTTGAATGTAATCAGTCAAGCCTGAAATGAAACTAGTAACGTAATAATCTTCTGGCAGAGCAGGGTTATATCTTCTCATTATGTTCATTGCAGCTTCAAACTTTTGAATATAATTTTCCACTGTAGATGTTTGTGTCAAGGAGTGGAATGCCTTGACATTGTCACAGACTGAAGTGATGGAAAATCTGTCTCCAATGTATCTGCAGAACCTATGCCAAGGTAGTGTTGTTGCACTGTAATTTGTTCCCCTCCACTACTGCATAGCATCTCCTTTCAAGTATGTTACTGCTATTTCAGTTCTCTGTTCCAAAGGGGTTCTAGCAGACTCAAAGTACATCTCAATTGTCTGAATCCAAGCATCTGTATCAAGTCCAGCAAATTCTGGTATATTCATCTTGGCAGGTTTTACCACTGGGAGACCTCTTCTGTGTTCTCCATGTGGGTGATCAGGTGTTCGTTGCCTTGCAACAATTATGTGATCCCTCCTTGGATTGTATAGTGGCTCACCTTCTAGTTCCACTACTGCTTGTTCCTCCTGTTGTAAATTCTGATTTTGTTTTGCAGTAGCCTCCTCACCCACTGGCAATTGTGGTATCACTGTAGTTACTTGCCCAAAGTGAGGGTGACGATATGGTAACCTAGGAGTGTCGTCCAAATTCAACTCCTTCCCTGCTGCATCATGCAATGCACCAGTGCCTACTGGTCTCCCTGGCAGCTGTGTTGGTTTGACAGATGGAGCAGAAGTACCATGTTGATTAGGTGGTGTTGCTGGTGTACTGCCAGATTGTTCTATAACATCTGCTTTGCGAGCAGCAAACAGTTTTTTGAAATTGGTTTGAATGCCCGCAAAAATTTTCTGGATGCTGTTGAAATTGCCCTGAACTGAGTCACGAAAGTCCAAAAACTCTTGCTTGTCCTCTTCTCTATACTTCTGCAGGGTTTGCACATCCAGCTGAAGGGATTCGAGCATGAGCATACCTGTATCAGTTGATTCTAGTTCCTTTGCCATTTCCGCACTTGAGACTGAAGTCTGCTACTTAGCAATGTGCTCTTCCGCCGCCAACTCAACTCCTGCTCCTCCTCGCCGCCGTAAACTGCACGGATCTGGGTGGGAGGTGGGATTTTACGGCTAAGGAAATTTTCCGTAGCAACCACTCCAAGCCCCGGATCTGCAGCTGAACTGTGCCGCCGCCAAGCCGCCGCCGTCGACCGTCAGGGAGACGCACCGCCGCCAATGCCACCATCGACTAACACACCGCCGCCGCGAGATGGGTGAAGAAGGTGGGATTTCACGGGAGAGCCCAACCACCCCAACACGCCAAATCGACTCGCCTCCGGAATCAGAAGTGTTTGGTGGTAAGGAAAAAAATTTGGCCGAGGATTTGGTTTTCTCTGATACCAATTGATACGCCTAGCTACTCTTCTTAGGATCACAACAACAACAGGGGACCAGAACAGAGCAATTCGACACCGGAATTCGATTCTATTACTGGAAATTAAGAGGATCCGGTTACATCTGCGCCATACCACGAACAGTGGCGGCTATAAGGGGAAACCCTAGTTTTTCAGAGATACTACGATACAAGCCAGTCCAGCGATTAAATAGCAACAAGGGAAAAGAAAGGGAAAACGACGGCGCGGTCGCCATGCCAGCGCGCTTCCAAGTGACGGCACGGTCGCCGTGCCAGCTCATAAAGAGGCGAACCGGTATGCAGCAATGAGAGCCGTAGATCTTCAGATGGACGCTTGAGGACGCTTCTGACAATAAGGAAAGAGGAACTAGGTGTGACAGCCGGAGGCCCGGTAGCCAGGTCGGCGCGCAGGGGATTTCGCCGGCGCCGGATGCCGAGAGGAGTGAGAGCTGGGACGGGGGTCGCAGGCTCAGGAGGTCGCCGCCATAAGGGGTATCCAGCGGCAGCGGATAGCTCCGGGCATGCTGCAGCAGGCGACGTCGAAGGATGCGGCGGCGGCGCTCTGTCGCGTGAGAGGACGGTGAGAGAGAGAGGATGGTGACGCCGCCGCTGTGGCCTCAATCGTCCTTCTCGCCGAAGCGCCGTTCTTCCCGTCGTCCGGTAGCGGCGGCGGTGGCGATGGCGGTGGGTGAGGGGGTGCGACCGTCCCTTTCCGAGATGCGGCATGAACGTCCGTGGGAGAAGCGCAAGTCGTACGATCCTTTCTTGCTGGGCCGGACCTATAGTGAGATGGCCTGTGCGGGAGGGAACGATCGTCTGGAGGCGGACGACGAAGTACGAAACCTACCATCACGACCGTAGACTCCAATATTATATAGTACTAGCAAAATGCCCGTGCGTTGTAACGGGTCAAATTGATCCTTAGAAATCAATTGGCTGCACCAATTGAGTCGTCCTATTACAGTTCTACAATACACATCCATAAAGCAACCTTTATGAAAAGAGAAAAAGAAGTTGTCATTTATTTTCCATTCTTTTGTGTTGATATACCATGGATATCCAAATGTACTTACATTATCACACATAGACTTGTGAGTCGACAACAAAATCACCATGATAAATTTGACAAATTATATGGAAGACCGCTAACAAAAAAAATGTCGTGATTCCATTTGAAGAAGCAAAGAACTGAAGGAGGTGCACGGTTATTACATGTCGTAGAGAGTAAACGTAGTATTCCAAGAAGGATAACATTTTTAAGTGTATCTTATACACACTGCCACAACACCTTGCTATTATGCCTCTAGCAAATCTTTGGCCTTGTCCTTCGCTTCAAGAAATTGGATTGTTTCTTCCATGGTCTTAATCTGAGTGTCTTTGTTCTTGCAATCATGTTTGGCTCTCCCAGCCTAGCAGAACCAGATGTATGCATTCAGAATAAAAAATATGGAAGCTAAAGTACTAAAACATAAATTAACAATGCAGTAGAGTACCATAAGCTTATATCTTGACACTTCTCCAACATCAGCTTGTTTTCTTGCCTGTCCAAGTTCTATGCCCCTCACTCTGCTTGCAGAGTTCAGCGAGCAAAGAGTTTCACCCACGTTATTCTCATTTGGGCTAATATGAACAAACATCAAAGTTTTTTGAGTCTCGACATGCAGGGTACACTTTAGTGCGAAAACTAAAGGATAGGTTAAATTCATACCAGTAAAGAAAAGAAATATACATACTGAGTGAGTTTTGCAGCAAAGTGTATTAACTTCCAATTCCTGTCAGTCTGAGAAATATGACATCTCCAAGTGTAGAAAAGGACGTGGTAATGTTTTGCGCTTCTTTCAGCCTTGAGAACATGTCTTTGCCACACACTCACTAAGTCAATTAGGTATAATTTACTGTTTGTGCGATCTCCATTCATCATGGTTTTCCTCTAACCACAGCACAATGTATACTGAAATGCAACCAATTAGTTAGAAGAGAGGTATACATACCACCGAGTAGCCAGCTGGATTGATTCCGATGTCACCAAGCACGTTCGTCGATTCCCTCTGGTGGTAGCCGTACGTGCAAATTGATCTCAGTTTGGCTTGCTGATCGAATTGCCTCTTTTTTCCGGTCCGATCCGAATTGAGTTTGCAATTAAGTTTGTTTCTTTCAGAGGGAGTCGAGTCCGTGTGTCAATGGGCATGTGGTGGAGTTTAATTGGAATTGGAATAGGATAGGGATGTCGGATGCCTGTAGGATTAGCTGGAGAAATTCTGTTTTTTTTTCCTTTGATTGATTGATCCTTTCCAATCGTTACCTCGGATGCTATTGCTACTCAACTCCACCACGTATTTTTTTTTGGAGGGTGAACTTGTGACGACCCGATCTCGTGAAGATCAGGATCGCACAGATAGTCTGAGATTGAAGAGGGAGTGGTTGAGGAGAGCAGCAAGGGGATGAGAAATCAGAGAAGAAGGTGAGATACGTTTTCACGTTTTACTTCATCGATGATCGTCACAGAGTACATGACACGAGCTTATAACTACGCTCTGATTCACTTGACGGGCCACAGACGGCCACACAACTTTCGGCCCAAGACACATTGCAGCTAACTACTTGCCAGGAGATGCAGGTGTGACAATCGCCGGCTCTTGAGAAGAAGCCCCCTCCCAGATGGTGGCAGCCGGATAGCGTGTTCGAAGCACGTCGTAATCTTCCCAGGTTGCGGCCTCCGGTGACTGAGTAGACCATTGTATCAGGAGTTGAACCACTGGAACGTTCCCCTTCTTGCGCATGCGTCACTCCAGGATTGCTATCAGTTGCAGGTCTGTCGTCGTCAGGTCTGGGGTGCAGGCAACTCACTGAAGACGGGAGTGTAGTCCGGCGTGAACGGCTTAAGCTGAGAAACATGAAACACTGGATGGATTCGCGCCTCCTGTGGCAGGGCCAGCTTGTACGCCAGCGACCCAATCTTCTGCTCCACTGTGAATGGCCCAAAGTATTTGAACGCCAACTTCTTACACGGTCTGTTCGCCACTGTTGATTGTGCATACGGCTGAAGTTTAAGCAACACTTGCTCCCGTACATTGAAACTCCTCTCCGTGCGATGGCGATCTGCCTTTTTCTTGAATCGCTCTTGTGCTCGCAGGAGATGATCCCGGAGTCGACCAGTATGCGTCACCCAATCCATGTCTTCCTCTTCGCCCAACTCTGGAGTCCAAGTGAGCATGGCGCCCAGATTCGGCTCCCGTCCATACAAAGCCTTGAAGGGAGAGCACGTCAACGAGGCATGGAAACTGGAATTATACCAAAACTCTGCAACCGGCAACCACTAACGCCATTTCTTCGGAGAATCGTGAACGGCCGTGCGCAAGTACATCTCCAAGCATTGGTTGACCCTCTCCGTCTGACCATCTGTCTGCGGATGGTAAGCTGTGCAATACAAGAGCTTCGTGCCCGCAGTGGAAAGCAACTCGCGCCAAACTGAGCTGGTGAAAATTCGGTCGCGATCTGAGACAATGGTGAGGGGCACTCCATGCAATTTGATCACATTATCCCACAGAGCACGTGCGACTTGAGCTGCCATGAAAGGGTGCTTTAGAGGAACAAAGTGAGCTACTTTCGTCAATCTGTCGACGACCACCATAATCACTTCACATCCATCAGACTTGGGAAGTCCCTCGACAAAATCCATGGAAATATCTTTCCAAGGTGCATTTGGAACTGGTAACGGCTGCAATTTCCCAACTGGATGGACATGTTCATGTTTCGACTGCTGACACACTTGGCACTGTCGAACAAAGTCCTCCACGGCTGTCTTTAGGCCACGCCACATGAAAATTTCTTTACTCGCTGATAGGTTGCGGTTGCGCCTGAGTGGCCTCCGATTGCACTGTGATGCAATGCACTAATCAGCTTTGTTTGTAGAGCGGAATTTGCACCAATCCATAGTCGACCTTGGTATCGAATCAGCCCTTGATTCAATGAGTAGCCCTGATCATCTGGACTGCATACTGCCAATCGCGTCAGCAACTCCTGAGCGGTCGAGTCTGTCTCGTAGGAGTTTGCCACTTCTTGCGTCCAACGGGGTTGACAGATTGATAGTGCATTTGCAGACAGCAAGTGACCAACTCGAGAAAGAGCATCCGCTGCCCCGTTTTCTGCTCCCCTTTTGTACTGAAAACAAAACTGCAACCCCACCAACTTGGACATAGCATTTCGCTGCAGTTCAGTATCGAGCTGTTGATCACCCAAATTGCACAAGCTCTTATGGTCAGTGACGATGACGAAAGGGCCCCTCTGTAGATACGACCGCCACTTGTCCACGGCCATCATCACTGCTAAAAACTCTTTCTCATAAGTTGATAGTTTCTGGTTGCGCACCCCTAGGGCCTTACTGAAGTACGCCACTGGGTGATTGTCCTGGACCAAGACGGCTCCGATGCCTGTGTCACAGGCATCTGTTTCGATCGAGAATGGACGATTAAAGTTGGGTAACGCCAGCAATGGTGTATTGAGCATCGCCTGTTTCAACTGCTCAAACGCTGCTTGGGCTTGCTCATTCCACTGAAAGCCTTTCTTGGTGAGTAACTGAGTGAGAGGTTTGGCGATTATACCATATCGGGGCATGTGTTTACGGTAATATCCAGTGAACCCTAGAAATCCGCGGAGTTCCGTAGCTGTGGTGGGCACTGGCCAGGAATGCATGGCCTCTGTCTTTTTGCTGTCAGTGGTAACTCCTTCCCGTGAAATCACATAACCCAGGTACTCGATCTTGTCTTGCGCAAAAGAGCATTTGGACGCCTTAGCGTACAGCTGAGGTTGTCGCAGCAGGTCAAGCACTAACCGCAGATGTTGCTGATGCTCCTGCAAGTTAGAACTGTACACAAGGATATCGTCCAAGAACACAATTATAAACTTACGTGTGTATTCCGCGAAGATAGTGTTCATCACACACTGGAAAGTCGCCGGGGCGTTAGTCAATCCGAAAGGCATGACCCTGAACTGGAAATGACCGTGGTGTGTTTTAAAAGCCGTCTTCTCTTCATCCCCTTCCCGCATGCGAATTTGATGGTAGCCCGCATGCAGGTCCAGCTTCGAGAAGTATGCAGCCCCGGCAAGCTCATCCAAAAGCTCGTCCACAATTGGCAATGGAAACTTGTTTTTGATTGTGAGCTGATTGAGTCTGCGGAAATCGATACAAAACCTCCAGCTGCCGTCTTTTTTTTTAACAAGAAGAACAGGGGCAGCATATGGACTCATACTGTGAGTGATAACCTCTGAGCGCAACATTTCCTCTACCTGGCGCTCGATCTCGTCCTTCTGTACCGGGGAGTAACGGTAGGGCTTTGTGTTTGGAGGTTGTGCCCCAGGTTCCAGGGATATTGCGTGATCGTACTGACGATGAGGCGGAAGACCCTAGAGTTCAGCAAACACGTCTGCAAATTCAGTTAGCAGGGTACTAACACATTCAGGTACAGAGTCCCCTGTTGCAGATTTTGTCATGTCCTCGACCAGCGCCATACTCCAGATAGCATTAGTGGACTGTAAGTGCAGCAATTCTTGTACATCCATCGCAGCTAATGGCAAGGCAGCAGAAGGAAGGATCCCCTGCAGAGTTATCGCGTCCTCCTTGTACATGAACGAGATGGATTTCTGTAACCAATCACATTGCATTGGACTGAATGAGGCTAACCAATCCATACCAAGCACACCATCGTAGACTCCCAAATCAAGCACTCTCAGGTCTGTGTGAAACTCATGCCCTTGGCATGTCCAGGTCAACTGTGGAACCATACTGTCACAACCGATCAGTTGTCCATTTGCCACCTTCACTTGAACTGCTGGCAGTGGCACTGTTTCTGCTCCAATACTGTCAGCAAAATTTGCGTTGATGAAACTATGTGTACTGCCCGAGTCTAAAAGTAACAGCATGACTTGATCGCCCACTCGTACTGGCAGCCGTATAGTGGACGGTGAATCAGTGCCTGACAGTGCCTGAACTGACAGTAAACAACATGCTGATTCCTCCTGAGGTTCATCCAACAGTTCCAACGCACGAATTGCTTCATCTGACAGCATCTCACCATAGTCACCCACTTGTATTGTCAACAGTTGCGCCGGTTGCTTGCACTGATGTTCCCTGGAGTAACGATCCCCACACCTGAAGCATAAGCCATTGGCGCGCCTGAAATCACGCAGCTGCCGTTCCCGCCCAAAATCATCTCCCCCTGCTCGTGGTGCAGCTGGCAATCGTGGTTGCGCAGGGGCTGGGATCGTTGGCGGTCGCCCCGCTGGTGGTGGTCGCACACGAGGGCGGTTGGCTTCGAGTTCCTCTTCTTGAATGCGAGCAAACACTGTCGCTCGTGTGATGCTCGATGGTGCCTGAATGCGGACCACTGCACGGAGCTCGTCCTTCAGACCGAGCAGAAACTGAGTGACGAAGAACTTGGTGCTCAAGGTTGGATCCATTGCCAGTAGATGATACATGTGTGTCTCGAACTGAATTCTGTACTCTGCCACCGAGCCGGTCTGACGTAGTTGCAACAATGCGTGCATCTGCAATTCATACTCATCAGGTCCAAACTCCTCCTGCACTGCTCTACTGAAATGTTCCCAGCCGATCTGACGATGACCCTGCCTGAACGCCTGCCACCACAGTGCAGCGTGCCCCTCCAAGTACAGTGACGCCGTCGTCACCCAGGCCGACGGTGAAGTAAGGTACAACTCGAAATATGTAGAAGAACGATCCAGCCAAAGATTGGGGAGGTGACCATCAAACCTCGGAAAATCGTGCTTCGGCGGCTTGATGGTGCCCTCTCTGTCCTCCCGCTGCGCTACTGCCTGCACCTGGCGAAACACGGGTGGCGGGGCGAAGGGAACCGGTGGTACGTCTGGAATCAGCGGCGGTGCGTCGTTTGACAGACGCGCGTGTTGCACGGCGCCCGTGACGCCACCCCGAGGCGAGGTTGCGAACGCCGTGGCTCGTGGATCGCAGATCTGAGACTGCGCCGCCCTCGCGGATGAACCTGGTGATGCCGCCTGACGTGCCGCATCCACGTCCGCTTGCGTGAGATCCAGCTGCTTGCGGACAGCTCTGGAGCTCGTTGGAGATCTTCATGTTGAACGCCGTCTGGTCGCCATGGCGTTGATCGGCCAGAGCGGCCTGATCGTCGAAACGCTTCAGTACTTGTTCCATCAGAGACTTGAGTTGACCAGCGTTCTCCTCCATCGCCGTCAACACCGTCCGTGTCTGCGCCGAAGGTTTCGCCGGCGCCGTCGTGACTCGCTCCGAGCAGATCCGACCGAGCTAAGGATTTCGCGCAGATCACCGAAGTGTTCCGCACCTTTCGCCCGGGATTACAGATCAGATGCCAAGAGAATATGAGCACAACGGGCGGAGAAAAATTTCGGGGAGAAAATTCGTGGCTCTGGATACCAAATTGTGACGACCCGATCTCGTGAAGATCTGGATCGCACAGATAGTCTGAGATTGAAGAAGGAGTGGTTGAGCAGAGCAAGCAAGGGGATGAGAAATCAGAGAAGAAGGTGAGATACGTTTTCACGTTTTACTTCATCGATGATCGTCACAGAGTACAGGACACGAGCTTATAACTACGCTCTGATTCACTTGACGGGCCACAGGCGGCCACACAACTTTCGGCCCAAGACACACTGCAGCTAACTACTTGCCAGGAGATGCAGGTGTGACAGAACTCCACCACGTGATAGAGCTCTATGCGTCGTGACGTTGTCCTATAGTTGGACTCCTTTTTGACTGGGCCGGAACCAGTGCATGGGCCGTACCTTACGATAGTTGGACTACTTTTTATGATTACCACCGATCCGGACGACTCCTTTTTTTCTGTTACCTTTTAATTAGTTCGCAAAAAAAAGTTACCTTTTAATTGATCCGATCGGGACTTTTTCCAATCGTTAGCTCGGGTCGGTTGGACATACCAACCATCACCACGCATTGTAATATTATAGTTTAGATAAGTATATATATATATATTATTAGAGATAAAAGAGCGAATTGCAATTGTTCTAAAGCCACCCAGATTTGTGTCCCCGGATAACCTCTACCCTACGATCTAATATATCTCTACTACTTATAAAAGAGCAATTTCTTTTTTAAAGCCACCTGTTAAGTGTACCAGGCTAATTTGTGTCACAGATTTATCCCACCTAATGAGATCTAACGGCCTACATTCATCTCACTGGAGCCCGTGTGTGCACTTAGTGATTACCGTCGGCAGACGATACTCTGCGAACTTTTCCAACTTTTCCACGCTGCGCAGTCCACGCCGGGAAATAACTACCTCGATCTTGATTACGATCCCCCTTCCCCCGTCCCGATAAACAGTCAGAGCCATGGCGAGCGAGAGGAGCGCGTCTGCTCATGGCGAGCCGGCCACGGCCACGGCGTACCCCGCGGTGGCTCCCCTAACCACTCCCCTGCGTCTGGTTGATGCGGCGTCAGGCCGCATGCTCCCGTGCGCGTGCGTAGCTCTGGGCGAGGTGGAGGCCGCCCCGCCCATCCTTCGTCGATCCAGCCACCGACAGAGTGCTGCCCTGTGTGGCTTTGAAGGAGGTCTCCGAGTGGGAGGCATGTGCCCCCAAGGTCCGGTTAGCTCTTCCCTCCCCTTGTCCGTGCAGGTTTCTCTTTCGGCCGGATCTCTCAAAGAAAAATTATGGATCGCGTCGTCTCCTCCATGGCCTATATGGTTCCGGTTTCCCTCGGAGCCGAGAGCCTGCCCATGTGCATCTCCTCGCTCACCACGTCTCCTCCATGAGCCGCCGCCTTCCTCCGTCCATCGCATGCCACCATGGCGTCAAGGCCCAGATTAGGGGCACCGCCGGGAAGGACCGGTACCGGGCGGCCAACAGTGCCTACGTCTACGATGTCACTCGGTGCGCCCGGGGACTCTTCGGGTGGTGCGGCAGAAGGGCAGCAGGGAGGAGAGGCGCGTGTTCACCAGGAGACCATCCGCCCGCACATGCTCACCGTCTCGCTCCACCAAAGGGCTGCTGACGGTGACGGGCACCTCCAAGACGAACACTGCAAGATCAGTGTCCAGGAGGTTACCGTCTCGCTACCTCGCCTGATTGCGTCCTCACCCGCACCTCCGCTCGAAATCAAGGTACAACCCAGGAGAAAATTTTCCCTAATCATGCCGCTCCCCTGATTGCGTCCTCACCCGTGCCTTCGTTTTCTACCCACTTGTGAAGTTAGATTATGGTTGGTTGTGAGCATGTTTTAATTCAGATCCCAAGTACTTGCTTTGGTACTTTCAAGTGTGTTTCTGATGTTTACAGATGCTTCAGCTTTTCTGCTATGCATGGTCAATCTCATGAATTTCAAATAAGGGCTTCAAGTATAAAGTATGCACAAGTTCAGACTTGGGCAGTGATTAATTCTTCACTTGAGGGAACTTGGAGAGATGGTGCTGATTTTAGCTAGCAAGGTGAGTTGTTTGATCCTTGATTAATGATGTTAATTTTATGTGCAGTTGCTAGAGTAGAAGACATGCAGTTGCTTCTTCTCGATTTTTTACTAACAGTGCAAAATTCATAAGGAAGTACTGCAGACTTTTTTAAAGATAGATTTCTGTAAAGAATTCTTACGAAACATCAATTTTCTGCAATTTCACGTCCCAAATACGGTTTCAATGATTACATGCAGTTTTAGTGTTCACTTACGATACATGTTGTCCTGATTATTTGGATTTATATTGAAACATTTGGGTTACCACATGTGGTACACATTTGACCTATGAACCTTCAAAATTTCACTGTTGATGCATGCAATTCTGGTGCCAACTCTATGCTGTGTGAGATGTGCCAAATGTAGAGTTCTAAAGCAAGTTGTGTAATCATTAGATCAAAGAGGTTAAGTCTCCATTTTTATCTGGTGATGTTTGTGGCCAACATTTTTTATGTTAAAGCCACCCGGTTAAGTGTACTGCCCTGTTAAGTGCATAATACTAATTGATTTGGCAACGATGTCAAATAATTTTGTTTGCGGTTTTAATTTTTCAGTTCACTTACAATTTATTTCAGAATCAGATTCATTTTTCTTGGCACTGATTATTGGTAAACTTATATCTTGCATTTCTGATAATTTATCATTGGCTTAATTTACCGGTGTGATAATTTATCATTGGCTTAATTTACCGGTGTGATAATTTATCATTGGCTTAATTTACCGGTGTGTAATTTATCATTCATCTCATATGATCAATCGCATCAGGTGGAACGACCAGGTACCGGCAATATTCATGTTGCAGCTAATTCTAATTCTTTGCTTGGTGTCACTGTAAACAAATTATGTGTGCCTCAAATATACATGTCATTTTCCAACAGTGCAATTCATGATTAACAGGGACATTAGATAAAAATAGGTAGTTACTTACTCCGGATGGTATATTTTTTCACGTAAGAGGCTTAATTTGGCTGGTGCCTTCTATGTGTAGAAGATTTATGGAACACTGTCATACGGGTACAACGACCATACACTGAATAAAATGGTGTATGTGTACTGTTGTTTCAGCATGTTCTTTTTTAAATAAGTAGTTTAGGAAAATAAGAAGTTTTGTATTAATTTTTTATTTAGGCATGGGATGTTCTTTGTTCAAGGAGTCAAGAGTTTAGTGGAGTCAAGATGTCAGTGGGATCACTGAACTGTAGATGTGATTTTCATTGAATAGTCATTTACCTCCTCAATACATCTTACTGGTAATTTGTTTCAGCTAAACACATGTCCTTTGTTTCTGCAATTCATTGTATCTTGCAGGTATATGATGTTATATTGCATAGTGGATTGTCCTTAGGCTGTTTTCAGGAGAAAGTGGGATGACATGGACCCATTTTTTTCAACCGTGTTCACACGTTTGAGGCATCATGTGGTCATCACGACGGTGGTGGCGGCTAGCAAGTTGCTTCAGCATGATGGAATTGTGTTTGAAGTTCGTTGATGGCTGTTAGTTAGTTTTTAGGGAACAATTGTTATTAGATAGATTAGTCATCATAAATCGCAATGTCGTAGCACTGATGCGTTGAGGTTTCTTTCCACATTTTGTATGAAAGGTTTTGAAATGTGAAATTGTCGCTATATTCATGTAAAATGGCCTGTGAGCATATTATTTGAAATATATGTGCTCAATACCACCTGATTAGCAAGTGGGTATGGATGTGTCTCTACGGTTTTAAAAAAACTTTTCAAATAATAGTTTTTGTTTCATTGAGACTTATATTGAAAAAATGTATATAATTGCAACAATCACTATGGATATATAAGATCATTTTGAACCATACCGCATATTATCATCAAATCGTAGGGAGAAATGATCGTGCATTGCACGTGCACGCTAACTAGTCAAATCAAGTTTAAGAGTCAATATTACTCGGATGGTCTGCCAATCCAAGCGAACGGGCCAGATTCAATGTTTTGCCGTCCAGTCTGCCAAGACGAATTGCTACACTTCCCCATTCCTAATTAGAACCGCACGAGGTCTCCCACTCAGCCATGCCCCGTTAGTTAGGCCCAATTCACCGGGATGTGCTCCCTCTCCAAACTATCGCACCGATAATCACTCCTCCGCCACCTCAATCGCACAAATCTCGCATTGGAGATTGGATAAACAGCCTTGATCGACTTCATCGACGGACGGCTGTACCAGCGGTTACCTTCGTCTTGCACTCTTGCTCACCCCTCTCTGGCCACGATTCCTCCAAGCTGCTCCTTGAAGTGAAAGCTTGACGGGAAGAGGAGAGGCGGGATGGGGAGGAGGAGATGACGGGGCTGGCACGGGTGGATACTGAAGCTTGAGGAGGAGACTGCACCGCTGCGGGAGGCTTTGGCGGAGGCGCATCATGGAGGCGTGGCACCTCGCACACGTCCGCACCTTGACTGGATGCCGACCAAGAATTGCGGCAGGGGCTGGTGGGTAAGCGCATTGAGAAGGATCAGCTTGTGCTTCTTTGGGAGATTGCTAATTTTTTCGTTGTTTGTTTCATGACCCATATTCATATTCAGTATTTTTAATCATGATCGAACGATTAATGAGATTGTACTAAAAGCCATGGGACATGCACATTTTCTGTCAACGAGATCATCCAGATAATTCTTCTGTTTTGTTTTTCACATATTTGTCGCATTGTACAGAACCATATTTCACAGCTTCAATAAGAGGAGCATTGTACATATTATCATGGTTTGCTCTAATTCTGAAGCTCTTGCGATATTATTTGGTACCCAGCAGCTTCAGTGGGATGGATCAACTGCTGACCTCTCGCTGTCTCTTCCCACGCCATTGTACAGATTAAAATCTGCTGATATACCAGGTACACTATTATTAACGTTTTCATACGAACATGCCTCCATTGTTGTACCATTTAACTATTCTTTATTACCCCATACAGTTATGTTTTTTTGAGGTTTACCGATGAGACAAAATAATTCTATATGGATTATCTAACACAAGTATATGCTAATATCCTAGCGACCACATCTTCTGCTCCTACCCACTACTATTCTTAAAAGTTTGATGGTTAATAATTTTGGTTGTGATGCTTATCTTCTCTCCTTTGATATTTTCTTGTGGCGAACGCAATGGTTTCGAGGTATATTTGGATTGATGGCTTAACTTTCTGTTTCTTCGTGTAGCTTGATGCTTTCAGAAATCAGAAGTATACTAGGAGGAGCGCTGGAGGAGGATTTGGGAAATGGCAGAGGCGTCGGCGAGGACATGAGACACGAGGTAAACGTTCTTCTATGTGTTACCGTGTGCTACTTACAAATGTATGATGCTTCGACGCATTATGTAGTGAGTATGACCTGGACAATGCTACTTATGTTTTTGATTCGTACTATTTATCCGAAACACATTGTTTTGTAAATTTGTCTCTTTACAGGTTGTTTAAGGAGGTCGTCTACTTAATATCATTCGTTGGGTGATGTCTTAAGGAGATGATTCCAGTGAGATAGCAAAACATTCTACTACCTCTACAGGGAGCAGTGACCAAGAAACCATGCTTTGCTCCGAGTGTTAAGATGCACATGATACCTTTGGTAGAGTTTAGGCAAAATCATAGGCACAACTTTCTGGAGATGCCATTGTTTTTCCCATGGGTTAATTTTTTTATTCTCGGATGTCTTCTAAGAGCAAAGGGTATCTGAAAAAATATTAATTATTTTTCCATGATTAAACTGTGCTTTGGTTGTGTAGTATTTTTTAAATAATTTTAGTTGTTCTAAAATGGTGATAAGTAGTGTGATTAGGTTCTGCTGGTGATGTTCATTCAAGATAATACCTCAATGTTTTCTCCGAGTTTGGATAAAATTGTATACTTGATTTACATTGTTCTGCCATCAAAATATTGTTTTTGCAATATTTGTATTAGTTATATACCGTGTGGAGCATGTAATTTACGAATAAGAGATATATGTTATTTGACAACATAGCTAAGATTATTCACACGCACAACAGTAGTCATTGTACCAAAATAATAAAGAAAGGTATATCTTAACACATGGTGAAGAGGCCCTAACCACACACATAAAAGCGTTGTGGAGAGAAAGCATAGTCGTGCCTTGCACGTGCATAGCCAAAGATATCATATTTTAGTTCCTTCCGTCCGTGTAGGCGGGAAGTGGATTTAGGAAGAAAAAAAAATTAGCGGCCCAGCTCGTTTAGTTTGCTCGTGCATTTGTACAAATTTTGTACCCTTGTCATCCTCGGTCTATTGTTGAGATCGGCTCCTCTCATCCTCGCCGACTTGGCCTCGAAATCATGGGTGCGGCGGCGGCTTTGCGCTGTGCATTGGGTGAAGGAGCTGAAGGAGGTGGGAGAAATCATGGGACGAGTTGCCCTACTGTTTTCTTCTGATAATCTGTAATCTGACTACTTCTGTAATCCGGAACTAGTTTCTCCTGAAGCTACCTGTAGTCTCGTCTGAAAAATGGGTGCGTGTGGTAATGCAGATCTTGCCATTTAAGGCAAAACATAAAAAATAACATGCTCCATGTGTTCTCACAAGGGGAGAGCTATCGCAACACTTCTGCTTCGGTACACCCCCCTCTCCAAACTCAAACTAAACTCAAACACAATAACGGTTCAGATCGTACCGTACCCCTTCATAACAAAGGGTATGATGGTCATTAATGAAATGTTAAATTGTTATTAACAGATAATTATGTCTCTGTATAGCCTATTTGTTAACTACCTGATGTACATTTAGTACGGCCGTATTTATACGAATCGTCTTCCTCGTCCTCGTGGCCCACTGCTCACAGTTGTCCCGTACCTGTCACCCACCGCTCATGGTGCCTCCGTCCTCCGGCGAGCGGCGGTGGCCAGCATGACCGCATGAGCGACGACCAGCGGTTGCGCCTCTTCCTGATTCCCGCACGTGAGCGACGGCAGCAACCCAGCACGCTACCATCTCAGCCGCTGGCCACCTCCCTCCACGCCAAGCAGCTAGCAGCGCACCCGGCCAAAGCTAGCTAGCTATGGATGCAGGGCAGCTATCCATCCAATCTGCTTGTTAAGCTAGTGCGTTTGCATAGGATTAGGCGCATGCGTGTGTGGTGTGTGGTGCGTGCAGATCGCCCGACGCCGCCTCAGCTCGGCTGCTCGTGGCGCGCCGCGTTCATCGGCCACACTTGCGTCCAATACCACTTCTTCGGTTTCCGAGGCCCGACTTCTCTGATGTTGGCTGCTCGCCGGAGACGGCGGCGACGGAGCTCAGGATGTTACCGAGCGTGGTTTCCGCTGCAATCTGGAGGACGGGGTCGAGTGGTTGCATGACTTGCAGCTGCATACGCGGGACGGTACACATACGATACGTGGCTATACGAGTTTAGATCTAGATCTCGGTGTGCCGATCTAATTAAATTAGATAATTAATTAATTAGACCTATTTTCCCTTTTCAGTTTTGAGGGGGGGGGTGTACCGAAGCACACCCCCCTCTCCAAACTCAAACACAAACTCAAACACAATTACGGCTAAGATCGCACCATACCCCTTGGCGTTGTCTCCGGCGCCAAGGTGGAGCAGAGAGGATTCGTCCAGGAGTACGTGCAGACGGCGGTCTGCACTGGTGACAGCTGGAATATGGTGCACCTTGTGGTGGGTTCGTGGTTGAAGGCTGATGGTTCTGGTTCCCTACTCCGACATCGTCATGTGTGGGTGCCAGTGCTGAAGTTCGATGGCGTGTCCGGAGACATGCTGCCCCGGTCTGTTTCTTTCAACGGCAATGGTTTGTCCTATGGCAAACTATATTGGAGGTCCGAAAAGCTGATGATCAGCGATGGAGCCGCGTCGAGCTTGGGTGAAGAGGTGGTCTGTCTATTTTTCCCTTGGTGGCTGCTACGGTGGTGCCGAAGAAGATGGATAGGCGTTAGTTTGTCACATAGGTTTATCCTATCTTTTCAGATCTGTAAGATCGGTGTATACGTACTTTGTATCTTGTCTTTTATTTATCAATGAGAATCGTATTACCATGCAAAAAAAAGATAATTAATTAATTAGACCTATTTTCCCTTTTCAATTTTGAGGGGGGGGGGGGGGGTGTACCGAAGCACACCTCTCGCACAATCGAAACTACCGTGAGATGGACAAACGTGCACCTCAATTAAGTTCGTCAGACATGGAAAATTTATGCATCGTGATGGATTCCCCTAGTGTTTTCTTCTGACAATCTGTAATCTGAAACTAATTTCACTTGAAACAAGTTATGGTGCACGTTCGTTCCCATCTGTGTGGATGCGGCGTTGGCTGCCGAGCTTGCTGATATCCTCGGGTGCCCGGTGTCGTCCTTTCCCCAGACGTACTTGGGGTTACCCATCTCCGATCGGAAATTACCAGCCATCGCTCTCTCATTCCTTGCTAGGAAGGTCTTCGGTAGGATCCCGGGTTGGAGGACCTCTCCAGTGCCCATTGGCGTTCGTCTCACTCTCATGATCGCGGTGCTCTCTGCGCTCCCCTCGTTTGCCATGTCGGTGTTGCCTATCCCGAAAGGGGTGCTTACTGACATGGACAGACCGCGCAGATCGATGCTCTGGAAGGGGTCTGACTCCTGTTCGGGAGGTGACTGCCAGGTTGCGTGGGAGTATGTCTGCCGTCTCCAGAGTGAAGGCGGCCTGGGGGTGGTGGATCTTGGACTTCAAAACACCTGCCTGTTATGAAGAAGCTCCATGGGCTGTTTACCGGGGCCGATACGTTGTGGACTCGATGGGTGCGGCGATGGCACTTGGGCGGGGCGCGTGACACGCTCACCCCCTCGTGGGGGCACTTCCAGTCACTCATACCCCTCTACCGATCTATCACCCGAGTTTTCCCCGGCGATGGGTCCACCACGTCGCTCTGGCAGGACTCGTGGTTCCCCCTTGGCCCACTCACCACCATCCTTCCTGCCGCCTTCTCTCACTGTACTCGCCTGGATGCTACAATTGCGGGCTCGCTTGGCCACGGGCGCGCCGTCATTCCGCGTGTCTCCCCTCGGGCGCGCGTTGAGATTGAGTTGGCTCGGGCATGCCTTGCCAACCTCCCCCTCCCGGACGGTTGTGACCGGTGAGTGATCTCTCTTGTGGGCTCACCCGAGTTCCGTGCCAGAGTCGTTTACCAAGCTCTCCACGCCTCTGGTTGTATTGTGTCGTTCCAGAACGAGAATTGGGGCTGTTTTGCGCCACCTAAGGTGCTGGTGTTCTTTTGGATCCTGAGGCATGGGAAGGCTAGGACGCGCGCCCATCTTCACCAGATCGGCTTTGTTGCTTCAGCCATCTGTCCCTTCTGCCCGGATGCCCCCGAAGACGCTGGGCATCTTTCGTCCGGTGTCCCAGATTGACAGGAGTTTTTGTGGCTATGGCCCCCCGCCTTTGTCTCTCGGCCGAGGCGGGCGTCCCCATCTTGTTAGACGCCCTCCCGAGGGCCCTCCCTCGGCTCCATGACGCGGCTCGCAATACTGTGGTGCTAGCCCTCCTATGGACGATCTGGAAGACCAGGAATCGGATGGTGTTCGACGTCGAGAGGGTTCCCACCTCTCAATTTCTGATCATGTTGGTTGGTCATTTGCGACTCTGGGTGGTACGTGCACCGCGGAAGGTCGACACTGCTCCTCTCCTCGCCTGGTGTGATAGCCTCATCCCCCTGTTTAGCAGATTGCCTCTTTGTTAGTTAGCGGATCTCTCTTCTCCCACCCCCCGTGTACCTCTCTACGAGTGGCATGTCGCTCCCCCCCTCCCCCCTCCCCGATGTGCCTTTTGGCACCCCCCCTGAGTTCAGGTGGGCAGATCCCCCCCCCCCCCCCCGTCCCCCCCCCCCCGTTGTTTCCTCAAAAAGAAACAAGTTATGGTGCTGTGGGTATATGTGGTGATGCAGACAACATATTGCAATTTTGGCCAAAAAATAATGTAATGTACATGAAAAGGAACATTCTAACTGTGTTCTCACAAGCGAGAGCTATTGAAAATTTTCACATTCCAACTACTGTGAGAGGGACAAATAGGCACCTCAATTAAGTTTGTCAGGCCTGGAATTTACACTGTATGAGCAGAATCCGTATGAGTGTCAAGGCAGCAAAATGCACGGAGACGAGAATCAAACACATACGTAATTTGAAACTGATTTCTCCTGAAACAAGTTACGTTGCTGTGGGTGTATGTGGTGATGCAGACCACACATTGCAATTTTCGCAAAAATGAAAATGTAATGTACATGAAAAGGAACATTCTCACTGTGTTCTCACAAGAGAGAGCTATTGCAATTTTTCACAATCGAACTACTGTTGGAGGGCCAAATAGGCACCTCAGGCATGGAATTTACACTGTATGAGCAGAATTCCGTATGAGCGTCAAGGCAGCAAAATGCGTAGAGACGAGAATCAAACACTCTTCAGTCCTCTCACTGCAGCCGTTCAGAGTCTTGACGCAGAAACCTGAAGCTCTCACTCCTGGGGCATCCTTAGCATGGCGTCCAACCAGAACAACTTGGCACGTACCTCGTCAGCAATCTCAACGGCCCGCTCAGCTCCGGGCACTCTCTGGCTGCGGAAGCCAATGCGCCTGCAGGTCCGGAGGGGCTCCTGGAGCAACTTCAGGGCCGCAATCCGCTTCTTGAAGACAGCTAGAGCGGCGCTTCTGCGAGGACATACAGTGAGAGCGGCAAGTCCACCGTAGGTAGTCAAGGCTGCTGAAAGATAATCCCTGTCGTTCCTGGCGGGATCAATCCCTAGCAGAAGCACAGCCCTGTCCGGGAAATCCTTGTGACGGAGAGCATTCGGCCGAGAGAGGACAGTAAACTTGATGAGCACCCTCGCGATCCTGTTGAAGTCGTCAGGTACACACTGGTTCATCTCAACTTCGATCAGGTCAATTACTTGCTCGACGGCCCTTTCCATGCCCGGGTAAGGTATACCTGCAGGGGCGCGGACGAGCTCCGCCTCGTCCTCCTCGGCCAAAACCTCGAGCTGCTCCTCCTCCTCATGCTGGGCGACAAAAGGCTCGTCTTGTGGGGCAATACACTATGCGCCGCCCTCGATGAGCTCGCAGGTAAGCGGCAGGCCAAACATACTGATCCAGGTCTCTGCTGTCTCATGGAGCTGCAGGCAAGCGGCATACCTGTTACGGAACAGAGCAACCACCAACCCTCGACTTCGGTGGACGATCAAAGCCTCCAAGCCATTCTTGATGCAGCGGGCGACATAGCGAGCGTCACAGTGCTCCGTGTCCAATCCTCGGAACAGCACAATGCGCCCCATGTACTCTGGCTGGGTGAAGAAGCTGGGGATCAACTGGTCGCCGGCAGCTGCTCCAGCAGTGTCCCTGAAGGGGAACATCATGGAGTCGTACATCCTAACATGGCGGCTCCTGACCAACCTCCTAGCCACGTCGTCGGCAGAGTATGTGTCATCGTAGACCAGTGCGGCGACCGACTGCGTCTTGCAGACGATGATGGCGCACACCCCTCCTGTCGCCGGTAGCTCCTCAACCAAACTGGTAATACTGTAGGCACCTCTGACAAAAATGCATCGCATGTGGATATCAGAATCCTCCTCTATGTAAGTGGGTGGAAGCAGACGTCGGAGAAACCTAGAGGTGGATCTCCTCCGATAATGATCGACTGAAGCTTTATGAAGCAGAAGATCACTGCGCATCTGCCCTACTGTCGCCTGAAAGTGGCAGAATCGAATGATGGCACCGAATTGATTGTTATTGTTGAATTGGAAATAGCATTAGGAATCAAAGAGGGTAAGTCACCTTCATGCACTCTCGGTAGAAGCTCACCCCACCGCCGAAACATGGCGCAGCCTTGTAGTACTTGTTGCTGAGCACCTTGTTGCACTGGCGGACACTGGCGAACACCACCAAGCCGGCGCACTCATCAGTCTCATAATCTCGGACGACAGCTGCCGCGTCCGGACGGAATGGAAACAGGTCCAAAAGATCCGCCGGAGTCGTGTGCGGCATCACGCCCGTCAGCAGCACCGACCGCTTCACCAAATTGGGGTCGTCGGTGACCTCCGGAGCTACGGCAAGCAACAGGCAGAGAAGGTCTCTGGTGTGCCTAAACTGCGAAATGGAATAAATTCAGAAACCGAAACAGTGGCGAGAATAATCGGCAGCCATCTTCGCCGGAAAGAATTCAAGAACGATCGACGGCAAGAAACCAGGAACCGAAGTCTTGCAAGAAAGCTACGGTAAACAAGAGCCTGAGAAGGTCTCTCGTGTGCCTAAACTGCGAAATGGAACCAAGTCAGAAACACAAACAACGGCGAGAAGAATCGGCGGCCATCTTCGCCGGAAAGAATTCAAGAACGATCGACGGCAAGAAACCAGGAACCGAAGTCTTGCCAGAAAGCTACGGTAAACAAGAGCCTGAGAAGGTCTCTCGTGTGCCTAAACTGCGAAATGGAACCAAGTCAGAAACACAAACAACGACGAGAAGAATCGGCGGCCATCTTCGCCGGAAAGAATTCAAGAACGATTGACGACAAGAAACCAAGAACCGAAGTCTTGCAAAAAAGCATCAAGCCAATATGGGTTGGTTCGGGGAGGGGAAAACCTGGCATCCTGGAGCCGTGTAGTCTATCTCCATTCTAATGCGGAGGAGAGTTGGAGCAGGCGCAGCGCGCGGCAAGGTTGGCCGGAGAAGACACGCGCGCGGTGGAAGACGACCATTCTGTTTTTCTGGTTGCTTTGCCAAGAGAAGGCCGAGAGCGGGTGGGTATATATACACGGGCCCTTGTGTGCTTAAGCCGAACATAGTTTTCGCCAAACCCAAGAAGCACCCGTCCGTCCCATCTAGCATTTCGAGGTCACAGCCCATGGTCGAAATTCTGATAGCCCACGGGTGATTTTTTCTGGTCGGAACGAAGGAGCACGCAGAAAGAAGAAAGGCCGATGCCGCCGCCGGAGAGGGGGAAAAGGGAGCACTGCCGCTGCCGCCGAACGTCAGATCATGTCCGCCCCCGCAGCCACCGCCGGCCGGAGCGCGTGCCGCCGCTGCCCGCGGCCGCCTCGCCGCCCCGTCCACATCCGCCGCTCCACCTCCGCCGCTCCACATCCGCCCACGCCAATCCCTTAGGTCTCTTCTCTAGTGCCGGTAGACCTCCCCACCCCCACCGAGAAGTTACTTCCTCGCCTCCATCGGAGCCGCCGCCTCTGGCTCGGTCCATCCTCGCCGTCACCGTCTCCGGCTCGGTGGACGGTCATCGGCCTCCGCATTCCAGCGCCGGTGACTACTTCTCTTCTCTCTCTCGATGGGAAGTTATTGGGAAGGAAGGGAACGAGAGACTCAGGCATGTGTTCCCACACGGCTGAAAGTGAAACCGCTAGAGGTGGGCCCACACGGGCATGGTGCTTCAGCACGCGGTCACGCATGTTTATGCTAAAATATAAATTTCCTTTTTAATTTAGTGATAATTTTTGGTATCGGAGTAATAGATTTCATGACTAAACCGTAAGGATATGGACAACATACAATTACAATTCACACACGTTACATCATTTAAAATCCAAAAGGCTCAAAATAATAGTTATTATATTATTATTCGCATAAATATTACAATTCAACACCAGTTTGAAGCAATAATTGAAAAACAATTTCTAAGTAACATTCGCCACTATTTATTATTTCATGAAGGACCATCTCTTTATGCGAGCAATAATTCCTTGTTCCAGGACAGTAATATTTTTATCGCTTCATTGTCTTGAAACTTCAGAATATGTACCAAAAATCTCTTTCTTAACTCAAAATCATCCTACATATGCATTAAAAACGTTGTCATATAAAGTTCATGGTCAATGTGTGTACAAAATATTGAATGGAGAATATCAAAACATCTAACCATTCTACATATACAAATGCATAAATTCCTCATTCTGTAATTCAGAATGCTTATACCTTGGAAACATTTCACTCTACACACATCATACAGTACATATTTTTGTCGATACAAGCATCATACAGGGAGGGTTGTTTGGGCTCCCGAGCTAGATGAATAACATATTTTGAGAATAATCGAATCTTAGGGACCCTCACAAACAACCAGATGAATAATATACTTTTTGTTCATGTTCTTATCTGGTGCACTTAAACATCAAGATCTCTCAAGTTCATGATCTCTAGAGATATAAACAAATATAGTTGATAAATAGGTTAATCATTGAACATGGGTACATTCCAATAATATCTTTGAAAAAATGTGGAAACTAAAAAGTGAGCATTTCCTTTTAATTCGCAGAAGCTGTGTAGAAGAAGAATATTTAATCATTTTCAATATGTAGATGGCATGGGTTTACAAAATGATCTTAGCGGTAGATGTTGTTGTCCATGAATCAAGAGAACATTTGGACCAACTGGCTGTCACAAGATGCTAATTAATATGAGCCCACTAAAATGGTAAAAGCATGCAAAATGGATATCAAAGATCATGCAGAGAGTTACCACACTGAGTAGCATCAAATACATCCACTGTCGTCACCGTATCATGCTACCTAAAATGCACGTTAACAGTCCAACTGCGAGGATGGCATGGGAATTGGTATATAATCAACAACCTTGCCGGCCAATCAAAATAATATAATAATCTAGACTCTGATTTATAATAGTCACTATATAGAGTAAGAAAACAAATAACAATTTTGATGCTCAAGCAGTCATGCATAGGAACGACGTCCAAGTTGATCCTACTTCTATTTGTGTTTTCTTTTCTATCTCATATTTTGTGTAATCTTACATACTTGACACACGGTGATGGTGTCGCCTTCTTCTCACATATTATTTGTTGGCGAGAAGTTTTTTTTAAAATAAAGAAAGTATTGCTCGATTAATTAACGAAAAAACAGCGAAAAACGATACAACTAGTGCCCAATCCATACGAACACCAGCACGAACAGGGCCACGCCCAAACACCACTCCACTAAAACCGGACGACTTCACACCAAAGTTGAATGGGAAAACACTATGACAGCTATGGAAGGAGCATGAACGGGCGCTCCAATGGAATGAAGAAGCCAACCTTTCAAGAGAGTTGGGCCACCATGACGCCAACGACATAACATCAATAGCAACCTCATCGCTCATACGACACAAGTTTGACACTCTCAACACTCTCAAACTTTCACGGTCGTCGCTCTGCCATGCCGAGCAGACCGCCAACACCACTTTCTAGGACAGTCGGCCCGACATAACCCACTAGCAATCCAGCAGCAATACCACACAACCTGCCCCTCCCCCACGTATCCCGTGCTGCAAAGGGAAAACCGTATGTACACCTTGAATGTTGCATCAATATCCGTGGGCGATCGAGCCGACAACCTTACCGCACTAGCAGCACAAGATTGCCACTTAAGCCATGTCGACAATAGATGTTCCTCTCGAAACTGCTGACGATCATGGTTTCCGAGGCCATCACCTTGACTCTCAAACATCATTTACTCAGGGTCGTTGGCCAACGTCCACCAACCTGGCGGCATGAAAACATACGCCAAATAGCAGAATAGGTTCTCCAAGACTACGCCTCAAGAAGGAAGTGACGTAGCCGCCGCCATCGTCCACTCGGAAACTCTTATCTAGGAATTTATCCTAGATATCCCAGAGCCACCACCAGGGTGTGATGGAGCACCACGGATAGTGCCGAGGAAGATAACATCGAGGAACCGCCACCGCCGACACTAATATGGTCAGTGCAAAGCTTTCGCTCGCGAGACCACCACGTGACCCAAGCGAGATGCAAGCAAGTGTTCTCATAGTTAACCTCCACCGAGCATCACCTAATGACACACTCGTGCAACACCCCATGCTCCAACGACCGAAAAACCACATCCAGACGGACGATCTATGATTGGTCCGCAAGAACTGTCAACCACGGCCGCCGCGTCGGTGGTCGCCCATCCCCGGGGCCACCTCCCCGGCATCCACCGGTCGAAACGCATCACCGACAGTAGGGGCCATATTTGTTTGTGCCCTCACTCGCGGACACCATTGTCTCGCACACCACCGACATAATGTTCTTCAAATTGCCACCGCGTCCGGAACCACCACAGAGCTGGGCCGTGGCCCTGGATGAAAGTGCATGGTTGCCCCCATGTGTGGTTTTGATAATTAATGACAATCTCTATGGACTAATGTTTGTATTGAGCTACTTGTAGGTGTGTCCAGATGCATTGCTTGATCTCCATTTGTTGGAGTCAAGGTTAAGGGAAGAAGAGTATTGGTTGATCAAGGCTAAGTGCGTGTTGATGAACACTCAAGTCCAAGTGAAGATATGCCGCAGAGTGCCTCTCCCATATTGGTGTATGGGGGAGCTATTAGCGAGTCTTCACCAAGCGGAGCGCAATCAAGAAAGGTGGTCCAACTTGAGAAGACAAATATCGCATCATCTAGCTCAAGTGGATTATGCGCAAGGCAAAGGTATGATCTTGATAGGTTTTCTATTTTACCGGTCTCATGATGTTAGTTAAGAGACCGGATTATAGGATAGATAGCCGTACTATCAAGAGGGGCTCTCGACCGAGTATCTTGTTCGTATCGTTCGTGGAGAGCTCAAACCTTTGCATCATTGGCATCATCTTTATTGGTTCTTATTTGGCTCTTATCGTGGTGTGGTCTTGGTTCTTGTCGTGCTCGTCATGACAAGACCAAGTTCGCCTATTGCGTTTTTGGTTTTGGAGGTTTATTGGTTCGTCTTTTATCGAAAGGTTTTACCTTTCCCCATTTGGTTTTAACCTACTCTATTGGACTATGATGTTTTTCTATATATTCTTGTAGATCTTGTTGTTATGATTCTAACGAGCCCAAGATCATCGAAAATGGAGTCCGGGTGTGAAAGATATGCCAGTTTTCGTTTTGCTCTTTCTGCAGTTTTTCAGTGAGTCGGAAGTTCCGGCCCTCAGGCCGTAAATTCCAGCCCCCGGAAGTTCCGGCCCAAACAACGGAAGTTTCGGCCCATATTTTCATCTGAGCTTTTTTTGCTAAGTCTTTTCGGCATTTCTCTCTGGAGGGGTTCCGGAAATTTGCCCCGGAAGTTTCCTCGGAAATTTCCGGGGGTCCGGAAATTCCAGTACTTGGTCCGGAAGTTCCGGTGCAAAAATTTGGCTAAGTCGTTTTCACGTTTTCTCTCTGGAGGGGGTCCGGATCTTTGCACTGGAGATTTGCTCCGGAAATTTCCGGGCCACCGAAAGTTCCGGTGTACGCAGCGGAAGTTCCGGCCTGGCCGGAAGTTCCGGTACATAACACCGGAAATTCCGGCCCCTTGCTGCTCCCAACGGTCAGATTTTGGGGGAGGCTATAAATAGCCTCCTTCTTTCCCAAGAGGAGGCTGCCCACTTATTCTCTCTCTCCTCCATTGTTGTGGCCTCAAAAAGCTTGGGTTTCTCTCTATCCCTCCAATGATTCTTACCCAAATTTAGGGATTCAAGAGAGGAGATCTAGATCCACCTTTCCACCAAACCAAATCTCCTCTAAGTGAGGGGAACCTTGTGCATCTAGTTCTTGGAGTTCTTTTGTGGTTCTCCTCTTTGTTCTTCCTCTCAAATCCCTCCATAGCATTAGTTGCTTTGGTTGGATTTGGGAGTGAAGGATTTGACCACTTAGTGTGTTCTTGCCTTTTGCATTTGGTGCATAGGTTTGCTCTCTCCACGAGGATTCGTGGAAGTTGAAGTTTGAGAAGCTTATTACTATTGGGTGCATTGTGTTCCTAAGAGCTTGTGCCTCTTGGGTGCATTGTGTACCTTAGACGGTTTGGTGTGCCGTGAAGCCTTCGAGTTGTGAAGCTTCGGCCAAGATTTAGGAGCCCCCGATTGATTTGTGGGTGTCTACCCCAAGATCATTGTAAAAGCTCCGGATTCCGCCTTGAAGGATTCCGATAGTGTAAGGTGAACCTAACCCTTGGGGTGAAGTTCATCGGAAAATAGGATGAGGCCATTTGTGGCATCTTGAGTAGGCCTCTTGTGGCGAGCTCACACCCCTCCAACGAGATGTACTCCCTTAGCAAGGAGGAACTCAGGAATACATCCCCGTCTCCGCGTGCCTCGGTTATTTCTATATCCGAGCTTTTTACTTATGCAATTTACATTGTGATAGCCTTTGTGCTTGATGTCATATATATTGCTATCACCTTGTTGTTATATTGCTTAGCATAAGTTGTTGGTGCACATAGGTGAACCTAGTATATTAGGTTGTTGGCTTGTTAATTTAAACACCTATTTTTATTCCGCAATTATCAAGCCTTAAACCGGAAAAGTTTTAATCGCCTATTCACCCCCCCCCTCTAGGCGACATTGATTGTTATTTCAATTGGTATCAGAGCCTCGACTCTCTTTTTGGGCTTTACTGCCTAGAGAGTAAAGATGTCGTTTAGAGAATTAGTGCACGATCCCACTTTTATATTCAATGGCACAAATTATGATGTATGGAAAATTCGCATGCTTAATCGTTTTAGGGACATAGAACCAATTTTAAAGAGTATTATAGATATGGGTTTTCTCCTCCAAAGGATTCCCAAAATTATCTTTAGAGGGTGAGAAAAACTCTTATCTCGATACTCTAGCATCTAATGGTCTTATATGTGTTTTGAGCGATGTAGTGCTTGAGTCAATCATGCCTTTCCGGAATGCTCATGAGCTTTGGACCAAGCTTCAAGATAAATATGGAGTGTCCAACACTATTGAGGATGATTGTTCTCCCTCCACCTCCGGCCGTGATGAGTTCTCATCTTCGTCTACTTCACCAAAATGTGGTAAGCCACAAACTAATGTGGTGGTGAGTAGTGATAGGTTGTGCAATAATGATAGTGAGCTCATTGTTGATGATCTTTTATCTCTATCTTGTTGCAATGCCTCATCTTTGGACCTAAACACACATAGCACTATAAATGTCATACATGCTAGTGTTGATAGTCCTTGCATATCATCCAAAAATTTCTTAGATAAATCTCATGATGATATGTTTGCTTTATCTTGTTGCCATGATAAAAATGCTTGTATTCCCTCTAACTCTTGTATGAATAATAATGTAGAGGAAACCCAATTAGCTACGGAACAAGATGTGAACTTAAGTAGTTCAAAAATTAATTGTTCTTCTTCATCAACCATCTTTTGCCTTATGGCTAAATCTTCTAATAATGATAATAATGATGAAGAAGATGATGTGGATGATGATGAATCCTTTCATAAGAAAGGTCTAATGGTTCTTAATGCCCTTCCTAAAAATAAAAATGCTCATGCTATCCTCTTTGAAATTATGGAAACTCTGATTGAGCGTGGGCTAGCTATTAAGGCTTTGGAAACAAGCCTTGAAGAAAAAGGAAGGATTGAAA
Organism: Puccinellia tenuiflora; assembly: GCA_012064385.1. Lineage (NCBI taxonomy): Eukaryota > Viridiplantae > Streptophyta > Magnoliopsida > Poales > Poaceae > Puccinellia > Puccinellia tenuiflora. Next base: position 1,004,722 of record QRDG01001505.1, on the reverse strand, counting down.
GAGGGGATGCTATGGAAAAAGCATCTTTAGAGGATGCCCTTGAGGAAGAGCAAAAGGCTCGGGTTTCTCTTGAGGAGAAACTTGAATCTATTGAGGAGTCTTGTAATGAAATAATTGCTAAACTCATTAAAGAACGTGACCATGCTCATGCTAAATATAAATTCACGAAAAAGGAAAATGCTAGCTTTAAGGAAGAGCTTGCCAAGTTGTCTTCTTACATTCCTAATGCTAATGATGCTTGTGATACTAACTCCACTTCTTGTGAAGCATCTATTTTGAAGGATAATGTTGAGCTAAGGGCTCAACTTGAGTTGCTAACTAGCAAGTATGGGAAGTTGGAATAAAGTCATGAAAAGCTATCTAGCTCTAATGATGATCTTCTAGCATCCTATGCTAGTCTAAAGTTAGCTCATGAGGCTATCACTACCAAGGTAACATCTAGTGAGCCTCATGTGGACAATGGCACAATTTTATCTAAAAATGTTATATTGCCATGTGCTAGTCCTAGTAGTTCATCCACTCACAATGTTGGTACCTCATGTGATGAATTACTTTCCTTGCCTTGTTGCTCTAATAATGAAGCTTCTACTTCCTCTAGTGCTTTTGTTATCACTAACCATGTAGAGGAAATAAAAGACCTCAAGGCCCAAGTTGCTTCTTTGAAGAAAGGCTTGGAAAAGCGTCATGAAGGGAAGAGTGCACTTCACAACATGTTGAATGTGCAACAATCCCCCAATGACAAGAGTGGACTTGGATTCAACTCCAACAACAAGAACAAGTCCAAGATTGATAAGAAGAAGGGTCAAGTTGATAACCCCCAAGAGCAGGGGATCACTGTAGCACCTCTCAATGTGGAAGTAAGGTATCAATCCGCGGGAGCAAGAAGGAAAAGTTATCTATTCCCTACAACTAAAGTGTCAAGTTTTAGTTGATTATGCACTAAACAAGTTTAAAGAACAAGATGGTTGATTTAATGGATGGAAGTTTAATGTAACAAAACAAGAGTGTGAAAGTGTCCCAATCCTCTTCAATCAAGAGAACAAGACAAGGGAACAAGAGTGTGAAAGTGTCCCAATCCCCTTTAATGCAAGAGGACAAGACAAAGGTGTAAACGGTGCTTTGGAAATAAGGCCTAGGGATCATGCTTTCACTAGTGGACACTCTCAACAATAATAATATAATTGAATACATAGATAATTCCTCCTCATTATGCTACTCTGAATTAATTTCTGGTTGGATAAAGAACACCAATCCACTGTGTAGGGCTATAAAAGCACACCTTAAAGTCGCATTCCACATCTAGAGAACCCCACACTGCCAACTTGAGTTCCCTAAATAGTACTAGACAAACACCACAATTTCATAGAGACATCTACCACAAATAATAACTCATGATAAGTATTCATGTAATCTTTAGCCTAAGAGCCACACACGGTGCACGCACTGTCAACTTCACACCATGGGACAAAGGTGACTCCGGCAATCACATCAATAAAACCACTTGAGTAGCATAATTCATAAGATAAAGAAGAGTACCATCTATGGATTCAACTAGATTACAAAGCTCATGATCACATAAAGATCACACCATGGGAGAGAGAGATAAACCACATAGCTACCGGCATGAGCCTTCAGCCCCGAGGGAGACTACTCCCCCTTCATCATGGAGATGAGGAGCTTGATGGAGAGGTTGATGAAGAGGTGCAGCCCGGAGTGGAGATGATTTTGCTGTAGATGTTGATGATGATCACGCCGGAGGGGGGTGGAGCCCTCCGGAGGTGGATTCCGGTGGCGTTTCCCCCCTCCGATCTTCTCCGGCGGCAGCCTTCTGCCTCTCTGTTTCTGGTTTTGTGTTTCTCCGCCGCCTCCTTCTGGAAAACGTCGGGGGACCTTTTATATAGGCGTTTTTAGGTCACGAGGATGCTTCAGGGCGAAGGATCGATGCAAACGGGGCCACGAGGGCTAAAATAGGTGGGCCCACGCGGCCTGGTACTGTAGCCGCGTGGGACCCCCTCTTCTGGCCCTCCGGCCTCCTTTCGCTTGCTTCTTTCGCTCCAATGTCTTCCTCCTTCCAAAATAATGATCCCCGTAAATTTATAGCTCATTTGGACGTCGTTTGGGTCCCTGAAACATCAAAATATAGAAAATAGGGTTTTCTGCCAGTGCAGGGTTAATTCCAAATAAATGGGGAAACTGTGAATTATCCCCAAAATCAATATAAAACAATGATATAACCCTTATATGATGCAAATATGATTGAAATATAAGTATTATAGTGCAAAGTTCATGTATGCATTTTAGATGCATCACAAGTTCAAATCAAGAATCCGGCCAAGATCATTTGCTTCAAGTGCAAGATTGAAGGGCACCATGTTAGGGATTGCCCAATGAAGAAGAAGCCTCTTAGTGAGAAGCAACTAGGGAAGCGGCCTCTTGTTCAATCTCGTGCTCAACCACGAGTTGAACAAAGGCCACCTCCTAAGAAGACTCAAGTCAATGCTCCTCAAGTTGAGGAGCCTATTAAGAAGAAAGAGAAGAGTCGATGTTGCTACCTTTGCCGTGGCAAGGGTCACTTTGCTTCTTCATGCACTATCGGTAACCTATCCAACCCCATCTTAATTGATGATGCTTATTCACTTAGAAAGGATAGAGTTGGCAATGTGTTTGCCAAATTTGTGGGAACTCAAAGTGGTGTCAAGAAAAGAACCATTTGGGTTGCCAAGCCTATTGTGACTAACCTCTTAGGACCCAACTTGGTTGGGGACCAACAAACTCAAACTTGATCAATAGGTGTTTGTGGAGGACATTGGAGACTTGGCTATCTTTGAAGAATTAAGGGATCTTCATGATTATTATTTCATCAAGCCAAGTCAATTGGATTATATTGCCATATCTCATATCCTATGTTCCTCCTTGCGGTAACTTGTATTTACATTATATATACATTGAAAGTTGCTTGCTCCCTTGCATGTGTTAGTTTTGTTCCTAGCATGTGCTTGTATGTGATATGCTACTTTCTTACTTATCTTGTTATTCAAGGTTGGGTTTTTTAGTTGTGTATCATGTATGCGTAACTTGTGTGGTGAGCTTTATTGGATCTTGTGTGGATTTCATTTGGCTCTTTGAGATATTAATGGACTATCCCATTTTGGGGGAGTGATATGCTTTGTGCACTTCACAAAACTAAAAATGTATGTACATGAGGCACACCACCTAGTATTAATATTTCAATATTATCTAGTTACTATGTGGTATGTCATATTCATGAGAAATTCAAATTCTACAATGTCCATTAATTTCTCTAGTTGGTTTTATTTGCCTCTTGCTTAGATAAAATGAATTATCACATTATGGGGGAGTAATAAGCTATGTGCATATTACAATCCCATAAAATGTGAACGTTTGAGGTTTGCCACTTAGATTTGACATTGTAAATTATCTTATTCATATGTGGCATGTTTGCTCGAACAAGTTCCATTTTTCTTTTTGGTTATCTTTTGGATCTTGTTTGTGTGTGTTTGCTTGGTGTGGTTTTTCTCAAATATGTATTTCCATATGATATTTGAGAAACCATGTGTTTCATATTATTCTAACCATGGCTTTGCCGGTTGGTTTGAATGGTTGAAATTACCAACAAAATCTACTTTAATATGGTGTTTTATCTCTTATCCCTTGCCATATGTTTTATCTTGTGAGGATGGCCTTGTATATCTCTACTCACCGGGAAAATATTTCCTTATACTCATTGTCCTTGGACAATTTATATTCACATTTGTGGTAGAATATTTTTGTTCATCCTCATATTGGCTCTTGCGTTGAATTGCCCTATTTATTGCCAAGTATTTTTGTTGTTACTCCCATTGCCTTCCTTGCCTCTTGCATGGATCCTAATTTTCAATTGGTAGTGCTTAGTGTTGTAAATAAAATATGGAGAGTAATGATCCCTTGTGCGTGCATTTTGTATTCAAATACAATATCAAAGATAATGCATGAATCTTGGGGGATCATTCCTTTTTTATTTAGAACACTATACTATCTATCAATATTTGATCCTTTCAATTGGCATTTTATCTTTTGTTTTGGTACCATCAATTGTTATAACTTGGAATTTGATATCTCCACCATAGATATTAATTTCAATTGATACTTATTGGGAGAGTTTTGATACCTTATTTCTTTATTTTACTCTACTTGATTTCGGTCAAGTATTATCCTCTTCTTGGTATCTTTTCTCCTAGTTGGTATCTTATTTTCAATTGGTGTCTTATCGATCATGTGTTGTTTTGATTCGATTCCTATTGATATCACACTTCATGTGTTGATGTGTTTTGGAATCAATCATATGTTGATTTGATTTTTCCTCAATCATGTGTTGATTTAGATTTTGATATAATTTGGACAACCTTTTTGTGTCACACTTTGGTGTGCTCTCTTCTTGTTTACTTGGTGTTTTCGTCCAAATTGTATCTCGTTTGTTTCTTGAAAGACTTTGCATGTATATTCTCTAATATATATAGTATATGGAATGTTTGTCTTTCTAGTTCCAATATATAGGGGATACTCCACCAAATACTAAATCGGTTAAGATGTGCATGAAATTCAATTTCACATCTATATGCAAATATTTATGTGGAGTGTTTCCTATATATTGTAGTTTATCTAACTACTATGGGACCCAATGAGTTTGGGAACCATTTTGTGCTTGAATTTTATTTTAGGTACAATGGAGATGCATTGGATGCTTGCCTCATTCATAACGAAGGTGTTCAGACCGTGTGGTTATTGGAGTCAAGCTTTGATGATAAACAAACTCTCATCTTCTTCATCGTCAATGTATCTCGGTAACAAGTATCTACCTCATGCATACTTTCTAGTCTCAACCTTGTGTAGGTTGCTTCTTGGTATGAAAGCTTTTATGTGCAATTGTTGTGGTTTTGGCTTATTTCCTTCACTTGGTATATCTTTGTGATATTTGTAATGAAATTGTAAAAACCTTTTCTTCAATTGGTATTATTTCTTTGTGATACTTGTTGCCTATCTCAAATCATCTCCACTATCTCTTGTTCCCTTAGTGATATGTGTGATGTCTTTGATATTTTTGAAGTTTATTTATATACAATGAGATAAATTTGAGCTATGTGCTATGGTTTTAAGCAATAATCTCGTTTGTATATTCATGACTTCCCTTTTGGACACCGTGGTCTCCCTTCATCGACCATTTCATATGTGCAAGTTTCTTTGTGGATGCATATCATCAACGATTTGTCTACTTAGAAACCTATACATATGAGAGAGGTCACCTTTTAGTTGGTATCCTATTTGTTTTGAGATACCTCGATTTCTATCTATAATTCAATGGTGGCTCCAAATTTGTCTCATGAGTGTGTATCTTAATTCTATTTGCATCTTTGCACACTCATGTATTTGTTGAGGATCTTTTACCTCATGCTTACCATGGTGAGTATGTTGATTTTATTGGCTAAATGCTCTCACTAGCTTTTGGCATTTTTAATTGGTTTTAGTTTCCAATTGGTATCCCTAAGCTTGTGAACATACTGAAAGTGCATGGTTGCCCCCATGCATGGTTTTGGTAATTAATGACAATATCTATGGACTAATGTTTGTATTGAGCTACGTGTAGGTGTGTCCTTTTGTGTTGCTTGATCTCCATTTGTTGGAGTCAAGATTAAGGGAAGAAGAGTGGTTGTTGATCAAGGCTAAGTGCGTGTTGATCAACACTCAAGTCCAAGTGAAGATATGTCGAAGAAGAAGTTCTCCCATATTGGTGTATGGGGGAGCATCATGTGAATCTTCACCAAGCGAAGCGCAATCAAGAAAGGTGGTTCGTCTTGAGGAGATGAAGATCGTCATCATCGACCTCAAGTGGATTAATGCGCAAGGCAAAGGTATGATCTTGATAGGTTTTTCTATTTTACCGGTTTCATAATGTTAGTTGAGAGACCGGGTTATAGGATAGATAACCGTACTATCAAGAGGGGCTCTCGACCGAGTATCTTGATCGTATCGTTCGTGGAGAGCTCAAACCTTTGCATCCTTGCATCCTTGCAATCATCTTTATTTCTTGGTTGTTATTTGGCTTTTATCCTTGTGAGAATTTAGAACTTCTGTTCATCTCCATACCAAGCTCTAGTTCATCAAAAAGGGATTTCATGAATATCTTCTTGCGTTTTTGATATTGGAGGTTTTACCGGTTTGTATCTTCTAAGAAAGGTCAAACTCTCTCCTTATGATTTCCTCCTCACATGATGTACTATGATGTGTATATGAATGATCTCGTAGGGCTTGTGATTATCTTTGAAACACGCCCAATATCATAGAAAACGGAGTCTTGATGAAAAACTTGTTGGTTTTTTATGTTGGAGAATTTACCGGTTGTTCCTTTTTAGAGATGGTTTACCTTTATACATTTGGTTTTATTCTCCATTGTAGTACTATGATGTTTCTCTGCATGATCTTGTAGAGCTCTTCGTTGCGGTTCCAACGAGCCCAAGATCATCGAAATCGGAGTCCGGGTGAAAAAGTTATTGCAGTTTTCGTTTTGCTGTTTCTGCAGTTTCCTGTAGGCCGGAGTCTCCGGCCCTAGACCGGAGTCTCCGGTCTGAAACTTTGTTTTTTTCGTCGAACGGGTGGCGCGGCTCTGTTGCCCTGCCGGAGGCACCCCGGAATGACCCCGGAGTCTCCGGTTTGGGCCGGAGTATCCGGCCTGGGCAGACCGGAGTCTCCGGGGTAAGTTTCCTGCAACAACTCTTTTTCGTGGGGACCTATAAAAGGCCCCCTTCTTCCCCAAAGTGACTAAGGATTCTTCCAGCACAATTTTCTCCTATCTCTCACACCATTGTTGACCTTGGAAAACCTTGCCCCCTCTCAATCCCTCCCATGATTCTTACATATCTTTGAGGGAAAAGTGAGAGGAGATCTAGATCCACTACTCCACCAAACAAAATCTTCTCTAAGTGAGGGGAACTCGTTGGATCTAGATTTTGGAGTTCTTAGTGTTTCTCCTTTGTTCTTCCTCCTAAATCCCTCCATAGCATTAGTTGCTTTGGTTGGATTTTGGGAGAAGAATTTGACCACTTGGTGTGTTCTTGCCTTTTGCAATTGTTGCAACGGGTTGTGCTCCACACGGTGATTCGTGGGATTGAAGGTTGGGAGCTTGTTACTCTTGGGTCATTGGACCCTAGACGGTGTTGTGGTGACTCTTGGGAGCCTCCAATTTGGTTGTGGATGCGTTCCCCAAGCTTAGTGGTGTAAAGGCTCCGGATTCCGCCTAAAAGGATTCCGATAGTGGAAGGTGAACCAAATCCTTGGGTGCGGTTCATCGGAGAATAGGGTGAGGCCTTTGTGGCATCTTGAGTAGGCCTCTTGTGGCGAGCTCACACCCCTCCAACGATACGTACTCCCTTGACAAGGAGGAACTCGGGAATGTATCCTCGTCTCCGCGTGCCTCGGTTATTTCTATACCCGAGCTCTTTACTTATGCAATTTACATTGTGATAGCCTTCGTGCTTGAAGTCATTTATTTTGCTATCACCTTGTGGTTTTATTGCTTAGCATAAGTTGTTGGTGCACTTAGGCAAACCTAGTATATTAGGTTGTTGGCTTGTTAATTTAAACACATAGTTTTATTCCACAATTATCAAGCCCTAAATAGAAAAAGTTTTAATCGCCTATTCACCCCCCCTCTAGGCGACATCCTTGTCCTTTCACATACTCCTTTAAAGATCTTCCTTTTATCTCGGTTGGGACTATCTTATGTTGAATCTTTGAAAATTGGTATCTCCTTATGGCTCAACCATATTTTTGGTGCAAGTGCTATGATTTGTTATTGTCTTATGCACACTTGCACTTGTTGTGTGTTCTAGATGATTTTGGGGGAGTGAGGATTCCATATTTGTGCACTCAATAGTGCATGAACATTGGGGAGCTTCTTCATTTTTATTTAGAACTCTTGTTTTGGATCTTTTGATTGCCTATCTCCTTTGTGGAAATGTTTAGATTTTTTCATCTCTTTACAATCTTTGGATCCTCAATATAGTTTAATTTCCTATAATTATTCGTCAAAGGATATGTGCATTTGATTTCACTCATATCTTGAGAAATGCACACTTTATGGAGGAACTCATATTATATTGGCTTTCTAAATTTTTCTTCATATTTCGGCAATCGATGCCAATGGGGGAGAAGTTTAGAGGGTTTAAGGGAATTTGGGTTTTATGCTTTTGGTGCATTTGCCTTTAATGCGCTTGCATCCTTGCTTGTTTGTCTTGCAAGGTTGCTTTATACATTATATAAACCCTCTTAAAAGGGATTGTCATCAATTACCAAAATGGGGGAGATTGAAAGTGCATGGTTGCCCCCATGTGTGGTTTTGGTAATTAATGACAATCTCTATGGACTAATGTTTGTATTGAGCTACTTGTAGGTGTGTCCAGATGCATTGCTTGATCTCCATTTGTTGGAGTCAAGGTTAAGGGAAGAAGAGTATTGGTTGATCAAGGCAAAGTGCGTGTGATGCATGTAAAATGCATACATGAAATTTGCATTATAATTCTCATATTTCAATCATATTTGCATCATATAAGGGTTATATCATGATTTTATAATGATTTTGGAAATATTTCACAGTTTTCCTATTTTTCTGGAATTAACCCTGCACTGGCAGAAAACCCTATTTCTATATTTTGATGTTTCAGGGACCCAAACGACGTCCAAATGACCTGAAAATTTACGAGCATCAGTTTTATGCAGGAAGAAGACTTGGGAGCGAAGGAAGCAAACGAGCGGAGGCCTGAGGCGAACTAAATCATACACCTCAGTAATTAAGATGACTCAGAGTATAGCTTTAAGATCAATGACATGAAGTGAAAATAAGAACACGATGGATCTAGTCATAGGTAGAGGCTTGTCACTTCTCATACCTTGCAACATGGTATTTTGGTTTATCCCTAGTGAGGCAACAAAGTAAGGTAAACACCCAATGGATCGTGATATTAAGTTGTCAGCTTATCACATCACCACCCCCGTTACTCCAACTAATGTACACGTTCCCCCTCACACGCTCTCATAAACATGCTTGATCAAAACAAGGATATAAGAACGGGGTACATAATATGCATCTACTTTCATAACTGAAATAAACATTGCAATCTCAACATATATTAACTCATAAAAAGATCCACCACAAAGGTAATACAACGATGACTGTAATCATGTTCAGCAGCTCATACGGTGCTAATTAGTGAAGCTCAAGAGAGAGAGAGATACATATGCTACTTCCACAAACCCATAGTCCAGAGGTGAACTACTCCCTCTTCATCATGGAGACGGTGGAGATGTCGATGGAGAAGAAGGAGACCCCTTCGGCAGCGCTCCACCGGAGTTTTCCCCCTCCAATCTGCAGCCTCCCGGTCTCTGTTTCTTGTTTCTCTCATGTGGCGGCTCCCCTCCTGAAGAACGTCGGGGGGCTCTTTATATAGGCGTTTTTAGGTCATGAGGATGCTTCAGGACGAAGGATCGGCGCAAACGGGGCCACGAGGGAAAAAATAGGTGGGCCCACGTGGCCACTATACCTGGCCGCGTGGGGGCACCCCCTTTTGCCCCTCCGGCCTCCGTTCGCTTGCTTCTTTTGCTCCTAGGTCTTCCTCCTTCCAAAATATTGATCCCCGTAAATTTATAGCTCATTATGACGTCGTTAAGGCCCTGAAATAAATAAGGAAAGAAATAGGGGTTTTCTACCTGCGCAGGATTAATTCCATAAAAAGGGGAAATCATTATTAATTACCAAAAATCATTAAATAACAGTAATATACCCCTTATATGATGCAAATATGAATGGAATATAAGTATTATAATGCAAAGTTCATGTATGCATTTTACATGCATCACCATTATAGGACCTTTTTACTTTTCATTATGCATACATTTGGTCCATAGTACTTTCTTCTATACTACACTTTGTGAGTTATCATTGAACATCCTTGCATTGAATATTTGATATCACTTTATAATCTATCTTGCATATTGCTATTCCTTTAAAGAATGAATCATTTGACTCTATGTAGCAATAATAATCATCTTTGATATCCATTGATAGTATTAAAATGCAAAGTCCATGTTAGTTTTATCACCTTCATACTCGAGGACGAGTATAGGTTAAGCTTGGGGATGTTGATGCATGTAAAATGCATACATGAACTTTGCATTATAATTCTCATATTTCAATCATATTTGCATCATATAAGGGTTATATCATGATTTTATAATGATTTTGGGAATATTTCACAGTTTTCCTATTTTTCTGGAATTAACCCTGCACTGGCAGAAAACCCTATTTTCTATATTTTGATGTTTCAGGGACCCAAACGACGTCCAAATGACCAGAAAATTTACGAGCATTAGTTTTATGAAGGAAGAAGACTTGGGAGCGAAGGAAGCAAACGAGCGGAGGCCTGAGGCCCAAAGGGGGTGGCCCACGCGGCCAGATTCCTTGGCCGCATGGGGCCCACCTTCTGGAGCCTCGTGGCTCCGTTGCCATCGATCTTTTCGCCCACGACTCCGTCTTGACCTAAAACCGACTATAAAAATAGCCCCCCGACGTAGATCGCGAGGAGGCGGCCGAAAATAGAGAAACACCGAAACAGAGACCTGGACCTGCAGATCGGAGGGGGAAAACTCCGGCGGAGCACTGCCGGCATGGTCTCCATCTCCCCCAACAACGTCTCCACCGTCTCCATGATGAAGAGGGAGTAGTCCACCCCTGGACTATGGGTTTGTGGAAGTAACTTATGTATCTCTCCTCTCTCTTGAGCTTCACTAATTAGCGTCGTATGAGCTGCCGAACATGATTATGGTCATCTATGTAATTCCTATGTGGTGGATCTCTCTATGAGTTAATATATGTTTGAAGATTACAATTGTTTTGTTTCAGTTATGAAAGTAGATGCATATTATGTACCCCGTTCTTGTCTACTTGTTTTGATCAAGCTTGTTTATGAGAGCATGTGTGGGGGAACGTGTGCATTAGTTGGAGTAATGAGGGGGTGGCTAGTGCGGTGAAAGTGAGAGAAGTTCCGCGATCCACTTGGGTATTCCAACCTTACTTTGTTACCTCACTAGGGATAAACTAAAATACCATGCTACCAGAGATGTGGGTTGACCATTGCCACTTCTCATGACTAGATCTAGCATGTTCTTATTTTCACTTCATGTCATAAAGATTAAAGCTATGCTCTGATTTATCTTAATACTAAGGTGTTATGATTTAGTTCGCATATTAGTGGAGTATAAGAGAGATTAATAACCAAAAGATCTCTATGTTAGGACGTGATGCCCATATAATTAGTAACTTGTCATAAAACTTTGTGTTGCAATCTCATATGTCAATTCCTATGTTCCATTGTCCACCACAACATTAAAGAGAGAGTGCATTTGTGAAACTATGAACCCCGGTCCATTTTTAATCATAAGAAACAACTTTCCAACCACTTTTAAGCATCATCTACATTCAGCCATTTTAAAATCAGAAAATACAAAAATACTTTTACTTCTTGCATTCACATATAGAAACCCCAAAAATATCATCCATCATTGTTTCCACCATCCTTGCATATTTATTTACCACCATTGCATATTTATTTATTGTTTTGCATTTGTTTTATTATCATTCTCACACCTTGTGCTTGACAACCACTTGGTGAGGTTGAGGGCACAAAACAATTTACTTTGATGCAGGTTCTCAAGGGAAGGATAAGAAGATAAACCTTTCACTACTGATTCCCCGAGAGTTCGATATAAACCCTCGAGTCATCCCTTGTGGGGAAAACCGTCTTTTCTATACTATACACTCTGCACTTGGAGTCTCAACCTAACCATTGTTTTTTAACGCAGGTAACTTCACCATCAACAACGTTTTCTGGCGCCTTGCCATCAAGTGTTCTTTGGTGTTGTTGCTGAGTTAAAGGCCATCAAGACGTTTTTCTGGCGCCGTTGCCGGGGAATCATTGCTGTAAAGATTTATCCAAGGAGTGTCTCACAACAAAGTCAACTTCATCACCAACTTGGGCTAACACCTAAGCTTGGGGAGGTTGCACCAAAGTGAGCATCATCTTATCCATCTTTACCTGCAAATCATTTTATTTTGTTTTGTTTTTGTCTTGCATATCATCTTGTTATTTCGGTTTGCATATTTTATTTTCAGTTTTGCATTTTGTGTTGCATTGCATAATTCGGTTTGCATTGTGTGGTGTCATTTTATTTCAATTTTGCATCAAAAAATAAAAAACATATAAAAATCTGCTAGAATGGGTGAAAGAACTAAGTTGCGTGACTACACAAACACTCCAAATGATCATTTTATTGCTAGGCCCATTGCCACACCTGAGATAACAGCTGAGAGCTATGAAGTAAGTCCTAGTTTGTTGAACTTGATAACTAGGGAACAATTTGGCGGTAGTGCTATGGAGGATGCCTCTATGCATCTTCATGATTTTATTGAAATATGTGACATGCAAAAATTTAAAAATGTGGAAAGTGATATTCTAAAACTGAAATTATTTCCTTTCTCACTTAGAGGAAAAGCTAAAGAATGGTTGCATTCACTACCTACTGATAGTATTAATTCTTGGAGTGATCTAAAAGAAGCTTTCATTAAGAAATATTATCCTCCTGTTAAAATTTTGCAAAATAGAAACAATATCCTTTCTTTTAGGCAAAATGAAAATGAACATGTTGCTATGGCTTGGGATAGGATAAAACTTATGCTTAGAACTTGTCCTTCACATGGGGTTAATGAATGGACCATATTACACTCTTTTTATAATGGTCTGAACTATATGTCTAGAAATATTCTTGATTCAGCCGCTGGAGGAGCTTTTATGGGAAAAACTATAGTAGAAGCTAAGAACATCTTAGAAAGTATTTTGCAAAACTATAGTCAATGGAATACTGAAAGATCACCTAATCCATCTAAGAAAGTAAACTCCATACAAGAAACAAATGATTTGTCATCTAAAATGGACACTATTCTTGCTTTTATTAATAAAAAATATATTGAAAATGTCCCTTTGCAAGAACTAGTTGGTAATAATCCTGAGAATGTTGATGTTAACTTCATTAGAAACTATGGTAATAATGGGTATGGTAATAACAATTACAATTCCTATAATAAACCCCTATATGTGCCAAACAAATATACCACTAGTAGCAATGTTTCTAGTGATTTGGAAACACCATTAGGTCATTTATATCTACTCAAAAGGAGCTTAATAAGGAATTTATATCTAAGTTTGAAAAACAAGACTCTTTGTTTGAAAGGGTAGATCATCTCACTAAGGAAGTTTCCTCATTAAAGAACATCATTATAGATCAAAAACATGAGGATACAATTAAATATTGCCAAGAGGTTATAAATAAATCTTGGGAACAAATTCATGAGTAAGAGAGAATTGCTAAGGAAACTATTATGGTAATGAAGAAAGAAAAGTTGAAGAAGTTAAAATGCTTAATGAAGTCAAGGAACCACTACTTGACTTAGATAATTGTAGCTTGCATGAATTAATATCTATCCTACAAAAATTTGCAAGTGATCCTTCTATTAATGCCAACCAAGCAGGTTTTGGTTCTTATATTGCTAATCATGTGTTAAAAGAAAAGATTGCTAGGTACAACCAAGAGGCTATGATACCACCTAAGCTTGGGGATGTATGGATCCCCAAAGTACTAGTCACTATTGGAAAAGAGACACATCATGCTATATTAGATCTAGGATCTAGTGTCTCTGCTTTATCTAAAGAATTATATGAAGTATTTGAATTAAAGAATCTTGAAAAATGCTCTATTGAACTTGCACTTGCTGATGATTCTATTAAACATGCTTTAGGTAAAGTAAGTGATGTTATGGTAGAGTTGCATATGACATTTATACCTGTTGATTTTCTGATCATGGATATGGGGAATAAAACCTCTAGTCTTATTATTCTTGGAAGACCTTTTCTTCGTACTACATGTGCTATTATTGATTCAAAAGAAGGGAATGTGAAGTTTCAGTTTCCACACAAGAAATGCATGGAACACTTCCCAAGGAAGAGGGACATACCAAAGTTCAAGCTCCCTCATGAGCTTCGTCCACAGTAAGTATCAAGTAAGAAGCCTAGCTATATGGCTATAAAGAAAGCGCTTTACGGGAGGCAACCCGGTTGTTTTTATTTTTGTTTTTCTTTGTGTCCTCTTGCTGTAACAAGAGACTTAGTTTTTAGTTTAGTTTCTGGAATAATTAATAAAGTGCCAAGTTTTACCCATTTTGGTATGAAAAAGTTGTTATTTTGCATGCGGAGATTTCATTCCAGCACAAGTATGTGCACGGTTTGATTTTTAGTTCTTATTCTGTAACTCCGAATGAGATGATATTTTTACTGTAGCTGCAACTTTTCATACTCTGTACGCATGCTTTTTTCAGAATTTTTAAACATGTTTAAGTCAGGTATAAAAATACGTTTTGCTGCTGTCAGTTTTCTGGACAGATTCTGTCCAATATTGTTTGATGCATGTTTTGAAATTTTAACTTGAATATTGTTGATCCAATTGAGTTTATTAATAGGCATACAACATTATACACTTTCTGGACATTCATATGAATTTTGTCTTAGGATTATAAGCAGCAAGTAATGCATTTGTCTATCACTACTAATGTCACCCCACAGAAAAGAAATGGGAGAAACAGTGTTTTGAAGTTTTTTTCACAGGGATTAGAGAAGATACACCAAGAGCTATCGAAGGATGGTGAAATCCATAAGCTTGGGGATGTGAAGACAACCCCACTGGACCTACACACTCTCGGTTTGCACACGTCTAACTTCTGTTTTTCTATCAATGCACTTTATCGCATGAACTTGGAGCGTCTTTTGTTTTTTTGTTTTGGTTTGATTTTTGTTTTGAGACCACCACTATCATTTATATATGAGAGAGATACTGGAAGTTTGGGTTGAATTTAGTTGGATGCTATTATAATGATTGGGAAAGGTATGTTTGAGTTGATTTAAAAAGTTACATATAGTTGCATAATTCATATGTTTTTAATGAGTGTCAGTTTGCAAGTGTTTTATCAAGAGCTATCTTATGTTCATGTTTTGATGCTGAATGTTACCTTACTTGGTTTAACATGGATTGATTAGTTATATTGACACTTGTGCATGCATTTAGTTGGTCAACTTTCTCCCTTTTGCTAGCCCAAAATTCCCAACAAGTAAAAAACTTGTTTCCAACACCTTCAACTAAAGTTTTTCCAGTGAGTCCACCATATCTACCTATTAGCTTTATGCTATTCCGAGTATATATATCATGTTACTTTGAGTTATCTATACCTCTTAATTAAAATGGTTATGTTAGTGATTGTTATGTGAAAAATCTGGTTAAATAGCTCTCACATCTTATTATTGCACTTAATAAACATGAACCATTGTGATTAAAATTATTAAGTTGTGAATTTGACAAAAGTCTTGGTTGCTAGTTAGCCCAAATGTGCTGTCACATGGCAAGCTTTCAACATTGCACAGAAATATATCTAGTTGATATCATGTACTTTTGTTTACGGATACTTATCATGGTGCCAAATAATTGTGAAAATTTAGTATGTTTAAGTAGTTGTATAAATGGCTAGAGAGATACCTGGGCCGCTAATCTAAGCCATGCTGTCTTGGTGGAAATTTACTTACATACTATGTGAACCTTCAGTGATGCACCTCATAATAAAAAGCTATACCAATGGTAAATAAAAAAGGTGTTGAGATTGTTCCTTATGTTTGTTTGTCTTGTCATTTTGACATGGGCTTGTTCCATGTCCTGGGACAAGAGGTACCCCAGTTAATCTTCTTTATGACGCTATTATACAATGCTTTTACTTGAACTTGCTTTGTTTCCCAAATTGAGTAACACCATGGTGTAAGTACTCGTATTCAAGGGGCATGAAACTTTCAACCATTTCTTTGTCAAGCACACCACTCATATTTGCTTTCACTTTAAACTTAACCATTAAATATGCTATGATGAGGGGTAATGAGAGCTTGATACCAATGATACCACATTACAAACATTAACTTAAGTAGAAGTATTTGGGAGTTAGATGAAGCTTGTTCATGTTTTTACCTCTACTCATATATATCTATCCAAAGTGTCCACCTTTTATATTCAGTTTTATAAGAGTACTCTATGACCATTTGATGACGGAATTGATGAGAGTGTTCTTCTCCCTCAACTATGCCAACAAGCACTCTTGATACCCTGAAAGGAAAATAATATATAAGGGATAGGTTGAGCCTCCAAGTGCAGAGTATGTAGAAGTGGAAGTTTTTCCCCAAGAGGGTGACTCGAGGGTTTAATATCGAACTCTCGGGGAATCAGTAGTGGGGATTTTATCTCCTTGTCCTTCTCTAGATTTCCTGCAAACAAAGTAGATTGCTTTGTGCCCTCAACCTCACCAAGTGGTTGTCAAGCACAAGGTGTGAGAATGATATTAAGATAATAATGGATGCAAAACAGTAAATAAATATGCAATGGTGGTAAGTAGTAATGCAAGGATGATAGTAATGATGATGAATGATATTTTTGGGGTTTTTATATGTGAATGCAAGAAGTAAAAGTGTTTTTGTATTTTCTGATTTTAAAATGGCTGAATGTAGATAATGCTTAAAAGTGGTTGAAAGTTGTTTCTTATGATTAAAAATGGACCGGGGTTCATGGTTTCACACATGCACTCTCTCTTTAATATAGTGTGGCAAATAAGTAGATATATGATTAACATATGAGATTGCAAACAAGTTTAATGACATGTTACTAATTATATGGGCATCACGTCCTAACATAGAGACCTTTTGATTATTAGTCTCACTTATACTCCACCAAGATGCGAACTAAATCATACACCTCAGTAATTAAGATGACTCAGAGTATAGCTTAAGATCAATGACATGAAGTGAAAATAAGAACACGATGGATCTAGTCATAGGTAGAGGCTTGTCACTTCTCATACCTTGCAACATGGTATTTTGGTTTATCCCTAGTGAGGCAACAAAGTAAGGTAAACACCCAATGGATCGTGATATTAAGTTGTCAGCTTATCACATCACCACCCCCGTTACTCCAACTAATGTACACGTTCCCCCTCACACGCTCTCATAAACATGCTTGATCAAAACAAGGATATAAGAACGGGGTACATAATATGCATCTACTTTCATAACTGAAATAAACATTGCAATCTCAACATATATTAACTCATAAAAAGATCCACCACAAAGGTAATACAACGATGACTGTAATCATGTTCAGCAGCTCATACGGTGCTAATTAGTGAGGCTCAAGAGAGAGAGAGATACATATGCTACTTCCACAAACCCATAGTCCAGAGGTGGACTACTCCCTCTTCATCATGGAGACGGTGGAGATGTCGATGGAGAAGAAGGAGACCCCTCCGGCAGCGCTCCACCGGAGTTTTCCCCCTCCAATCTGCAGCCTCCCGGTCTCTGTTTCTTGTTTCTCTCATGTGGCGGCTCCCCTCCTGAAGAACGTCGGGGGGCTCTTTATATAGGCGTTTTTAGGTCATGAGGATGCTTCAGGACGAAGGATCGGCGCAAACGGGGCCACGAGGGAAAAAATAGGTGGGCCCACGTGGCCACTATACCTGGCCGCGTGGGGGCACCCCCTTTTGCCCCTCCGGCCTCCGTTCGCTTGCTTCTTTCGCTCCTAGGTCTTCCTCCTTCCAAAATAATGATCCCCGTAAATTTATAGCTCATTATGACGTCGTTAAGGCCCTGAAATAAATAAGGAAAGAAATAGGGGTTTTCTACCTGCGCAGGATTAATTCCATAAAAAGGGGAAATCATTATTAATTACCAAAAATCATTAAATAACAGTAATATACCCCTTATATGATGCAAATATGAATGGAATATAAGTATTATAATGCAAAGTTCATGTATGCATTTTACATGCATCACCATTATAGGACCTTTTTACTTTTCATTATGCATACATTTGGTCCATAGTACTTTCTTCTATACTACACTTTGTGAGTTATCATTGAACATCCTTGCATTGAATATTTGATATCACTTTATAATCTATCTTGCATATTGCTATTCCTTTAAAGAATGAATCATTTGACTCTATGTAGCAATAATAATCATCTTTGATATCCATTGATAGTATTAAAATGCAAAGTCCATGTTAGTTTTATCACCTTCATACTCGAGGACGAGTATAGGTTAAGCTTGGGGATGTTGATGCATGTAAAATGCATACATGAACTTTGTATTATAATTCTCATATTTCAATCATATTTGCATCATATAAGGGTTATATCATGATTTTATAATGATTTTGGGAATATTTCACAGTTTTCCTATTTTTCTGGAATTAACCCTGCACTGGCAGAAAACCCTATTTTCTATATTTTGATGTTTCAGGGACCCAAACGGCGTCCAAATGACCTGAAAATTTACGAGCATCAGTTTTATGAAGGAAGAAGACTTGGGAGCGAAGGAAGCAAACGAGCGGAGGCCTGAGGCCCAAAAGGGGGTGGCCCACGCGGCCAGATTCCTTGGCCGCATGGGGCCCACCTTCTGGAGCCTCGTGGCTCCGTTGCCATCGATCTTTTCGCCCACGACTCCGTCTTGACCTAAAACCGACTATAAAAATAGCCCCCCGACGTAGATCGCGAGGAGGCGGCCGAAAACAGAGAAACACCGAAACAGAGACCTGGACCTGCAGATCAGAGGGGGAAAACTCCGGCGGAGCGCTGCCGGCGTGGTCTCCATCTCCCCCAACAATGTCTCCACCGTCTCCATGATGAAGAGGGAGTAGTCCACCCCTGGACTATGGGTTTGTGGAAGTAACTTATGTATCTCTCCTCTCTCTTGAGCTTCACTAATTAGCGCCGTATGAGCTGTCGAACATGATTACGGTCATCTATGTAATTCCTATGTGGTGGATCTCTCTATGAGTTAATATATGTTTGAAGATTGCAATTGTTTTGTTTCAGTTATGAAAGTAGATGCATATTATGTACCCCGTTCTTGTCTACTTGTTTGATCAAGTTTGTTTTTGAGAGCATGTGTGGGGGAACGTGTGCATTAGTTGGAGTAATGAGGGGGTGGCTAGTGCGGTGAAAGTGAGAGAAGTTCCGTGATCCACTTGGGTATTCCAACCTTACTTTGTTACCTCACTAGGGATAAACTAAAATACCATGCTACCAGAGATGTGGGTTGACCATTGCCACTTCTCATGACTAGATCTAGCATGTTCTTATTTTCACTTCATGTCATAAAGATTAAAGCTATGCTCTGATTTATCTTAATACTAAGGTGTTATGATTTAGTTCGGATCTTAGTGGAGTATAAGAGAGTTTAATAACCAAAAGATCTCTATGTTAGGATGTGATGCCCATATAATTAGTAACTTGTCATAAAACTTTGTGTTGCAATCTCATATGTCAATTCCTATGTTCCATTGTCCACCACAACATTAAAGAGAGAGTGCATTTGTGAAACCATGAACCCCGGTCCATTTTTAATCATAATAAATAACTTTCCAACCACTTTTAAGCATCATCTACATTCAGCCATTTTAAAATCAGAAAATACAAAAACACTTTTACTTCTTGCGTTCACATATAGAAACCCCAAAAATATCATCCATCATTGTTTCCACCATCCTTGCATATTTATTTACCACCATTGCATATTTATTTATTGTTTTGCATTTGTTTTATTATCATTCTCACACCTTGTGCTTGACAACCACTTGGTGAGGTTGAGGGCACAAAACAATTTACTTTGTTGCAGATTCAGAAGATAAACCTTTCACTACTGATTCCCCGAGAGTTCGATATAAACCCTCGAGTCATCCCTTGTGGGGAAAACCGTCTTTCCTATACTATACACTCTGCATTTGGTGTCTCAACCTAACCATTGTTTTTTTAATGCAGGTAACTTCACCATCAACAACGTTTTCTGGCGCCTTGCCATCAAGTGTTCTTTGGTGTTGTTGCTGAGTTAAAGGCCATCAGCGTGTTGATCAACACTCAAGTCCAAGTGAAGATATGACAAAGAGTGCCTCTCCCATATTGGTGTATGGGGGAGCTATTAGCGAGTCTTCACCAAGCGGAGCGCAATCAAGAAAGATGGTCCAACTTGAGAAGACAAAGATCGTCATCATCTAGCTCAAGTGGATTATGCGCAAGGCAAAGGTATGATCTTGATAGGTTTTCTATTTTACCGGTCTCATGATGTTAGTTGAGAGACCGGATTATAGGATAGATAGCCGTACTATCAAGAGGGGCTCTCGACCGAGTATCTTGTTCGTATCGTTCGTGGAGAGCTCAAACCTTTGCATCATTGGCATCATCTTTATTGGTTCTTATTTGGATCTTATCATGCTTGGTCTAGACCAAGTTCACCTATTGCGTTTTTGGTTTTGGAGGTTTATCGGTTCATATTTTATCAAAAGGTTTTACCTTTCCCCATTTGGTTTTAACCTACTCTGTTGGACTATGATGTTTTTCTGTATATTCTTGTAGATCTTGTCGTTATGATTCTAACGAGCCCAAGATCATCGAAAACGGAGTCCGGGTGCGAAAGATATGCTAGTTTTCGTTTTGCTCTTTCTGCAAGTTTTCAGTGGGGCGGAAGTTCCGCCCCCCCTCCCGGAAGTTCCGGTCCAAGCACCGGAAGTTCCGGCCCATATTTTCATCTGAGCTTTTTTTTGGCTAAGTCTTTTCGGCGATTCTCTCTGGAGGGGTTCCGGAAATTTGCCCCGGAAATTTCCGGGGGTCCAGAAATTCCGGTACTTGGTCCAGAAGTTACGGTCTAAGAAATTTTGGCTAAGTCGTTTTCGCGTTTTCTCTCTGTAGGGGGTCCGGATCTTTGCACCGGAGATTTGCTCCGGAAATTTCCGGGCCCCTGGAAGTTCCGGTGTACGCAGCGGAAGTTCCAGCCCCTGGCCGGAAGTTCCGGTACATAACACCGGAAATTATCTCTCTCTCCTCCACTGTTGTGACCTCAAAAAGCTTGGGTTTCTATCTATCCCTCCAATGATTCTTGCCCAAATTTAGGGATTCAAGAGAGGAGATCTAGACCCACCTTTTCACCAAACCAAATCTCCTCTAAGTGAGGGGAACCTTGTGGATTTAGTTCTTGGAGTTCTTTTGTGGTTCTCCTCTTTGTTCTTCCTCTCAAATCCCTCCCTAGCATTAGTTGCTTTGGTTGGATTTGGGAGTGAAGGATTTGACCACTTAGTGTGTTCTTGCCTTTTGCATTTGGTGCATAGGTTTGCTCTCTCCATGAGGATTCGTGGAAGTTGAAGGTTGAGAAGCTTATTACTCTTGGGTGGATTGTGTTCCCAAGAGGTTGTGCCTCTTGGGTGCATTGTGTAACCTAGACTGTTTGGTGTGCCGCGAAGCCTTCGAGCTGTGAAGCTTCGGCCAAGATTTGGGAGCCCCCGATTGAGTTGTGGGTGTGTACCCGAAGATCGTTGTAAAGGCTTCGGATTCCGCCTTGAAGGATTCCGATAGTGGAAGGTAAATCTAACCCTTGGGGTGAAGTTCATCGGAGAATAGGGTGAGGCCTTTTGTGGCATCTTGAGTAGGCCTCTTGTGGCGAGCTCACACCCCTCCAACAAAACGTACTCCCTTGACAAGGAGGAACTCGGGAATACATCCTCGTCTCCGCGTGCCTCGGTTATTTCTATATCCGAGCTTTTTACTTATGCAATTTACATTGTGATAGCCTTTGTGCTTGATGTCATATATATTGCTATAACCTTATTGTTATATTGCTTAGCATAAGTTGTTGGTGCACATAGGTGAACCTAGTATATTAGGTTTATGGCTTGTTAATTTAAACACCTAGTTTTATTCCGCAATTATCAAGCCTTTAACCGGAAAAGTTTAAATCGCCTATTCACCCCCCCCCCCCCCTCT
Source organism: Puccinellia tenuiflora (assembly GCA_012064385.1). Lineage (NCBI taxonomy): Eukaryota > Viridiplantae > Streptophyta > Magnoliopsida > Poales > Poaceae > Puccinellia > Puccinellia tenuiflora. The sequence goes on along the minus strand of QRDG01001505.1, from coordinate 982,734 downwards.
AGGCGACATCGTTTGTTCTTTCACTGGAGTCCTGTCTCCGCCACACGCACATCACACATCATGACTGTGCAACACATCCCCGAGGTTGCTCCGCAAGGGAACCCCGCCAGAGGAACCACCGCGCAAAGCGCCGCTTCGTTCGGCTCTAGAGAAGCTACAGCGATGCCTGAGAGGAGCCGCCGTCCATGAACTACCGTTGTGTCGTCCGACGCCCAGGAGCAACTTTGATGCAGCTAAGCCACCCCTCCACATTCAAAGGCGAGATCCACCGCCACCACGATAGGAGCCGATGACGGTGATGGTTGAGATGAGTGGCGGCTACGCTGGTTTCCTAGGGTTTTCTTTTTCGCTCGGGAAGCCCACGAGGAGTGACATGGTAATGTGTTGTTCTATTTTTGTTGGCGAGAAATAACGGCAAGTACAATTGTAAGAGAATGACACTGGACAACCTTTATATTATTATAGCAAACTGATATCGACATATCATGGTGTAGGTGCATTATAGCCGAATGCGACTTAATAGCATTTTTTCGTTGAGGATATACAAATACATTATAGGAAAATCTCCATGCTCTGCAATCCTATAAACCAAACAAGTCCTATGTTAGAAATTTCTAAGTGTAGATTGACAATACAATTATCGATGTATTGATTTGGTGCTGGTGCACGTATATATATTACAAGGGCAGGCCTCTACCTCAACTATACAAGACTAGGAGGTGGGCCACAGCTCCAATACACATGCAATGCAAATATATACTCAACACCCCCCCCCCCCCCCCCCCGCAGTCGAAGCGTCGCCTGAGACACAGAGACTGGACCGAAACTCCTCGAAGACGGGAGTTGGCAATCCCTTAGTCATCACGTCAGCAAACTGCTGTGACGTCGGAACGTGGAGAACCCGAACACGGCCAAGGGCAACCTGCTCACGCACAAAATGAATATCGAGCTCAATATGCTTCGTACGTCGATGGTGCACCGGGTTGGCGGAGAGGTAGACCGCGCTGACGTTATCACAGTATACGAGAGTGGCTTTGTGAACCTCACAGAGCAACTCCTGAAGAAGCTGACGAAGCCAAGAGCACTCGGCCATGGCGTTAGCCACAGCCCGATACGCTGCCTCAGCGCTGGAGCGGGAGACGGTGGGCTGTCGCTTCGATGACCAGGAGATCAACGAGGGCCCAAGGTAGACGCAGTAGCCAGACGTAGAACGCCGAGTGTCGGGACAACCGGCCCAATCAGCATCCGAGTAGGCGACGAGGTCGAGGGAGGCGGAGGCCGTCAGAGTGAGTCCCATGGACATGGTGCCGTGGATGTAACGGAGAATACGCTTCACCAAGGTCCAATGAGAGTCACGCGGGGAGTGCATGTGGAGGCACACCTGCTGAACAGCATACTGCAGGTCGGGACGAGTCAGCGTCAGATACTGCAAGGCGCCGACAATGGAGCGATAGAACGCTGCGTCGGACGCGAGAGACCCCTCCAGGGCAGAGACCTTCGCCTTCGTGTCGACGGGGGTGGGCGTTGGCTTGCAGTTAAGCATACCGGCGCGCTCCAGAAGCTCGTGAGCATACTTCTGCTGATGCAGAAAGAAGCCGTCGGCTCGACGAACCACCTCGATGCCGAGGAAGTAGTGCAGAGGCCCCAAGTCCTTGAGGGCGAACTCGTCACGAAGACGAGCCGTCACACGCTGAAGAAGCTCGGGGGCAGATGCCGTGAGGATGATGTCGTCGACGTAGAGCAGCAGATATGCAGTATCGGCTCCCTGATGATACACAAAGAGTGAAGCATCGGAGCGAGAGGACTGAAAGCCCAGAGACTGCAGGTAGGCTGCGATACGCTGGTACCAAGCCCTGGGCGCCTGCTTCAACCCGTAAAGAGAACGGGAGAGCAGGCACACGAAGTCCGGATGTGCAGCATCGACGAAACCAGTAGGCTGCTCATAGAATACCTGCTCGTCAAGATGACCATGCAAGAAGGCGTTGGAGACATCCAATTGGTGCACAGGCCACGCGCGCGAGACCGCCAACTGAAGAACCGTGCGGATCGTGCCCGGTTTAACGACCGAGGCGAAGGTGTCGGTGAAGTCCACACCCGCGCGCTGCCGAAATCCTCGGACCACCCACCGAGCCTTGTAGCGCTCGAGAGAACCATCCGGGCGAGTCTTGTGGCGGAACACCCACTTGCCAGAGATGACGTTGGCACGAGGGGGTCGCGGAACAAGACGCCACGTGCGGTTGCGCTGCAGGGCGTCGAACTCCTCCTGCATTGCGGCTAGCCAGTGGGGATCCCGAAGGGCAGCTCGAGCGGAGGTGGGGATTGGTGACGGCGTCGAGGTCGAGGTCGAGGCAGCACACACATACTCGTCGGAAGAGTAGCGCGTGCTCGGCCGAAGCACACCGGCTCGGGCGCGAGTGATCACGCCGACTTGCGGGGTGGCATCGGTGGTGACGGCGGGTGGCCCGCCTGCAGCGGCCTCGGGCGAGGCGGCGGCGATCGGCGAGTCGGCGGAGGCAGCCGAGCCAGCAGCGGGGGTGGCGACGGGCGAGGTGGTAGTCGAGCCCGTTGCCGGAGTGGAGGCGCCGGCCGGAGAGGCAGGCGGAGTGGCCGTCGTAGAAGGCTCAACCTCCAAGGAGGGAGCCAGAGACCCAGAGGCTCGATCGGACTCAACCTCAGGGGAGGGAGTCGAGAACCCAGGCGGTGGCGGAAGGCGCCGGGATGGTGGGGCGACCGGGGGCCGCGACCGCGCTGTACTCCAGGCAGGGGGCGCGGGGGGCGGCGTCGTAGGAGCCGAGGCCGGAGGAACCTGAAAAAAAGGGAACACCGTCTCGACAAAATACACGTGCCTCGAGGTGTACACACGATGAGTGACAGGATCATAGCACCGGTAACCTTTGGTGTTAGGAGGATAGCCAAGAAAGACGCAGGGAACGGAACGTGGTGCGAGTTTATGTGGCGTGGTGGAGGCGGTGCTAGGATAACAGAGACACCCAAAGATGCGAAGACCGTCGTAGGATGGTGGTGTACCGAAGAGAAGATGATGGGGGGCGTAGTTCCACCGGGGGCGACATGGACGAATGTTTACTAGCAAGGTGGCGGTGGCGAGAGCATCAGGCCAAAACCGAGCGGGCACATTAGAATGGAAAAGTAACGTGCGGACGCAGTCATTAAGAGTGCGGAGGATGCGCTCAGCGCGGCCGTTCTGCTGAGACGTGTAAGGACAAGTCAGGCGAAAGATGGTGCCGTGAGAGGCAAGAAGGGTGCGAAGAGCGAGGTTGTCAAACTCTTTTCCGTTGTCGGTTTGGAGTGCAAGAATCGGGCGACCGAACTGAGTGGTGACATAGGAATAAAAGGTGGTGAGTGTGGATAAGGCATCGGATTTACGACGAAGGGGGAAAGTCCACACATAATGGGAATAATCATCTAAAATCACCAAATAATATAGATAGCCCGTGTTACTCGCAACGGGAGACGTCCAAACATCAGTATGAATTAATTGAAACGGAAAAGTGGAAACTGTAGTAGATGCACTAAAGGGAAGACGAACGTGCTTGCCTAATCGACAGGACTCACAAGTATGCTCATCGAGCTTATTACATGAGAAAGAAAAACTCCGAAGAATTTGACGCAAAACGGCGGGGTTGGGATGACCCAAGCGAGCATGCCAAAGATCGACTCCGGCGGCGAGAGCGACAGGTGTGGAAGTGGAGGCGCCGGCGTGCACGGGGTAAAGGTCATCGGGGCTGTCACATCGGTGAAGTACCATCCGGGTACGGGCGTCCTTCACAGAAAAACCAACACCGTCAAATTCAACAGTAAGGGGATTCTCACGGGTAAGACGACGAACGGAAACGAGATTAGTGACTAAGTCGGGTGAAACTAAGACATTAGACATGGTGATAGGAGTGGAATTAGAAGGAAAACTAGTGCTACCGATATGAGTGATAGGTAAAGAGGAACCGTTGCCAACGGTGATGCGAGTGGGTGTGTGAATGGGAGTGGAAGAGGAGAGGTTACCGGGATGAGCTGTCATGTGCGCAGTAGCACCTAAGTCCATGAACCAGTCGCCTCCACCACCGTAGGCACTCGGCGAGGGTGCAGAGTGCAGGGCGGCGAGGAGGGCGGGATCCCACGGCGCAGGTACCTGCTGAAAGAACATGTGCCAACCCCATTGGTTTTGATGTTGACAACAATACAATTAAGTGCTCTAATGTTTAATCTCAGTTGTGTAGGAATTTCAAAGATGAGCAAAGTGGTTTCTTCAGGGTTCACCGGAAGTACCGGTAAAATCACCGGTACTACCGCTGGAAACTTCCGGAGGCATTTCCGTTTATGATATTCGGTACTGGAATGTCCCCGGAAGTTGCACCGGAAGTAACACCGGTACTTCCGCTAAACCGGAAGTACCGGCGTGTTCAGCGGTACTACCGCTGGTTACTTCCGGAGCCACTTCCGGAACCAATACCGCTTATGAAAATGAGCTTCGGTATAGTTTCCGGAAGTAGCACCGGAAGTGTCACCGGTACTTCCGCCAAACCGGAAGTACCGGGCCTCCCAGCGGTACTTCCGCCCCTGCGGGAACTGGACGACGCCGAAGCAGACCATTGACTGAAGGACCGAAAGTACCGGCCCTCCGGGCGGTACTTCCGGCGCTGCGGGATGAAGAGGCCTCCCAACGGCCAGAAGATGCCTCCAACGGCCAGTTTTTGTGAAGGAGTATAAAAGCTCCTTCACCTACCTTGGAGTAGTTAGCTTGTTCATTTCTCTCACCTCCATTAATGCCCTAGCAAGCTCAAGCTCCAAAAGTCAAAGATCTCCCAATCCCTCCACCCAAATCCATTGATTCTTGGAGGATTGAAGGAGAAGCCCCGGATCTACAACTCCACCGAGCAGTTTTTCATTTCCCCTTCATTCATTTGAAGGATCTCATTTCTAGGGTTAGCCTTGTGTTGACCTAGCTTGTTGTTCTTATCACTTGTTGTAATTGCTACAGATTGTTGATTTGGGAGCCCCCAATTAAGTTGTGGGTGTGTGCCCCAAGACCGTTGTAAAGGCTCCGGAATCCGCCTCGAAGGGCTCCGATAGTGGAAGGTGAACTAGGCCTTTGTGGCGAGGTTCATCGGAGAATAGGGTGAGGCCTTTGTGGCGTTGAGTAGGCCTTTGTGGCGAGCTCACACCCCTCCAACGAGACGTACTCCCTTAACAAGGAGGAACTCGGGAATACATCCTTGTCTCCGCGTGCTTCCATTTCGGTTATCTCTTTCCTCCCTTATCTCCCTATTATGTTTCTTGCTTAGTTGTTTTTGTCCTTGTCATATAGATAAATTCACCGCAGTTGCATATCTAGAGAATTTATCTTTTGTGTCAAGCCTAATTGAAAAAGAAATAAAAATTGGGTAGCACCTATTCACCCCCCCCCCCTCTAGGTGCTCATACGATCCCCTTTCACCTGCGACGGCGGCGGAGCTCCATAAGACGGCACCTGAGCAGGCGGGCCGTAACCACCGAGGGGCGGGGGCGCGAGAGGGGCACCATAGCCGGTGCCAGCCGGCTGATGCGTCATGCCGAAGAGTGCCTGGTGGCTCGCGGGGTGGGGGCCGAGGAGACTCGGAGAAGGAGCCCGCGGGACGGGCATGTGATAAGCATGCACGACGCCCGTCCACGGATTCTGCCCGGCCGCCCACGGCGGGAGCGGCTGCTGCTGAGGGCGTGGCGCTCCGCCGGCTCCCTGGGCCGGCTGCTGTTGCTGATGACGGCCACCGCCCCGCCGGTTGCGTCGGCCTCCACCGCCCTGCGGCTGCTGAGGGGGCGCGGGTGGCGCGGGCGGCAGCTGGTAGTACCCGGCGGGCGCAGGCGGAGCAGGCGGACGGGGCGTGGCCGTAGGAGCCGAGCCGCCGCGGGTGGTGCCGGCGGCGAGGGCGGTGTGCTGGACCCGCTGCTTCACCTTCTTCATGCGGCGCTCTTCAAGCTTGAGATACGCGACGACGTTCTGGAAGGTGGGCTCCGGCAGTAAGGTGAGGTTGGATGCCGCGTTGCCGAAGTCCTCGTTGAGGCCAGCGGCGAGGGTGCTCAACATGAGGTCGTCGGAGACCTTGGCGCCGATGTCGCGAAGCTCGTCGGCGAGCATCTTAAGCCTCATGCAATAGTCATCAATAGTGGAGTCGTCCTGGTGACAACCGAAGAACTCCTGCTGCAAGAAAACAAGGCGCTGAAGTTTGTTGTCGGTGAAGAGCGCGTTGATCTTGGTCCACACGGCGCAGGCGGTGTCGTCCTCGGTGACGACCGTGTGGAAGATGTCCTTCGACACGGTTTGGAAGAACCACCGGATGAGCGTGGCCTCAATGGCGGACCACTCCGGGTCGCCCTTCATGTAGTCGCTGTCCACAGAGCCGTCGATGTGCTCGGTGAGGTAGTACTCGCGGAAGACAAGGTTGAAGTAGGTCTTCCACGCGAAGTACGACGAGCTGGAGCTGTCGAGGCGGATGGGAACCTTGGCCTCAATGTTGAGGTCACGGATGGCCGCAGCGGAGGGCTCGGGTCCGGCGAAGGGGTTGGACGATCGCGGGGTGGAGGATTCGGAGGAGGCCATCGGTGCAGCGGCGGGGTGGGTTGGCACGGGTGTTAGGGTTAGGGTTTTGGGAAAGGAGGAGGCGGCGCGGCAAGGGGCGACTGCGGCAGGGAGGGCGCAGGGGCGAGCAGCGCGGCAGGAGGGGGGGGCAGCGGCGGTCGGAGGCGGCGGCTGCGGGGAGAGGTGCGATCGGGAGCGGCGGCGCGAGAGGGCGAAGCGCGGCGGCTGCGGGGATCGACGAAAGGAGAGCGGAAGCAGCGGCACGAGCGGCGGCGGCGCAGAGAGGAGAGAAGGGGCGCGGCGGCGGCTGGGTGCGGCGGTGGTGAGGGGCGGCGGCGGCGGCGCGAGAGGGGACGCGGCGCGGCGGCGGCTACCCTAAAGGATGATACCATGTAGATTGACAATACAATTATCGATGTATTGATTTGGTGCTGGTGCACGTATATATATTACAAGGGTAGGCCTCTACCTCAACTATACAAGACTAGGAGGTGGGCCACAGCTCCAATACACATGCAACGCAAATATATACTCAACACTAAGAAATATTCCTGTAAATTCCTTTGAAACTGGAAAGGTCTAAAAGTAAAGAGAAATGGAGTAATTTTATCTTCTCTCCACTCTGGATCATTCTTAGTTTTTTTATAAGCTCCAATGTTAAGAAACAAACATGTCTATCGTCTCTTCAAACCATTTTGATTACGCGTCCTTCAAATGGTTGTAAGGCGGTTTGGAGGACGTTCGCATGCAAGGCAAGAAAGCCTCAGTCGGGAGGTGAACCTCCCTTCTTGTATGGTCAACACAATGTTGTAGATATGGTAGAAGCATCACAAGTTTACAAAAGGGAATATTATGTGTTACTGACATCCTCTGCTAGTGTTAGAGAATGAATCTTGTTACGCCAAAACTATGTCTTTCTACCACCACTCCCGGTTACACCAATTTATCCTACGATGTTCTTTTAATGATACTTGCAATTCTACCAAAGTATTATCTCTCCACTTGTCTCATATCATGCATTTATTTTTATTTCTCAATAATTAAAACTTCTGTAGATTTTGAACTTTCTGTCGCATATCATTTGTTTGAGAGGTTTTGTTCCTACTGTTGAAATGATTGTTTTCTTTTCTTCGAGAAATGATCTTCAATGTGATACAAATGTCTATATTCGAAACTCGATGACTCTTATCCCCAAAACACAATGAATCAGATGTGAAACGTCCACGGATTTTCATTCATTTTTTTATGATAACAAAGAAAGTGGACTAGTGGATGTTACTTATTTATGCAGGTGAGAGGCATCAAGGCTCATTGACTTGGCGACAAAAACTTACGAGATGGTATAAAGTACAAAATAGTTCACGAGATGTGGCACTCTTGAGGATTAGTGTCTCATATTCCTCTAGAGTGTGTTTAACTTGGTTGCATCTACATTTGACATACTCATGCCAATAGACACCAAGAATTGCATACTCTCTCATCTTGCTAGCCTTCCAAGAACCCCTCGATCTCCTCAAGTTACGACGCCATATCAAACACCTTGCCCCCCCCCCCCCCCCCCCCGGGTAATCTTATATAGACGACTCCTCATGTCGCCACACGAAGAGGATGTGTGCCCTCACCTCACGCTCCATGTTCAAACGTCCACACATAATGACCACGAATTTTTATTCATTTTCAAAACGTTGCAGCATACTCTAAACTAAAATCATGACAAGAATTATGGAACGGAGATAGTATTAGAGAATAATGTATCATCTATTAGTATTAGAGAACAATGTATCATCTATGTACAACAACTTGGCTTGCGGGAACAGTCTAGTACAACTCCTTGCAAAATTCTCGTTCGAGAGCATGTATTAGGGTCCGTAACTAGTTCTAGCCATCCGATGTGGGTTGCGAAGGGGGGTTTATGCTCAATTTTTGCAAGATGTTGGGCATACTGCAAGATGGGAACAAGACTTTTTTTTTCTCAATTCAAGGCAATTTTTATCGTTGATTAGCAAAGTTGTACACTTGCAAGACCTTCAACTTCAACCAATCAAGATGTCCAAATTCCAATACACGCTACTCCTTCAGGGAGCAGAATTCAATTCAAAGTGACGCCGAAGGAACTAAATTGAGATCACTACATTCATTCCAACGACTGAGAAGTATCAGCCAGTTTTTGCTAGATCCATACTGCAGCATATAGCATCGAGAGTCGTTCGCCAATAAAAGTTGTAGGTAATTATAGTACAGAAACTCATATCGATTAACCGACTGCATCAGCATCACATAGAGTACGACGCACTTTAGAACACCAGCGTTAAGTACTCATCACTCCGTTTCCCAATTTTGTTTTTCAAAATTCAAACAACGTAATGTTCGATCAAGTTTAGAAAAAACCATCGAGACTGTCACAGTCACGACGCCATGCATCACCTCGCCTCTGCTGCAGCCAGTCTTGGAAGAACTCCTTGATCTCCTCGAACTCCTCGGCGTCCTGCGATGCCAGGTCGAACACCTTGCGCCCCAGCGCCTCCATCTCGCCGAGCCTCCGGTCCTGGGTGTGGCCGCGCCGCAGCAGCCGTCCCAGCTTGCAGCACTCCGGTATCGACGACTCCCCCCGGTGCCGCAGCACGCAGAGGATGTGCCGGCACGGCAGGCCCTCGCGCTCCATCTTACGGCAGCTGCACTTGAAGGCCACGCTGGACTTTTTCTGCCTGTCGTCATCGTGGCCGCCGGCGGGTTCGTGGCACCGCAGCACGGTGAAGTGGTCGCCACTGTCACTCATCGTGTAGACCTTGTCGCCCAAGCCGTCGGAGCTGCTGCTCAGGGTGTCGACGATCTCGAAGTCGTCCAGCGCCTCAATCTCCTCGCGCAGGATGGCGAGGTTGGCCGGCGTGAATGTCCGCGCTGCGTCCTGCTCCAGGCGCTCGTGCCCGGTGGTCAGCTCCTCCCGGGACTCGTCGGCCACGCGGTCGAGCTCGTCTTCATCCTCGCGCATCTCCTTGACCCAGGAGTCCGCGTGCCGGAATAGGGCGTGCAGCGACATGCCCTCGCGGAGGCCCGTGTGCAGGCCCGTGGCGAGGCATTCCGTCCTCTGGTCCCTCGCCATGCCGAGGAAGAACTTGTCGCGGACGAACGCGGCGGCCCAGAGCTCCTTCTTCACGTACATCCTGCAGAGCCACTCCGCGGCGTCCTCGCTCGTCTTCGTCTTGTGTCTGGCCAGGAGGCCATGCCACCGTTTCTCGAACTCCACCGGCGAGCAGGCGTCGTCGCACATCAGCGACCTGAACCCTTCCCGCGCCGACCAGTAGCGGAGGTGCTCCCTGATGCCCTGCTCCACCTGCCACGAGCAGATCCGGTGGTTGGACTGCGGGAACACAGTCTCCACGGCGTGGACCACCGCGTCCCCGCCGTCGGTGATCACGGACCTGGGCCTCTTCTGCCAGGTGGATTGCATGAAGGCGCGCAGCAGCCAGACGAAAGAGTCGGGGGACTGGTCGGTGACGACGCCGCAGCCGAGGACCACGGGGCGGCGGTGGTGGTTGAGGCCGACGATGGGGACGAAGGGCACGCCGTACTTGTTCGTCCGGAACGTGGTGTCGACGACGACCACGTGGTCGCTGTGCTCGTAGCTGCAGGCGCGCGCTTGGACGTCGGCCCAGAAGAGCCGCTTCAGGCGGCCGCCGTCGTCGAGCTCGTACGTGTGGAAATTCTCGACGTCGTCCTCGTCCTTCCTGCGGCGCAGTTCGTCCAGAACCGCCGCCGCGTCGTCGCTGTCGATCAACGCCATGGTCGGTCCTGCGCGTGCGGCCTTCGTGGAGGTCAGAAATCAATCTGAATTTAATGGGAAACGCGATCGATCGCAACACTACCTCTGGGCTGCCGGCTGCGGCGGCCGGCGGGGGAGGCGGCGGCTGCGGAGATGGGTTTTGCTTGCGGAAGGAGGAATTGTGGGGAGAGAGATCACGCAACTACGGAACTAGGGCTAGTGATTAGGCGTGGCAAACGATTTTTTTTTTTTTTTTGATTTGCGAGCGACCAGATTGGAGGATAATGCGGATGGTGGCCGGCGAGGGCCAAGGGACAACTTGGGTAGGGTCTCTTCGTAGGATAGGTGAGACAATTTTTTGAAAAAAGAAAATATATTATATTCAACTACAAAATATTATATTCAACTACAGTACCAAAAAGATAAATTTGGATATGACTAGTGTAAAATGCTTGTTTTCTATTAAAAATAGTGTGAAACACAAACCACTCAAAGTTGACCTTATTCTTAGTCGAATGTTTTCCTTTTTGTTTCTCCAAATGTAGATTCAATCTTGAGCTGAAATTTTCGGAGTTGTCAATATAGCCTGTAGGGAGTATGTTGTACTTCTAAGTTGTAATGTATATCTAAAGTGCAAAAGTGTTCTGCAGAACCAAGATTATCGAATTTATCTACACTTTCCTGAATTGAACCAGCAAAGTTTTGCTATAGAAAACAGATTAACCCGGCGAAGTAATAGATACACAGTTTATGATACACATATCCCAGTTATTTCTCAGAAAGGTAAATATAATTTCAGAAAACATGTGTAAAGAGAAATTTATACACATATCACAGTTATTAAGAGTTTCAAAGACTCATTAGTTATGGATATCTTCTCGTTTCGTGTATGTATGTAGGACTATACCATTTTTTTAACAATATAACACGGCTATACCATTATAACAAGTTGTAAACATGCAAGAGGTTTCAAGTTCAAGCTGCTAATTTGCAACCGATCATAACAACCCCATTATTTGGGGGTAGGCGCCAAGATCTCACGAACAACCGCAACCAAATCGTTCATGTTTGGCTGCTAGTTTATGATACGGACATCTGGGAGCTCCAAGCCTCGAGCGACAGAGAATAGAAAAGTAGTACTGGAGAACTGCGAGCATCACAGCCGGTTGTACATGACAAGCAACTCCTTCAGCTGTGCTGCTTCAGGGCTAAGGCTGTCGAAGCTGACACAGCTTGGTATCCTCCATCTCCAGTTTCCTTTCTGTGGATATGAAAGTAGAACAGAGAATAAGCTTTTGCGAGCTTGTTATTTAGTAGTATTTGTTTAGCTGTAAAAGTTGCTTTTCACAAGCAGGCAGTGTGCAGCCGATAACCTGTGTAGCTGGAGTGTTCATCCTAGCAGAACTGTTGAGGCCGAGTATGTCCTGCATGGTTACCACGGAAGTCCTCGCGACAGAAGAGAGGGCAGTAGTAATTAGTGCCCATGAGACATCCGACTTGCTGACCTCCGGTACATACTTGAGCACCTGACAGAAGTACAGGGGATAAGATTAGTACGACATGGCACTAGATATCGTGTCATGGTATGCTAATTCAAGAATATTTGACCACACTGACGATGTGCTTTTCTTCCTCTGGTAAAGTTCGCCACCAGCCAACAACCTGAGGAAGAAAGGATTGAGTGTCAGGATTCAATGTTAACTTATGTAACTAATTAATCTTCTAAAGATGTAAATAAATAGTCTACCAAAAGATGTAAATAAATGAGTTTTGGAGAAAGTTAGAGAACAAACTGTATCATTATCATGTGTCCCAGTGTATACAACTTGATTCAATTCATGGTTATGAGGCAAGTGGGGGTTGCCAGGACCACCGCCAAAAGCTGCTCAGAATAAAAACTGAAATTAGACGATTCAAAGCTGAATCAATATTTCATACATATTCATAGATTCATAGTGCCCTATAGAAAGAAAGCATGCTCGTAGTGACTAGAACTATTACCGAACTGAAGAACTGCCATCCCAGGAGCTCCAATGGACTTCCTTAGCTCAACAACATCTTCAGTTATCACCCCCTACAATTAGTTTTAGAATGAAAAGAGAACCATAAGCACGAACAGTTGTTACCGCATTAAGGCTGTGGGATCAGCTGACCACAGAGATTTTTTGCATTTTGCTAGTGAAATTTCGTGGAATTAACAGTTTAACACTAAACCACTGTAAAATTTATAAATGACTGTATTTGACCCCACAGGGTTGCAGCACTGGCACCGCCAACACTGTGACTGGAACTATACTTCAACCGCTCTCAGATCACATTTTAACACTCCACAACTAACTTTAACAGTTTCTATGTTTGCATAAATCCACTAAAAAACTATGAACTTGATTCCATATTTTAGCAATTAAAGGAAATACCCCAGTGTATTACCAGGTCTTCTGCTATTATATTTGCTCTACCAACAGCTTTGAAGAGCGCGTCAAAAAAGGCATTCCTTGGTCCAGCCTACTGCCAAAGAAAATAGGAAAGAACACATCAGCAACCAAGATTCTGTGAAAAAAGGAAAACAGTACCATACATGAAGGCAATGCTCACCCTCCAGCTTCCAACCGTCGCTATTTTTGCTCCTATATTACAAGCGCACAATCGATTAGTAGCGTGAATTCTATTTTTTTCCCAGAATTAATTCACTTACAGTGAAATGCTTATTATGCAGAAAGGCATGCACAATGATGTGCTCAGCTTACCAGAAGGAACAGCCCAAAAACCAGCAAGCCCCCGGAAATGGTCTATACGGAACTCATCGTACAAATCAAGGGCACGTTTAATCCTCTTTACCCACCATGCAAAGCCATCTGCCTCCATAGATTTCCAGTCATACAATGGACTGCATAGCAAGTTTAACAAAGGAAATACTGTGTTCATTTTCCCCTCAAATCACAAGAAGTAAATGGTTACTGGAACACTACAGAAAAAAAATAGGAAAAAGTAGACAAGAATTGAAGCATCTACCTGTTCCATAGCTGACCAGTTTCACTGAATGCATCAGGTGGAACACCACTAACAAATGTGGGGCAACCATTTTTGTCCTTTACAACAAGAGACAACAATCAAGAACAATAATCTCCACATTTTAAGTCTTCACAGTAGACATATGTTCGCTAGGAAATCTAGTGAGGTATACCAGCAAAAATGATTTCCTGTTTGCCCAAACATCTGCACTATGGTAACCAACATATATCGGCATGTCACCCATTATGCTGATGCCCAGCTTCTGTGCATGTGAACGAACCCGTTGCCATTGCTTTTGAAATAAGAACTGTTGTGCCATAAATATCTCAATCTGCATATCATGTGCAATACATAAATCTGCCAGCATTTTTTGTATTAGATCATTAGAATTTAAAATTTAAAGTTTGAGATCCGTACAAAGTCCTTCTGATTTTTATATATTTCTTTCAAAGCTCCAGGATGGCGATTTTTCAGCGGTTCAGGCCACTCAGACCAGGACACTGCATCGATACTATTGTCGATAGCAGCGAAAAGTGCAGCATCTTCAAGCCAACCTGGCAGGAAGAGGGGCTACGCATTATAGACTATATTGTGTATATCTCTTCAGGCATCAATGACATTGCTATATTCCCTTTTGAATTGAAATGGCATGCATCTGTATAAGAAACCCAGCTGGACTGAGACTAATCTTATCTGACAGTTTTGGTAATTGCCCAACATATTTATTGAGTAGTTTATGTTTTATTATTGGAAAATGTAAACCCTATGTTAACACGAGACACATATTCCTTTCCCTATAAGAGTATGAAAGACACATCAATGGAAAATCAATATTTCTTGCCTGAAATATCTGGATTTTTCTTGAATTCATCATACTGCATTCTTAGCTCTCCAGGGCACAGTAGGAGCCTCTCTGCTGCCTAGAAGAAAAGATTTATCTATAACTGTTCATTGAAACCAATCTTCACACCAGAGATGTTTTTTCGTCAATCAGCAGTAGTTCTGCTCTTACAATATGTTCTCAACAAACCAAGAATATTTAAACTGGATAGCCAGAGAATGCCTGCTTACAAAGAATTAAGATAATGGTTTGTATAACCCTTTAAAAATGAAATGGAGCAACCATTTTTACATGCTCTTGTATAGTACTCTAGAATTGTAGAAGGGTCAGATAGGCAGGTAATATTATCATGCTCTTGTACAGTACTCTTATATAACTTTATTCTGGCCTTTTCAAAATGTAGAAGCAACCAACAATACTACAAATGCAACAGGTCCTCCAAGCATAAAAATATTGTACCACGTAGGATGGCAAATTCAAGGGAGAAAAAAACAAGTGCATACATGAAACAAAAAAGAGATGACGGAAAATAACAACCATTAATAACTAACCTTGGCAATAAGAGGTTCTTTCAGATTAGCAACCGTGTCAAATTCAACATATTCGATATCCCTGTCATTAGTTTAAAGATATAAAGGGTTAACAACAAACATTCAGGTGCCTCTCCCATTGATTGTAAAGAAATTCAAACTCACAAGGGATCGGGAAGTTCGTCTTCCATCAACAGCCCATCTTTTACAAGCTCTTCAAGAGAAATCAATAGGGTATTACCAGAGTTTGCATCCTGCAAATGTGGATGTAGCCATTGAGTTACTGCCATAAAATAGGCAAAAGCACCTAGATAAAAAATTAACTCCATAATAAGAAAAATAAATTCTGACTAGCATACAGCATCACCTGTCCTGAATAAGGAGAACCATCCTCCCCGGATTTTCTTCCTGGAGGAACAAGTGGAAGAACCTGTGGACATGGATCAAACTGACAATCAGCATTTTCGGAACTCGATTAAATGTTCAAGGCGATTAAGAGAACACATCCACGACACCAGGTCAGTAGTATGGAAAAATCAACACATTTAGCAAAAGCAACAAAATCACTGAATTGATATTACTGGTTAGAGATAAATATCGATATTGCAATGATTTTCGCTTATTTTAGCCCACTACCCGAATACAGTTTCATGCCCTATCCAGTGCAGAATTCTGAGAAAATCAATCATCATCGCAATGTGCAGTTAAACTGCACTACATTGTATGTGTGTAAGTAAATACTGTTTAAATGATTATTGAATCCCTCCATCTTATTGATGACTCCTACTACTCCAGAAAGAGTACTTCCAATTTCTAAATAATCTAAGTGCTTCTATCGTGCCTGGACGTGACCATCAAACTTCCACACGAAAAAAATCATTTCGATCAATAAGTGGTAGTGTTGACTGTCGCGCGACAGTGGCAGCCTAATCGGAGAGAAAGAGATCAACCCAACAATCAGCATTTTCGGACCTCGATTCAATGTTCAAGAACACATCCACGACACCAGGTAGAAAATATGGGAAAACCCACACATTTAGCAAAAGCAACAAAATCACTGAATAATATTACTGATCAGAGATAAATATCGATATTGCTTTCGTAACTTTACATTGCGTTTAGCTTATTTTAGCCCACTACCAGATAACGGTTGCATGCCACCCAGTGCAGTATTCTGAGGAAACCAATCATCATTGCAATGTGCAGCGAGAATGTTAAACTGCACTGCATTGTATGTCTGTAAGTAAACACTGTATAAATGATGGTTGAATTCCTCCATCTTATTTATGACTCCCACTACTTCCCATTTCTAAGAAATCTAGTGTTTCTATCGTCCCTGATTGTGACAAAAAAAAACTTCCACACCACAAAAAAATCATTTCGATCAATAAGTAGCAGTGCTGACTATCGCGCGACAGTGGCAGCCTAATCGGAGAGAAAGAGCAGTTGGTAAAGGCCTATTAGCAATGCGCGTGTCTAATAACCTGCCAGAGCGTGCATCCGGCGTCGCGGAGCCAGGAGAGGAACGCGAGCGCCTCGTCGCCCAAGTCGCCGATGCCGTGCGGGCCGCGGAGCGAGGTCGGGTGCAGCAGCACCCCCGCGCGCCGCCGCTGGGACGCCTCCACGGTCGGCGTCATCTCCTCGTACCCCTCGGGGAGCTCCTCCCCGACGCCCACCGCCGCCACCTCCGCGGGCGTCGTCGACGCAGCGGCGCGGCAGGCGATCCCTCGCGCGGGGAGCCCGCGCGCCTGCGCCATTGCGGGGAGGAGGAGGCAGCGGCTGCGGCGGGGGGAGGGCGAGGCCGAAGCGAGCTGCGGGAGCGGGAGGGTCCGAGCGAGAGCCATGCGGCGGCAGGGGGTGGGGGTGGTGGAGCGGAGCGGAGAGGGGAGGGCCGGTGGCCGGTGGGGGGTGGGAAGAGGAGCAAAGAAGGGGGAGATATGGGCGCGCGGGGCGGGATGGAACGTGGGCCCCGCTTGTCGGGGAGCGCGCACCGGGTGGCGTCGCGTGAGACGGGGCGCCGGTGGGGTGCCGCCGTTGACACGTGGTCGGTTCCGTGGGGCCTACCGTGCTTTTGAGCTGTACATGCATACATACATCTCCGTCACACGCTTCCTTACTCTTTTTTGTATTGTACTGGAGTATATGGTATGTATGTATACTGTGTTGCGTACGTTACCGCTGCTGGACCTCACCGGCGACGAGGCAGGGCCCAGCGGCGCCAACAATGATGATTTTTTTTTGTGAATACTTCCTTGTATTATGTGGATTTGACAGCAAATTTTGTAAACAAATAGCCTATGCCCCCCTCCAAGTTCTATAGCTTTCATTTGGTCTCGCTGATGATAAATTCCTGGCTCCGTCCCTGCCCAGCGGCTGGGGCGGTGGCTACACGGTCAAGTAGGAGGAATTCGAGTCTTCAACGACCGTTAGATTAGTTTTTTTAGTTTTAGTTCAATTTCATTTGAACTTTGTAAAATTTCCTAAATTTTGAATGAAATCGTGTTTAATTTCGTGTTCAAATTTTTTATAAAAATAATTTGGAGGCGACGACTGGGGAGGGACGGCCCCCATAGCCGCAACCTCGTCCGGACGCCCCCATAGCTCTTGTTCCGACGCCGATCCAGACGGTCTATGGGAGGCGCGACTGGAGATGCCCTTAGTGTGTACGAGTTCGCATGGCAAAGCTGATGTAGCGCGATATTATGTGCAACCAACCTCCTTGCACGTAATGTATGCTACTATGTACACTAGTTTCATGTGTCACGTGGAACCGCATGGAAGTGAACCTGTGCAAATTTTACCTGATATCCTCACATAAATAACACATGATCTTCGATGTACCATTACGCACTACATATACATGAAGTATACCACTTCGATGTACCGTGATTTATGTGCACCTTAGTGCGAAATGTATGTCGTCTAAAATAATTATCCTTTTAGGTTGTCTACAATCAAACTGACTGTGAATGCGTCTGATTCGACAAAAGAATCAGAGGTTGTTTAAATCAATCTTGAAATGTACGCCTTACCAGTGACACACTTCCTTATGGTAGAGTGTGTAACATTAGTTTTGCTATATGTGTTATGTCACTACACAAAGGATGTGTAACATTCTCATGTTGATACAAGTGATTTTTTTTAATAAAAGGCTATATCCATCACTCTGATGTGAAGATCGAGGTTTCAATCCTCATTTCGAAACAAAAAAATCCTGCACAAGGCAAGACAAATTTGGCAGCAATAAGTCATTAGACTCGATAGGGGTTGAAACTGACATGATGCATATTGGATAGCGCCGTTGTATGCTCACTTTATAAATATATATAAACATAAAACAATTAGATTTTCAACCGACTGATGATCCAATCGATTCATTCATCATCTTCCTCCTCCCCTAAACTTCGTCGTATAACATCCCTTCTACCTCCCCTCAAAGCGCCTTTCCTCTCTGTGGCACCCCCTCCCTATAGCACCCACCCTTCTTATTCCATGGATACTTAGAGGTGTAGCTCAGGTCAACACCACCAAGCTCCCATGGACATAGAGACAACGAGGAATAGATCCACATGCGTCTAATATGTATCTGACAGTGTTTTTGCGAGTCGGAGTCTTGGCCGGAGAGCGTGACTCGGTGAAGATAGGTGCCTCCATTGTCGATAGTTAGAGGTCAATGGAATTTTTTTTTACGATGCATGTGGTGTTTCAACATGTTGTAAGCATGTACTATGTTTGTTGCGCACGGACAAACGACTTGTTGAATATTATTGTAGTATGCTTAAAAAAATCCTCGTGATGTGAATGTGTTGTTTGTGTTCTTCACATTTGTTGCATACACGGTTCTTTCATGTTGGGGTTATATACATTTTCCGGTCATTTCCAATGAATGAGGATTCACTGCATATATAGGTTTTTGTGTTGCACGGGCAGGTTGGAGATGTTGCAACACTTTTTTAAGAACTTGTGTAAAAGCCGGAAATAATGTTGCGTACGTGTAGAAAAATAGGACGTGGAGAAGTTTCATGTTGATTATCTAAAGTTTCATATTTATAGCTTAATATGGATCTAATGGTGGGGAAGACGCTCATATTTCTTCCCCTTTATCGAGATGGATACAAGTACGTTACAATTTTAACGAAAAACTATGTAACGTAAGGTTGATATGAGAGGCTAAAGTGATCTATTTGATTATAAAGTAAATGAATGTGGCTAATTCTTAATAGAGTAAGAATTAACTTAATTCTCAGTCAGATGGGATGACGTCATCAAATCTACGTTGCAACCCATATTGTAATTCATGAATAACATCAATCACGAAGTGAATCTAACGGTTCAGAACATTTTTCTCAATGGTCATCCCACTTGCAATTGCAACATTCTGAATTAGCAAAACCACACAAAAATAAGACATATACTACCAGTCGTTGCAAATGGTGAATCGCAGTCAGGATCGCCGCGGAGCAGTTCCCTTCCAGGATCAGAAATTCAGAGAGGATAACGCGCACATTGCGACGAGCCTGCCCTGCACCCGGTCGACGAACACCCAGCCACATTGCTGTCTGTCCGCCATCTCTCCAGCCAAACGCCAGGCCCAAGCAACTGGACCACCATATCCACAACTCCATGGACTATCGCCTACACCTCCCAAACCGTACCCGCCCAGCCGTGTCCTCTGTTTCTGCCCGCCCTCTTCCCGTCACTCGCTCCAAGAGCAACCGGCAACACCCATGCGCGTCCACGCCGCCCACCTCCTCGTCCCCGCGCCTCCCACGCCCCGCCGCCATGCCGTCCTCCGCTTCACCGTCTCCGCGGCGGCGGCGACATCGGTGAACGTGACCCCGGCCGACGCCGCCCGCAAGCAGGCCGTCATCGTCGGCGGCGGGCTCGCGGGCCTCGCGGCGGCGACCCACCTGGCCTCCCTCTCCGTGCCGTTCACGCTGATCGAGGCCTCCGACCGCCTCGGCGGCCGCGTCACCACCGACGAGGTCGACGGCTACCTGCTCGACCGGGGCTTCCAGATCTTCCTCACCGCCTACCCGGAGTGCCAGCGCCTCCTGGACTACCCGGCGCTGCGCCTCCAGCCGTTCTTCCCCGGCGCGCTCGTGTACCTCGGCGGCGAGGGCAACTCGCCGTCGTTCCACATGCTCGCCGACCCGTTCCGCTTTCCCGTCCGCTCCCTCTCCTCGGTCTTCTCCCCCGTCGGCTCCCTCCCCGACAAGCTCCTCGTCGGCCTCACCCGGCTCCGCGCCGCCGCCACCCCGGACGACGTCATCCTCTCCGCGCCCGAGACGACCACGGCGAGGCACCTGGAGAAGCTCGGCTTCTCGCCGTCCATCGTCGAGCGGTTCCTGCGGCCGTTCCTCGCCGGGATCTTCTTCGACCCGGCGCTCGACACGTCGTCGCGCCTCTTCGAGCTCGTCTTCAAGCGCCTCGCCCTCGGCGACAACGCCCTGCCGGAGGCCGGCATCGGCGCCATCGCCGCGCAGCTCGCGGACCGCCTCCCCGCGGGCTCCGTCCGCCTCAACGCCCGTGTCACCGCCGTCGACGCGTCGTCCGGCGTGACGCTCGACACCGGCGAGACCGTTTCCGGGGAGCTCGGCGTCATCGTCGCCGTGGAGCAGCCGGAGGCCGAGAAGCTCCTGCCGCAGATGCCGACGAGACCCAAGAACAATAAGGCCGCCGCCGCCGAGAGGAGCACCGTGTGCATCTACTTCTCGGCCGACCGGGCGGCGGTGCAAGACCCCGTGCTGCTCCTAAACGGGTCGGGCAAGGGGATCGTGAACAACATGTTCTTCGCGACCAACGTTGCGCCGTCGTACGCGCCGGCGGGGAAGGTGCTGGTGTCCGTGTCGCTCGTGGGCTCGTTCGCTGGCAGGGAGGACGCGGAGCTGGCGGGGGAGGTGGTCCGGGAGCTCGGCGGGTGGTTCGGGGCGGAGGAGGTCGCGTCGTGGGCGCACCTGAGGACGTACCGCATCGGCTTCGCGCAGCCGGACCAGACGCCGCCCACGGAGCCGGCGGGGCGGGACCCGAGGGTCGGCGACGGCGTGTACGTGTGCGGGGACCACTGGTGCTCCGCCACGTTCGACGGCGCGATGGTGTCCGGGAGGAGGGCGGCCGAGGCTCTGGCCCAGTGCGTAGGCTGATTTTGTACATGATGTGTGTGAGTGGTAGCACGAGAACATTTTGATTTGTGTAAAATTGTAAATGCTTTTAACGGTCTAATTTGTGTAAATGTTAGCTCGTGTATTACTTTCATTGAATTTTTTATTCATCCTTATTCGAGACAGATAGTTAATTTTGACTAAATAGTGTTAGGGGGAAATAGGGCAAATTTGTCTTTGGAAAACGTTTTAACAGCCGGTTCTTCTCACTCAGCGCGCGTGGCAGCACAGGCACACCGTAGTCACTCTGCCTCACCCGCAGTGCCACGGCCGCACCGTAGCTTGCCCACTGATGCCCATCACAAGGTCTTGCGCCACTACCATGCATCACAAGGCAGAGCGCCGGCAAACCGAGCTCGGTGAAGATTGGGGCCGAAGGGATGATTTTAGAGTCGTCGGATCCGGCGACGACTGAGGGTCCGGTGCACCGGAATCATCCCCGACAAGCTCCAGGAGGGACACAACTTCTTTTTTGAAATGGAAAAGGATTATTGACCTAAATAGGAGAAGTACATCTTTTAACAATGCGGCGATTCTACATGTACATGTAGGTCTATGTACTATCACCGCCATCCATTGTGCATCTAACATCTAACGATTTTGGCATTTCTAGGTTGTAACTATTCTAGTGTCTGATAAATTTTGATTCCAAATTAATGCATATCGGTTACTGATATTTGTTCATGCATATGGATTTTTCTAAATTTTAATGATATTTTTTGTTAATCCAAAAAACTTATGTATTAGTAGAAAAATCATGCATTAGCAATATTTTTTGGATCAAGATAATATAGGTACAAAGTTTTTTTTACTGTGAAATGGATAGAAAAATATTTAACAAAAATAGTGACCGGACATCTATATACATCTGGTGTTGTGTTTTCCCATCTTTTAAAGCATGGGCAGTTCATATATTTCTTAACAGTTAACTCCTTACATATGGGTCCTACTAAAAAAATCATTCGAAGCGTCAAGAGGATAAAGGTCTAAACGGAAGGCCCAAACCGGTCAAAAGGCCCAACTGCCCAACTCCAAACCGCCTCCTTCCTGATCCCCTCCGACGACGAGATGGGCTCGATGGAGTTGTCCACGGCGCCGGAGAACGGCACCGCCGCGGCCGCCGCGGCGTGCAACGGCGGGGTCGCCCCGCCGAACGGAGGGGTAGAGAGGAGGCTGAGGTCCTCGGCCGTGTCCGCGTCGTGGGCGGCGCATCTGCCGCTGGAGGTGGGAACGCGCGTGATGTGCCGGTGGCGCGACCAGAAGCCCCACCCCGTCAAGGTCATCGAGCGGCGGAAGTCCTCTTCCTATTCCTCCCCTGCCGACTACGAGTATTACGTCCATTACACCGAGTGTAAGTAGCCTCCCGACCTTGGCCCCATCAGGATGCTTCGTTTCTAGGGTTAGGTTTAAGGCTCTTCAGATTGGGGAATTTTGGAATAAATGTTCAATTAAGTTTATTGGCTGTGTAACCCGAGGGGGTCATAGTGATGAATTGATCTCCAGGTGTGCTTTTGTGTAGGCAGGTCAATTTTGTCGTATAATCACACACTTCTACTGCATTTTCAGTTCGAATTGTAGCTAACACCTAATAGACTGATATTTGTTGTGTGTTGTATTGAGGTCTTGTAGAGTGGTGCCGGTACAGAAACGAGTTAACAGTTATCAGGCTTGTCTTAGTTCATTGACTTATCTGTGTTTATTGATCATGTTTAAATGATTTGAATTTGCAGTCAATAGGAGGCTGGATGAGTGGGTTAAACTTGAACAACTTGACCTTGATACTGTCGAGGCCGATGTTGACGAGAAGATAGACGATAAGGTAAGATAAAAGAACGCATTATCTAGTTGCTGGCTACTTGGCCGAGATAATATTTGTCCTGAAACAACATGTCTTTCTGTGAAAGAATACTCACGACTTTTTGCACATTTATCCAGGCAACAAGTTTGAAGATGACACGACACCAGAAACGCAAAATTGATGAAACCCATGTGGAGGTATGCAATGGACTGTTAACACCATGGATAAGTTTATTCCTACCTGTCAAACTCTTATGTGAAGATTTATTATTTGAAACTGGTAGCCAGGGCTTTAGTTCGCTCTTAATTTGCGTTTCTAAGTTCTAACAAATGTGAAGAAATACTTTGAATCCACAATTAGATTCCTTGATTGTCTTGTACTGGAATTATGTTTTCTTTCTAATTAATGGGCTGAAACTAATATTTCACGTGATCTTAATTCCCTTGCAGCAAGGTCACGAGGAGCTTGATGCTGCTAGCTTGCGGGAGCATGAAGAGTTCACAAAGGTGAAAAATATAGCGAAGATAGAACTTGGGAAATATGAGATAGATACCTGGTATTTCTCTCCTTTCCCACCAGAGTACAATGACTCTGCGAAGCTATTTTTCTGTGAATTTTGCCTCAACTTCATGAAGCGCAAAGAGCAGCTTCAGAGGCACATGGTGAGCTTGCACTTATTTGTTACTTTATTGTGAACTCGTGCTTGTGAGATGCATTGCTAACTTGCTACTTGTAATTGTGTCCATCTACTTGCTTACTCTTTATGCATTTGTCCCAGCCCATGTATCTTGTTTTCTGTACATTTACCAGTAGACACAACCATTGTTTGGTTAGATGCAATCTGCGATTGGACATGGGAATCTTCCCACACTTCGATAGGATTCTCTGTGAAATTTTCCAGGAATCCAAACGGAATCCTAGTTTTTCACCCTTCTGGCAGTCCTTATCTCTGAATTCACTGTGATGGCTGTCACTCATTTAGTACAAGTAACTGCATTAAGTAAGAACACAAACCCCGCTCTCTACCACTTATTTTTCTCGGTGTCAAAGAAAGATCACCTTTAGCAATCTGAAGTCATGGTTGCCAGTTACTGTTATCACCCCCTCTCAGTCACAAGCATTCTTTGGACATTGACACGATCTCCAGAACATAACTTCAACACCAATTTGAAGTAATTTTTAAAACTAATGAACTTTCTGAAAGTAATTTTTGAGACAAATGTATTATATAATTCACATAAGGCCAACCTAAATAATTATTGAGATATTCAGTAAAAATTGTTTTGACTGCATATATTCTAGGATGCACTTCTTACTGAAGTTAGTAGCATAATGACTCGGATGAACCATTCAGGTTCTATTTATTTGATCCACGATGATGATCTGATGCAGTTTTTCAATTCTATCTTGTTTGCTGCACCAGTGCACATATTATTGTTTCAGTCGGTTCTGATTCTCTTTAGTACTACAATCCATAACCAGATTGTTAATACCATTTTTTGTACTTCTGTAGAAGAAGTGTGATCTGAAGCACCCCCCAGGTGACGAAATCTACAGATGTGGAACCCTATCAATGTTTGAGGTAATAAGTTTTATTGGGATTTTGCTAGCCTGACATCTGTACTCTTACCTTTTGGTTTATCTTGATTTTCTGATACCGCGATTCTGAAATTGTATTAGCGCTGCATTTGAAATGCCTTTGGGAAAGGCTGCTAGAGCTGTACATCTGCAATTAGCTGCTTACAAAGTACTCCCTCCGTATCAAAATGTAAGATGTTTTAGCATTTTTTCTTCCATCCGTATCTAGACATGTTTTAGTGCAAGGTTCACTAAAACATGTCTAGATACGGATGGAAGGAAAAATGCTAAAACATCTTTACATTTTGATACGGAGGGAGTATACTGTAGAAGTAGTTACAGAACTCAGTTCTTCTATTATAGGCAGAAAATCCAGAGTCTCAAGCAAAGACGAATAGAAGGAAATGCATTAGTACCATCAGCAATTTCAGTTCAGTTCTTCTAAAAGCATACTGGCAGTATAGTGGATGAGTTGTTTTTGGTCAATCAGCACTGATAAAAATATTTTAATAGAGGATTGTGTTGAAAGCCAGTGTGTCAATATCTAGAGTTTCAAGCATTAACAATATTAATTAATCAAATTCGATTTTCATGCTTTATGCGGAGAGATTAAATGATGGTGTATATGAAATGTACAATCCATTTGCATCTTATGGCTAGATGTTATTTCCTATCTGGAATGGCGTATCGAGGAATTTACATTTGAAATTCCTCCAGGTAGACTAGGACCCCCGCGATTGAATTGACTAGTTTCAGTTTGACTCTGACATTTGCATATACAAATGAGGTTTTATTTTTTTTTGATATTAATATAAAGGAAAGCATATAATGTTATGTGTTTCCTCAACTATTAGTTCTGTACATTCATGTATATATATATATATCATCTAAAAGAGGATATGCATCCATTTATTTTAATGACCAAATGACAATCTGTACCACATATAGAAACCGATTGTTAGTTGCTGTGGTGGCTATATGCAAGATATTAAGAGCACTTTAGCAAGCTTATGGAAGAACAAATATCGATCTTGATTCTGCTCGATTATCCTCTTTATAAGGCCTGTAATTTATCCCTGTTCTGTTTTCCTAGTATAGTAACAATATCAGTACTTGCACAATGGCAGGTTGATGGCAAGAAGAATAAGATTTACGGACAGAACCTTTGCTATCTGGCCAAGCTATTCCTTGATCACAAAACACTTTACTACGATGTGGATTTATTCTTGTTTTATATCCTGTGTGAGTGTGATGATCGGGGATGCCATATGGTCGGCTATTTCTCCAAGGTAAAGTTCACGTCGATTCTCAGTATTTATGAATGTATGATACTTTGTTTATATCAATATGCAATTATTTCTTAGTTCCAGTGAACTGAGAATTATATTGTGTGAAGCTGCTTCGATAGTTTCTGCAGAAGATGTGATCCACATTAATAGTAATGAATCATTTTATGCTACAGAGCAAATGGACGTTTTTATTAAATTGTTTTTTATCTCTTGGCAGGAGAAGCACTCCGAGGAATCTTATAATTTGGCTTGCATTCTCACTCTCCCTCCATACCAAAGAAAGGGATACGGAAAGTTCCTGATAGCTTTCTGTAAGCTTGGAAGTCTTATGCTATTTCATTATCTCATTGTCAGATTTTGATTTTCTTATGGATTATTATTTTTTCTCCACCATCACATCGTTATCTCTGAATTTCCTTTATTATGACAGCTTATGAACTTTCTAAGAAGGAAGGTAAAGTGGGGACACCGGAGCGTCCTCTCTCAGATCTCGGTCTGGTCAGTTATAGAGGCTATTGGACTAGAGTACTTCTGGAAATTCTAAAGAAACATAAGAGCAATATATCTATTAAGGTTAGCACTGTCTTCCTCTCTCCTATCCTACTTTATTGCTCTAGTTTGTATTGTACCTTTTTTTGTTGAGAAGAACACAAAAGACTTGCGTCCCGATATATTTAAAAGGTAGAAATGATTTAAGCCCAACCAAAGGGGCAGAGTACAACAATGAAGAATGCAAATTAATGTACACATCCTAACCCCTTGGTAGAGCAGTGAGCGAATCTAGAGCGCCCACACGAGTCCATGTACACATCCTAATCCCTTGGTAGAGCACTGTGCAAATCTAGAGCGCCCACACGAGTCCATTGATTGTACCCTTTTCAACGGCTGATTGAACTATGATGCAATAGCCAACACATTTTCCTTTTATTGGACCCATATGATGAATTTGATCTACTTTATCCAATCTGTCTGCTGTTCCTTACTTTCACTGACGAGCAAAACTAGGCCAAAGTGCTATTTATTGTTTCTAATTGACTTATGGTAAATAGATTCTCATGGATATGCTACATTTTAATGAAATTGTCATTTTGTAATGATGCATGTCGACTTCACACTGCCAAACAAACTACCCTGAACGATTGTCCCTCAACCTTTGGTCTCTTCATAGATGTTTGTCTGCATTCTTATTTTATATTTTCTGGGCCTAGAGACTTTACAGCTTGCTATTACGGTTACTTTTTCTGGTCATAATTTCCAAATCTACTCTCAGTAAACCTTTTCCTTCTGTTTTCTTATATATCTTCACAATTAATGGTAGTCCAACTTGATATATGATTGTAGTCATCTTTGCATTAAAGAGCTCACAGGCAGCTATAACTTTGTTATTTTTTCTCTCTCTTTCACCTGTTGGTTTCTTATGTTCCTGTTGGGTTTCATATCTAGCCTACGCCAACTTGCTTGGGACAAAAGGCTTGTTGTTTGTTTGTCTGTTTAGCTGTTTCCTGGGCAAGAGAGTTAAGCTACCAGGTCCGTAGGATTTTACACACGAAAGAAATGAACCAACAGTTTCCGCAGCCTTTATTATATCCTTGAGTGTGCCAGTCTGCCAGTGTTTTTCCTCCCCTCCATGGATGGAAATTGGTCCATATGTTTTCTGGCTCTTCGGTCAGTGGCTACCTGTTCATCTTACCCCCAAACTTTTGGATGTATGAAAAAGCAGACCATTTGATGATATAAAATAACAATACAATGATGATAAAACAACAATTGAAGTCTGGATGTTAACTGTTCTTGCCTTTCTTTTGTTGTCATACCATAACTTTTGATAACAAGTTTCCGCACTTGCACGCAGGAGCTTAGCGACATGACGGCAATAAAAGCGGACGACATCTTGAGCACACTGCAGAGTCTGGACCTGATCCAGTACCGGAAAGGGCAGCATGTCATCTGCGCAGACCCAAAGGTCCTAGACCGCCACCTCAAGGCCGCGGGCCGGGGAGGCCTTGACGTCGACGTTACCAAGCTGATCTGGACACCATACAAAGAACAAGGCTAAAGCGCATATATCCGTGCCACGATGCCATGTGAAATTAGATATGCTGACCAATTCAGTGTTGTATATTTTAGTAGGATCTCTCTCTCCCCCCCTCCCAATCGACAGTGACTGTAGCCCTATGTAACATCGCATTGTTGTATCTCCACATGGTTTGACAAGCTTTCGAGTTAATAATTATGTGGCCGGTATGGTTTTGTTGTTCCTATAATTGATCAGCACATGCGGCCCTGTGCTGGTTACCGGATACAACTCTTTTTTTTTTTCCTTTTTTGTTGACATAGAGCAGGAAGCTGCCCCTCTTTCCTATAATTGACATAGAGCAGGAAGCTGCCCCTCTTTCCAAATACGGTCTCTTAATGCAATCCTACATTAGGAAATCAACCTTACTCGTCATCAAATTACAAAATCCTATTTAAACTAGCAACTATTGTAGTGACGGTTTTACTAATTCTGAAAGTTGAACATGGTTTGTGTAGCAACTGTAGCAACTGATTGACATTTTAGTTAATTGCTAGTCAGACTCCTTAACCGTTAGATTTGCATCGTGATTCAGAGAGCTGCACATGAGATACAACTGTGTGCAACTGAGACTTCGACATTCCCCAATATAGATTAGGCAGAGAAGAGATTTCATTTCACTCGTCAAAAAGGGAAGAAAAGAAACGCGCGCCTTCGGCGGGCTCGTCGGCGGAGTGATGTGCCCTTGACACTTTGACGGCCTGCGGACATTTGTTCTTTTTTTTTTTATTATGGTCACGGACATTTGTTCTTGGGTGACTGCCTCGTGTGGGCTTTCAGAACAATGGATAATGTTTTGGCGAAGCAGTAGAATGATCAATAATCTGCTTCCGAGACTCAGACCACTACGGTCACAAAAAATGGTGAATAGTACCATAGCGGTAGCCGAGCAGCTCACGAACCGGCATAAATGTGCGCCTCCAGTCCAGATCATCGGCCGGGCGCGGTGGTAGACGCCTATGACTCCAGCCTCGGAGGGCCAAGGGTTGGCGCGTTGTGTGTGGGTTTGGGTTGGGCTCGAGCCCCCTAGCTTGGTACCTACATCAGAATTTAGCCACCCACAGCCTCTGCGGGTTCGGGTTGGACTCGAGCATGCAAGCTAAATGTTGGGTCAGAAATTCAGCATGTGAGAGCTAATACTTGTATTCATACGTAGCAAACAGAACAGGAGCAGATACAAGCAAAGAAAACAACAAAGAAAAAACAGAGGACGCCACCACTACGCGGCGTTGCTGAGCAGACCACACACCCACGCAGCAGCCGCCTGGAAAAAACAGAGGACGCCAACACTACGCGCGGCGTTGCTAAGCAGACCACACACCCACGCAGCAGCCGCCCTGCATCTCCTCCACCGGTCTTCTCTACACCCGTCACCAGCCTGCCGCCGCCGACACCGGAGAAAGCAGCGACAGATCGGGGACGTACCTACAGCCAGGGAGCACCGTCGGCGACGACGCCAAGGAGGGGAAGCTCTAAAAAAAAAATCAGCATGTGAGAGTTTAGCATCCAGGGCACGAGGGCATGGTGCTGCGGGTTTGTTTAACTCCCAGCCGCCGTAACACAAGTACCTCTAACGGCCGCGGCCCGCGGGTTTGTTTAACTCCCAGCCGTAACACAAGTACCTCTAACGGCCGCCGTGTCCTAGCAATAGGGTTCGCTCGCCTTAAGCCCATACACGCATGCCAACTTTTTTTGCATTTCTTTTTCTCCGGCCACACCGATCAACTTAGATGTAATGTCCCTGACCTTTTTCCGACAAATGGCATTTTAATAAACTTAATTTTCCTTATCGAGGCGATACAAAAGACACGGTAATAACACCTTTATTATTTGAAATGTGATAAATCTTTACCTAATAATAAAGGAAGAGTTGATTCTCCCAATTTTTTCGTCCAACTTTTTTATTACCCTTATTCTCTAGCATAATTATGGATACTGCCACCGCTTGAGCGAAGAAAAAACGGTTCGCCGTTCTTCCCGTTCGTTTAGGACCATGGGGGCGGCGGAGGCTGCGGGTGCGGTGGATTTGGAGGCGGGGGCGCCGGCGGCAACGCGTCTCCAGAATCGCCTCAGAGTCGCGGGAGCCGGTCAACGCATGGTCCTAAAAGTCCGCCCCCAAGCTCCTCCTGCTCCGACCTTATCTGCCCGTCGCCGACATCCCCAGATTTGGTTGCCGCCAACATCTGGATTTGTCGCTGCCACCACGAGCTCTGGCTGTCGAAGCTGCCAGAAAATCCGTCCCCAAGCTCCTCCTGCTCCGACCTTATCTACCGCTCTGCCTCTGCGACGGGCCGGCCGAGAGGTTGCTGCCACTAGTAGGAAAAAGGCTATCTGTGGCGCACCTTCTTTGGGGTTCGTGGCGCACCCCCGTGCGCCACTGATTAGGTGATATTCGTGGCGCACCTCAATTGTGCGCCACTGATTACCTCGCTTATCCGTGGCGCACCCCGGCCTGGTGCGCCACTGATATGTTATCCGTGGCGCACCTCATTTTGGTGCTCCACTAATACCGATTTCAAAATTCAAAAAAAAAACTCGATCCAGATCTGGATCTGGATCTCGTCGGAGCTCGGTCGTGGACGTGGCCATGGCCAAAACCAACCACACCAGACCCTTTTTCTCGAACACCCTGCGCGCATCCGCCAGCTGGCCATACTTGCCGAAGGTATCGATCAAGCCGTTGTAGATCCTGACGTCGAGCTCCACCACGAGCTCCGTGGCCTTCTTCCACATGCCGTTGTCCCTGTAGAGCCGCACCAGCGTGCTGTACCCGACGGTGTCGAGCCGGATCCCGCGGCGCTTCATCTCGCCAAGGACCCACCAGGAGTCCTCGAGGCGCCCGGCCCGGGCATAGGTGTCGAGGAGGAGCATGCATGTAGGTGCGGCGGTTCCGCGGGACTCTGAAAGGATCGATGAGGTTAACTAGAGGGGGGGGGGGGTGAATAGGTTAACTACAAATTTTAATTCTTTTTCGTTTTAAATAGATATTGCTCAAATATAAGTTGTCTAGAATATGCAACTATATGAACAACCTTATATGATGAGCAAAAGATCACTAGCACAAGATATAAATATAGTAAGCTAGTTCTAACAAGTAAAGGTAAGTGTAAAGATAAACAACAAGATGACACGAAGATTTATCCCGAAGTTCACTTCCCAATGGAAGCTAATCTCCGTTGGAGCGGCGCGGTGTTCACCAAAGTGAAACACCGAGTAGCCTTGATATGGCACACCGTATCTCCGTTGTGACTTACCACCGATGTGGCGAGGCACTTGTCACTATGTTGCCGTTGAGGTTGACAACTAGAACCTTTACAAGGATGAAGCACACTCCACAAGTTGGAGGGTCTTCACCAAATGCACCGAGCCGCCAAGACTCGATGCCCAAGACCGAGGCACACACCACAACTTAATTGGTGGCTCCCGGCGATGTCTCCTTAGCTCCCAAAGCTCCGAAGAACAACAAGCTCTTAGGGTTCCGATGAACACCAAGAGAAACAAGCCCCCTCTCACAAATCAAGGGGGAAAACGAATCGGTTTGGTGGAGATTGTAGATCAAGAGGTTCTCTCCCAACTTGCCAAATATCAACGAGATGTATTGGCTAGTGAGAGAGATCTATGTGAATTGAGGTGGTCTAAAATGGTGGAGCTTCAAGCTTCTTTTCTTTTTGATAGACAAGTGACCAAGGTAGAAGAAGGAGCTCTTAAATAGGTGGTCTTCGAAATCCAGCCGTTGGAGGCAAATGTGAAGCCAGCCGTGGGGGCCGGCCAGGCCGGGGCAATGGCCGGGGAGTGGCCGGCCAGCCCACGCAAGTTCCTGGCGCGAGCCCGGCCATGGACCGGCCACCATGGCCGACCAGGCAACCGAGATGGCCCGGCCAAGGGCCGGCCATGCCGGGGAAGAGACCGGCCAGCGCGCAGGGAAATGGCCGGGGCAGCCCGGCCACCATGGCCGGCCTAGTAACAGAGGCGGCCCGGCCATGGGCCGGCCAGGCCGGGGAGATGGCCGGCCAACGTTTCTTCCTCTCCCCTTCTACTCTTGCGCAACCCTCCTTTCGTCGATGTTTCATCGGTTTTCATCACTTTAACCTGACAGCACATCTTTGAACAAGGGGGTTAAATATTATCGTGTTGTCATCAAATATCAAAACATACTTAGGAGATGAGATGTCCTTTCAATCTCCCCCTTTTTGATGTTTGATGACAACACAAGAATTTGCATGACATATATATGTATGAGAGTGACCATCGAAGGTTAGTGAATTACAAGAATTAGAAGAGCTCCCCCTCAACGTGTGCACAACAACAAGAGACATGAGCTCCCCCTAACTTTTGCAATTCACACACCTTTTATACTAAGACAAATAGCTCTCAACAACATTGAATCCACATATAACTGTAATATAATCATCATGCATGGAGATAAGAATGGCTCACCAAAGTCTTGACGTAGAGATAATAGATGACATCAATTGACCACACAACTAATCAAGATCTTGCCATATAGATGATGGCCGAAGATAACATAGTCTTACACTTAGAGTAGATAGCCAAGTTCACAGGATGAAATCCAAGATAACATAGTCTTACACATATAGTAGATAGCAATGAAATCCAAATTAAAGTTCACCTGAAACACACGAGAGAAGCAAATGGAAGAAGCAATGATGATGCATAAACCCATGCATAAACCCCCATATGCAAATTCCCGTGACAACCTAATATTTCTCCCCCTTTGGCATCAAGACACCAAAAAGGAGAGAAGACTAATCTAAGCGTTACCCGAAGACGGCCACTCGTTGAACCAATCAACCATGGTCTCATTCTCAAGATCAGGAAGCTCGACATCATCACCACCATAGAGATACTGAGTGTTGATCACGGATGGCGCTGTGCTAGAACTAGGTCCATCTGACGGGTTGACATTGGGGCCAACATTGGGATTAGCAGAAACAGGTGGCAGAAACCAATTTGAGTGTGAAGAAACCCATGTCTCCTCAGGAGTGATCTCACCCTCAGATCCACTGGCAAACTCCATGTTCATGTGCCTTGCCATCAATTTCTGGTTATTACGAATGATCTTGTTGTTCTTATGAGCCTCATAAGACCGTTTTTGCATATCAATCCCAAAGCAATTCATATTTTTGAAAATGGATTTCCATGTTGTTTTGGGTGTATGGGAAGGGTGAGCTGAGCTTGTACCTTCATCATGGGGAGAGGGCTTTGAGCGCTTGGACGGAGGAGGATCATCATCACCATGAATATTCATATTAAGAAGCTTGTGATCAATCAAAGGATAAGCCGAACACCTAGTGGCGCCACACTTGTTCTCAATGAGAAGCTGAAGATAGGGAGCATAGATGGGAACCCTTCTTTTGAGAACACATAGACGCATCTCACTGAGCATGTAGTGCATCACGTCAAGTTTGATACCTTGTTCTTTCTTGCTTTCCAAGTGAAAGAGAAGATTGATCATCCATCCACGAACCAAATTCCGTTCTCCAAACTTGACATGAATTGAATGGCGGAGAATCCTGTGGAGAACATAATACTTGGGTGACATGAAGGTGACATTGGGAACATGACATATACCTTCGGCCTTCGAATCATAGCAGTGATAAAGATGAGGCTTGGCTGACAACTGACGTTGACCCGGTTCATGAATGCGGAAGTATCTTGAATCAGAGGGATCAACGACAGGTAATTCCAACAAGCGAGCGAAGTCAGCAAGTGTAGCCTGACACACAGTGGTGGCACTCATCCAAGTCATAGTATTGGCAGGGTCGGAGTGAAAATATACTGTGGCAAAGAACTCCTTGATGAGCTCGGGATTGTAGTCCTTCTGACGACCCATGAGCCCATGAAGATTGTGGAATTCCAGAATTTCCATTGTCTCCGGATAGTGTTGACGAACCCAATCCACATCAAGGAACTGTTGAGGCACATAGGTATTTTCCTTCCGGTTGATGACAAACTCATACATAACTTGATGCATCTTGCAATAAAACCGGGGATCCGAGGAGGTACGATCATAAATATAGGGATTAAAACCTAGACGGTCCCGTTGGAAGTCCTTTTCCGGAAGAGTGTTCCAATCACTGTGCACAGGCTCAACCTTGTTGGTGACAGTGCGCTGAGACGGACCGGCAGTTTTGTTTCCACTGATTTTCTTAGGGCGACGAGCCCGCAGACGTTGATTGATAGGAACATTGTCGGAATCTGTGAAATTAGAGCATAGGAACGAGCATGATGGATAAGTGCACATAACCACATACAAGACGGGGCATAGAGATATATAATGAATACAAATTGGTGATAGCAAGATTTCCTATGAGAGAGTTGATACCAAAGTATTTGTTCTAGAATCACTAATTAATAGAATAAGCATTTTGGAATCGGTGATAACTACACTTCTTTAGGAGAGTGGACACCAAAATATTCAACACTAAGGTCATAGGGATGCAACATGAGCACAAATTGGGGATAGCTAATTTTCCTATGAGGGAATCGACACCAAAGCATTCCTATTAATATCTCTAAGTTAAGACAATGAATATTAGGGAATAGCTAATTTAAGCATGCATAGGGATACAACATGAGCACAAATTGGTGATAGCTAATTTTCCTATGAGGGAATCGACACCAAAGCATTCATATTAATATCTCTAAGTTAAGACGATGAATATTAGCCACGAAATTAGCATATGCACATAAGTATGTTTACGAGACAACTTTAGACAACCAAACCCACAATGCTAAGGGATATTTGATCTACACAAGATGAGAGAGAGGACACCACTATACCCGAGTCGGAAGCCATCCTTGCCCAAGGTGATTCTTGGATGGAGGGAAGAGATAGAGGCCTCTCACCACCACCAAGAACTTGGGAGATCTCCAAATCCCCACACCAATGGAGGAAACCACTTGGATGAAGAAGAAGATCGGGCCAAGGGGTTTTGGTTTTTGGGTAAGGGATGGAATGGGAATGGCTAAATATGGAGATGAGGGAAGTAGGTGAAGCTTGGGTGCCCTCCAATGGAGGGGAAACTCGGGGTAGATGTCTGGGAAGAGAAGGGAAGAGGATAGGGCAGGAGATACTAGACATGCGGGGAGGCCGGCCATAGGGCCGGCCAGGCCGGGTATCGACCGGGATGGCCGGGGCACTTACAGAGAGGGGCCGGCCATAGTGCCGGCCATGGCCGGGTAAATGACTAGAGGGAAGGCCGGCCATGATGGCCGGGCTCCTACCCGAGAGGGGCCGGCCACGGAGCCGGCCAGACCGGGGGATGGCCGGGCAGGCAGCCCCAGGCGCCCTGAACCCCCCCCTTTTTTTTTTTTTACTTTTGTCCAGAAAATTATGGTTATGTGCTTTAGATGAAATACGAGAGAGAGAGGTATAACGATGTATGATATGACAATGATTAGGATGATTTCGTCACACATCCAATGGGAAAATCGAAATCAACAAGTAGCAACATTGGATGTGATATGAAAGTGAAACTTATGCAATAAACCGAAAGCATTGACTATTTCGAAAAGATCTATAAAACCAACTCCTTATACAAGGAGGTCGGTGGCCGAAGCCACCATGTATGAGTATGTTTGACATGGCACCGCGAAGATATATCTTGGGTCCAACAATCAAAACTCATCTTTTAAGCACATTTTGTCACATGAGTAACTATATTGCAAGATTTGTCTATTTGTGCATAATAGGAGTAGTGTTGACACATGAATTGTGCTACACTCCCCCTATGTCCATGCCATCATCTAGAATCCCAATAAGAGTCCAGTAGAGGTGTGTAAGCAAAATTTCCAATCAAACAAAGTTGCTTGCACATACGACATTGATTTCTCCCCTCAATTCCTTGAATCTCTTCTCGTCAAGTGGTTTTGTGAATATATCGGCGAGTTGATCTTTGGTGTTGATATATGAAAGAGAGATATCTCCATTGGCCACATGATCACGGATAAAATGATACCGTATTTCAATATGCTTGGTCTTGCCATGGAGCACGGGATTGTGAGCAATTCTTATAGCACTTTCATTATCACATAAAAGAGGCAATGTCTTTTTCTTAATTCCGAAATCCTCAAGACATTGTCTCATCCATAATAATTGTGAACAACAACTTGCGGCGGCAATATATTCGGCTTCCGTGGAGGAGGTGGATATGCAATTTTGTTTCTTCGAAGACCAACACACAAGTGACCTACCAAGAAATTGGCAAGCACCCGAGGTTGATTTCCTAGTCACTTTGTCACCGGCCCAATCCGCATCCGAATACCCCACAAGATCAAAGCTTGTATTTGAAGGATACCAAAGACCATGATTGGGGGTATCAACCAAGTACCTAAGAATTCTTTTGACAGCAGTCATATGGCTTTCTTTGGGGTTAGATTGAAATCTTGCACACAAACCTACACTAAACATGATATCCGGTCTAGATGCACAAAGATAAAGCAAAGAACCAATCATAGAACGATAGAGCTTTTGGTCAACCGGAATACCTTCGTGATCTAGTGTTAGATTCACGTTTGTTGCCATTGGAAATCTCATTGGGCTTGCATTTGACATATCAAACTTCTTGAGCATGTCTTGAGTATATTTAGCTTGGCAAATAAAGGTTCCTTCGTCATATTGCTCAATCTCAAAACCAAGGAAGAACCTTAATTCACCCATCATAGACATCTCAAATTCGCTTGTCATTAGCTTAGCAAATTGTTCTACAAAAGAGACATTAGTAGAACCAAATATAATATCGTCAACATATACTTGGCATACAAAGAATTCTCCATTTACACTCTTGGTGAAGAGTGTGGGATCGATTACCCCAAGTGCGAAACCACGGTCTACTAAGAACTCCTTTAAGTGATCATACCAAGCACGTGGGGCTTGTTTGAGGCCATACAAAGCCTTATGGAGTAAGTAGACATGGTTAGGACACTTGGGATCTTCGAACCCCGGAGGTTGTTTAACATATACCATCTCGTTAAGTGGACCATTTAGAAATGCACTTTTAACATCCATTTGATATAAAGTGAATTTATAGCTAGAAGCAAATGCAAGCAATATACGAATGGATTCAAGTCTAGCTACGGGAGCGAAAGTTTCACCGTAGTCAAGTCCTTCGACTTGAGAGTAGCCTTGAGCAACCAAACGAGCTTTGTTGCGAATCACTTGTCCATGGTTATCTTGCTTGTTCTTGAACACCCATTTGGTTCCAATCACATTATGGTTCTTGGGTCTTTCAACTAGAGACCATACTTTGTTTCTCTCAAAGTTATGGAGTTCTTCGTGCATAGCATGAACCCAATCTTCATCTTCAAGAGCTTCATACACCTTGGTGGGTTCAAAATGTGATATATGAGCATGGACACCACAAAAGAGTAATAGTTGCCTCCGAGTGGACACACTCCTACCAAGACCACCAATGATATTCTTTTGATAGAGAGATTTTTGATGTAATGCCACGGCCTTGCTAGCCACTCGACGAGCAAGGGCATCTGAGGGTCTCTCATTTGGAGGTGCATCTTCATCATCTCCTTCATCTAGATTTTGATTAATCCGAGAGTGGGTTGGAGTTCTTGGTGAGAGATCACCAAAATCTTGACCACCATTATCGTTGGGTGGATCTTGATCATTATCATGATGGTTGGTATCATCTTGTAGATCTTGAGCTTGTTCTTGGTTTACGGCTTGATCAATGGTTGATGTAGAAGGCTCCACTTGCGTCGAGCATGAGTCCAACTCCGTTGCCACAAGGGGTTCCTCAATGGGTATAAGGGGACCTATACCCATTCTTCCTATGGCGATGGAGGAGGGCTCATCACCTACATCATCAAGATCAACTTGCCCCACTTGGGAGCCATTATCCTCATGGAATACCACATTCATAGATTCTTCAACACACCCGGTGGATATGTTGAAGACCCTATAAGTGTGGGAATCCTTGGCGTAACCAACAAATATGCCTTCAAAAGTTCTAGGCCCAAATTTAGGTAATTTAGAACCTTTAATGTAAACTTGACATTTGCAACCAAAAACTTTAATGTAAGAGAGGTTAGGCTTTTTACCACCAAGAAGTTCATACGGAGTCTTTTTAGTGAATGGGCGGAGATAGAGCCGGTTTGTTAGATGGCAAGCGGTATTGATGGCTTCGGCCCAAAAGTTATATGGAGACTTGAATTCGGCCATCATTGTTCTTGCCATATCAATAAGTGTCCGGTTCTTCCTTTCTGCAACACCATTTTGTTGAGGGGTATACGCAGCGGAATATTGGTGTTTAATGCCCTCATCACTCAAGAATTCATCCATGGTGTAATTCTTGAACTCGGTTCCATTGTCACTTCTTATGGCCAAAATGGTTGTGTCATATTGGCGTTGCACTTGAGTGGCCCAATCAATGAATTCCCTTTGAGTTTCATTCTTCTTCTTGATATAGAAAGTCCAAGTGTATCTTGTATAATCATCAACAATTACCAAGCAATATTTCTTGCCACCAAGGCTTTCATAAGTAGGAGGTCCAAACAAATCCATATGGATGAGTTGAAAGGGCCTCGTTGTATTGATGGTTGTCACTTTAGGATGGTTCTTCTCATGCATTTTTCCGGCAACACACGAGCTGCAAGGACGATCTTTGGAAAAATTCACTTTTGTTAGTCCTTCCACATGCTCACCCTTCACAAGTGTTTGCAAGTTTCTCATACCGACGTGGCCCAACCGGCGATGCCAAAGCCAACCCACGTCGGATTTAGCCATTAGACTTGTGGCAATATGTGTAGTTTCTTTCGAGAAATCCACTACATACATACGGTTTTCCACAAATCCAACAAAGGCTATTTTAAGAGAAATTGAGTGAAGAATGAGCACATGATACCGTCCAAAGACAACAGTAAAGTTGCACTCGCAAAGTTGCAAAACGGAAAGTAAATTATAACCAAGGGACTCAACAAGGAGGACTTTCTCAATGGACGTGTCCGGAGAAATGACCACCTTGCCGTGTCCCAATACCTTGAGTTCCGAACCATCACCAATCGTGACATGTGATATCTTGAGAAGTTGATGCTTTAAATCTTCCAACACTTCTTTGCTTCCGGTCATATGTGCGGAACAACCGCTATCAATAAGCCATGATGATCCTCCGGAAGCACACACCTACAATGGATCAAGTTCTTGATTTAGGTCCCCATGTTTTGATGGGTCCTCTTTTGTTAGTCACAAGGGTCTTGGGAACCCAAATAGTAGAACTATAATCACTACCATATGAAGTGCCGACATATTTTGCATAAACATGTCCATTACTAGATTTCAAAAGTACATAAGATGGATTATATTTTCCCGCAAAATTGTTGTGGGAAGATGTTTTCTTAGAAGCAATGCTCTTAGCAAGGATATCGAATTCATCTTCATCATTAGCCAACTCCCCCTCCTTCACAAAAACAATAGCATTAGAGGAGGGAGTTGGTTTCCTCTTCTCATTAGTCCTCTTGGATGTGACTCTAAACCCGAGTCCTTCCTTACCCACAACTCTCCTTTGATTACTCAAAAGATTATTGAGGGTCTTTTCTCCTTGGATGCAAGACACAAGTCCTTTCTCAAGTTGAGCCTTCAACCTATTGTTCTCCAATATAAGAGATGCCTTGACACACAAGGGGTTAGTGGCACAAGCATTTTCATTCACATCCTTATTTTGAAGGTTGTCATGTGACTCCTTAAGAACCTTGAGCTCTCTTGAGAGTGCTATGTGAGCTTTCTCAAGATGCTCAAAATCCTTAAGTAGTTCATTGTGACCATTCATAATGTTATCATTTTCATCCATGAGTTCCTTAAGCTTGTCAAGTGCATGATCACGGTCACCCATCATTTTAGATAGATCTAAAGTGGAAACTTCCTCAATAGAATCTTTAAGACATAATGCATTATCTAGGGCTTCCTCAAGCTCCGCTATCCGATTAGCATCATCACGAGCGAAACCCTCAAGCTCACATATTCTTTCTTCATGTTCTTCTATGAGACCATATGCATTACCAAGTTGAGTCATGAAGGCATCAAATGCAAGTTTATTTTCATTTTCAAGTGATCTCATGACATTTGAAAGATTATTAGCATTCTTATCATCAAGTTCCTCAACACAATTTAACAATGATGGAGTAGAGGAAATTGAGGGTTTTCGTGAGTGGGTTACCTTTGGAGATGTACCCTTGGCCATAAGGCACTTGTGTTTGGTAGGGCCTTGCTTGTCATTAGGAGTTGAAAAGAGTGAATCCAACGAAGAAGGAATAACCCCAATTGCTATTGCCGCCATACCGACTTGTTCTTCTTCATCTTCACTTTCTTCACCTCCGGACAAATATTCTTGCTCATTTGTCACCATTGCCCTTTTAGATACCTTCTTCATGAAGTTCTTGTTTTTAGGGACAAAGTTGGTTTTCTTGACAAGCTTTCCTCCATTCTCAATTCTACTCTTGTAGGGACAATCCGCAACGAAGTGCTCACTATCTCCACAATTGAAACAAGTTCTTGCTTTCTTTGTACTTGAGCCTTCTCTTCCTTTGTTCTTCGTTGCATTTGATCTAAAGTCGCCTTTCTTCCACCAATTTTGGTTGGCAAGTGCCAAGCACTCATTGTGTGACACTCTCTTCTCCTTCTCGGATGGGATATAGGTGGACCCACCGTCATCACTTGATTCTTCCTCATCATAGGATGTTGCCTTCAAGGCAAGAGATACTTTCTTTATTCCATTTACTCGAGCTAGAACATCTTCCGAGGATTTCTTCATCATATTCATGGTGACAAAGGTACCCAAGACATCATTGGGAGTGAGTTCCATATAGTCCGCTCTTGCTTGAACATTCATTACCATGTTCTCATTGTATGGAATCAAGGTTTGAAGAAATTTTCCCTTGAACCAATCATCATCACAGTCCTTGAATCCGACATCCTTCATGTCCACAACAAGAGCCTTGAGTCGTCGATATACATCTTCCGGAACTTCTCCATCCTTCATGATGAAGTGGTCAACTTGCCGTTGGAGAAGTGTTTTCTTTGAGCGTTGCATGCTCACATTCCCATCATACATGGCGAGTAGATACTCCCAAGCTTCCTTGGCATTTGGGAGAGATCGGATGTGCTCAACACCTTCATTGACCATTGCCTTCTCGAGCATGTGCATAGCATGTGCATTGAGTTGTTCATCAATGATCTCACTTGAGGTCAAATTGTTGATATCCTTAGGATAGTATCCCCTCTCAATGATTCTCCATATTTGCATTGAAGAGCTACACACATAAGATTTCATAGAAGCTTTCCAATTAGTAAAACGGGCCCTATCTACTAAAGGTGGATTACCAAGATTGTTAACATGTGGATGTTGAACATTTAGAGCATTGTTATAAATATGTCCAAATTGATTTGGGTTTTCATTTCTAGATGAGTGTTCGTCACTTTCTTTTGAAGGAGTTATGGGATTACCATGTTCATCTAGAGAGGGGCTTTCATTAGCATTGCTAGATGTAGAGGCAAGTTTCATTATTAGTTCCTCTAACCTATCCAACCTCTTATCGGTTCTTTCCCCCACGGACTCGACTTGCTTTTGAAGCAATTCCATGGGAGTGGGATCCCCCATCCTCCTCTTTAGGCGGTGAAGCCTTTAATAAAGAGACGAGGCTCTGATACCAATTGAAAGGATCGATGAGGTTAACTAGAGGGGGGGGGGGTGAATAGGTTAACTACAAATTTTAATTCTTTTTCGTTTTAAATAGATATTGCTCAAATATAAGTTGTCTAGAATATGCAACTATATGAACAACCTTATATGATGAGCAAAAGATCACTAGCACAAGATATAAATATAGTAAGCTAGTTCTAACAAGTAAAGGTAAGTGCAAAGATAAACAACAAGATGACACGAAGATTTATCCCGAAGTTCACTTCCCAATGGAAGCTAATCTCCGTTGGAGCGGCGCGGTGTTCACCAAAGTGAAACACCGAGTAGCCTTGATATGGCACACCGTATCTCCGTTGTGACTTACCACCGATGTGGCGAGGCACTTGTCACTATGTTGCCATTGAGGTTGACAACTAGAACCTTTACAAGGATGAAGCACACTCCACAAGTTGGAGGGTCTTCACCAAATGCACCGAGCCGCCAAGACTCGATGCCCAAGACCGAGGCACACACCACAACTTAATTGGTGGCTCCCGGCGATGTCTCCTTAGCTCCCAAAGCTCCGAAGAACAACAAGCTCTTAGGGTTCCGATGAACACCAAGAGAAACAAGCCCCCTCTCACAAATCAAGGGGGAAAACGAATCGGTTTGGTGGAGATTGTAGATCAAGAGGTTCTCTCCCAACTTGCCAAATATCAACGAGATGTATTGGCTAGTGAGAGAGATCTATGTGAATTGAGGTGGTCTAAAATGGTGGAGCTTCAAGCTTCTTTTCTTTTTGATAGACAAGTGACCAAGGTAGAAGAAGGAGCTCTTAAATAGGTGGTCTTCAAATCCAGCCGTTGGAGGCAAATGTGAAGCCAGCCGTGGGGGCCGGCCAGGCCGGGGCAATGGCCGGGGAGTGGCCGGCCAGCCCACGCAAGTTCCTGGCGCGAGCCCGGCCATGGACCGGCCACCATGGCCGACCAGGCAACCGAGATGGCCCGGCCAAGGGCCGGCCATGCCGGGGAAGAGACCGGCCAGCGCGCAGGGAAATGGCCGGGGCAGCCCGGCCACCATGGCCGGCCTAGTAACAGAGGCGGCCCGGCCATGGGCCGGCCAGGCCGGGGAGATGGCCGGCCAACGTTTCTTCCTCTCCCCTTCTACTCTTGCGCAACCCTCCTTTCGTCGATGTTTCATCGGTTTTCATCACTTTAACCTGACAGCACATCTTTGAACAAGGGGGTTAAATATTATCGTGTTGTCATCAAATATCAAAACATACTTAGGAGATGAGATGTCCTTTCAGACTCCGTCGTCAGCCATCTGGAGGAGGAGGGCGTCGGCATGGCGGAGGTGCGCCCTGGCGAGGAGGCCCTCGAGGAGCCCCAGGTGGCGCATCTCGAGGAGGAGCGCCTCGGCCTCGAGCGCGCGGCCGGGAGGAGCAGCTACAGCTGGGGTTCGACGAGGAGGCGGGCTGGCGCGAGCTCTGGAGGCGCGGGAGCAGGTGAGGCGCGCGGTGGTGAGGAAGGGGAGGGGGCCCGGCCGGGAGGGAGGAGGTGCGGGCCTGGCCGGAGGTGGGGAGGCCGGGTGCTGCGGGGAAGGAGAGGAGAGGGAGGTCACGGGAGAGAGAGCACGCGCGGGGAGGAGGAAGGGGATCGAGCGGGATGGGGAAGAAGGCCACGGGAGAGAAAAGAAAAGGGGAAGAAGAGAAAAAGAAAAAGGAAAAATAGATGGATGTTTCACTAATTTGGAGATTTGACCATAAATATAAGCCAGTTTGCCACTTTTGCTTATGGTATATACATATGATTTGACCATAAAAATGAATGACATCTAACGTCCAACCACTCCCTCAGTTCAGGCTCAAGTTCTAAAAATGTATCTCCATTATCTATTATACTATTACATATGACCTTTCACCTCAATAAACACAATTTTTTTATATATTTCTCTTAGATGAATGTGAAGACTAAAAACACAAACTACCAGACTGGCTGACGACATCACACACATAAATGAAAATGGAAGAAGGAGTAATGAATAAGGTAGGTTATCAGTGGAGCACCCTTTTTTGATGCGCCACTGATAACCTTCCCACCCTAATCAGTGGCGCACCAAAAAGGGTGCTCCACTGATAACCTACCTTATCTGTGGCGCATCTCTATTTGGTGCGCCACGGATTGTGGGGGCCGGCCCAGGGGCGTTGGGCAGTGGTGGGGCCTGCGTAGTCTGTGGTGCACGGTTTTGGTGGTGCGCCACGAACAACATGTAGTCTGTGGCGCAGACATTTGACATGCGCCACGCCTATTTATTCTGTGGAGCACCATTTTGAGGTGCGCCACAGACTACCCCTGTGGATAAGGGTTTTCCTATTAGTGTGCCCCGAACACCTGCTCACTGGTTCTCTCTCCAGGGAAGGCATCCGGCGACATTGGTGGGTTGGAGCTGGGCAGCGACCCGCAACTCGAGCGAGCGCGCGACCCAGCCGGCTTTCCGTCTGCGAATCCGTGTCGCCCTCAACACCGTCCTCCACCTTATACTCTGCACCTTATACTCTGCACCATCACGGAGGTTACTCTGCACTCAGCACGGAAGAAGCCCGCGCCTCAGCGTCCGGCACAGACTGCAGAGGTGACCAGCCCCGCCTGGATAGAGAAGCGGGTGGATTTTGTTCTATCCTGGTCGATGTCGTCAGTGTCCACCGTGAAGGCACCGGCTGCAGCGACAGAGGTGGGTGCAGCATTACCAATTACAGTTTGTACAAGGGATGGGAGCTGTTTTACATGAGTAGTTGTAGGCTTGTAGCAGACGATAAAAGACATGCATAGTTGGATTTTATGATTGAGAAAAGTTTTGTGTGCGGTGATTATAAATGAAAACTTTGTAATTTCTACACGCCTCACTTCACAAGGATAATTTACTCTAGAGTCTTCTTTCTGAAACATACATAAGTTTTCTTTCTTTCACTTGCAGGAGCATTCTTCAGACCTTGAAGCAGCACCTAATTTAACTTGTCCATTTAATTTGGAGCAGACTACGTAGGACATGCTGGAGCACACGTACAACATCCCTGAGGGGTTGGAAGGAGCGACTGATGTTCACGTGGAGAAGAGCATCGACGACATGGACAGCGAGTTCTCTAGGCAGGAGGAGCACTCTTGCGCCGACGATGGAAACGACATGCAACTTCTCCCCTCTAACAGTTGCACATTCACTTTGAACGCCACTGATGGATGATCCCTGAGATCAATGCACGAGGTGTCAGAAAGTCAGATTAGACTTCCTGATGTGTCTGAAACAAGCTCATGTTTTAATTCCCGTTGTAAACGTGGAGAAGAGCATCGACGACATGGACAGCGAGTTCTCTAGGCATGAGGAACACTCTTGCGCCGACAATGGAAACGACGATGCACCTTCTCCCCTCTAACAGTTGCACATTCACTTTGAACGCCACTGATGAATGATCCCTGAGATCAATGCACGAGGTGTCAGAAGTCAGATTAGACTTCCTGGTGTGTCTGAAACGAGCTTATGTTTTAGTTCCTGTTACAACGCACGGGCATATGTGCTAGTAAATAAATAAGGCAAAAAGGAAAATAACAATTTTAAATGAGATAATAATCAAGTAAATTACAGAAA
Organism: Puccinellia tenuiflora; assembly: GCA_012064385.1. Classification (NCBI taxonomy): domain Eukaryota; kingdom Viridiplantae; phylum Streptophyta; class Magnoliopsida; order Poales; family Poaceae; genus Puccinellia; species Puccinellia tenuiflora. The sequence goes on along the minus strand of QRDG01001505.1, from coordinate 937,832 downwards.
ACCATACGCAATCCTAAAATCCAGTATAATTATCATTCGGGAAAGTATAGTATTCCCCCGGGGGATCGGAGTGCTTGCATCCTCCGGGTCTAGCGTTCGCCACGCGTCCTTTCACGCGGTGGAAAAAAAGAAACCGGCACACCACGCACGCACGCATCCCTGCGCTGTCCTCTTCCTCCCAAGAGGCGTCGCCTCCGCTGCCGCCGCGCCGCGCCGTCGCTGCTCCCCTCCCCCCGCCGCGCTGCTCCCTCCCGCCGCCATGCTGATCCCTCCCGCCGCCGCGCTGCTCCATCCCGCATCAGAGGCGCTACTCCCTCCCACCGCTTCCTCCCCGCCGCGCCGGGCCGCTCCCTCCCGCCGCGCGGCGGATCTCGTCGCCGGGTCAGCACCCTCCACGCGGACGCCATCCAGGCCGTAGAGGCGAAAGGTCCCCGCGCAGCGAGTGCGACGAGGGAGTTCGGGAGGATGGGGACGACTCCGGCAAGGAGCTCGTCGATCCATCGCCGTCTGCCACAGGGAGCACTCCCGGAGGCGTCCTCCACCATCGAGGTGCCGCCGGAGAGCTCGCCTGCTGGCGCTCGGAGGCGTTGCTGCCATGGCCCAGAGGTGTTGCTGCCGTCGCGGCGGCGCAGTGCTGCCATGGCCCGGAGGCGACGGCAGTGCTGCCATGGCATGACGGCGCTGTTATCGTGGTGGTGGCTTGTTGCTGCCATGCCCCGGATGTGTTGCTGCCGTTGCGGCGGCGCAGTGCTGCCATGGCCTGGAGCCCTGGAGGCGACAACGGTGCTGCCATGGACCGGTGGCGCTGCTATCGAGGTGGCGGTGCAATGCTGCCATGGCACGTTGGTCCTGCTATCATGGTGGCGCGTCGGTGCTCCCAGCGCATAAGTGTGGTGCTACCAACACGACACGACGGTGCTACCGTCGGTGATCTCTGTTGCTGCTAGCGGCGTGCAGAGGTGCTGCCGTATAGGGGTGGCGGTGCTACCAACGAAGTTCGTCGGCGCTACCAGATTATGCAAAATTTTCTTTTTCTACAACTGTCTACTTTTGCATCGAACGTTCTGTCAATTTGTATTACAAGAAGAATCTTGTTTGCTACATTTTTGTTCTGTTGTTTTTGCATTATAAGTCTCATTCGAGAACCTTGGCGAAAGATTTTTTTGCCATGCTGCAATATAATATTCCGTTTGCTATTATAGTTATATGGTGTTGCTACAATAGAACAAAGGTTTTGCTACGATGTCTCCGGCGAGGACTTCGTCGATGTCTCCGACGAGTCTCCGGCGATGTCTTCGAAATCTTTTTGCTACAGTAGCATATTTTTGTTGCTACGATATCTCCGGCGAAGTCTCCGGTGAGATCTCCAGTGAAGTCGGTCTTTTTCGTGGATGAACCTTTTTTTGCTGCATGGAGCAAAAACGGGCTATTATTTGCTACCCGGTAGCAAAAGCGGGATTTGAGAAGTCTTTTTCAATTTTATAAGAGCGAACCGTTTTTTTTTTTTGCTACCTGGAGCAAAAGCGGGTTATTATTTTAGAAGACATGTGTCAGCACGGGGACCCGAGGGATGGGAACCTCCCGATCCCCCGGGGGACGCTCAGCACTGTCCTCCACTCTTCAAACGACGAACTTCGTCATTAACCAAGAATTACCATATCATCTCGAATTCCGGAAATTCAATGCCATCAAATATCCATAGAACAGAGCTTAATTGTGTAGTTTTGGGGCAATTCGATTATGCACAATAGTATTTTTCCAAAAAAAATCAAGTAGTCCTTACCGACGAGGATAGGTGAACGACTCATAGTTTGATGGGAGGCTAAATCCGTCATTTGCGCATGATGCCTGGACTGAATGAACATTTGAAAGGTCTCCCGTCTCCAACTTGTGCTCGATCGGCGATGAGTACGTAGTTTATCCTCCTCTAGCCTCAGGTCGGCTCGTCCCGCCAACCCTACCACGTACTCCGATCCCTGTAACCCAAATCCAGCATCATTCTGCACGAAAAATCGGCAGCATGTGGTCTCGACAGTCGACACCGATTCCTTCCAGGTGGTGGATCAATCGGTCGGTCGTCATTCTTCCATGTTACTACTACTGTTACAGGCTAGCTAAGCTAGCTGCTCCAGCTCGTAATGCGAGAAACATGGACAATCAGAGGTCGACCTTGGGCATGCATGGAACAGGATCGAGGAAACTTCTGGGGGGTGGGGGAAGAAGAAGGCATAGCCATAACAAGAAAATAATCACATGATGCGTACGCTGGGGATGGATGGGCTCTGAATGGTACTACGTACCCCACAGTCCACAGCTGAGGTAGCTAGCGGCCAGGCCTACCCTGCTCTACAGTGGCGGCCTTGAACGGCATCCTGGAACTTGGAAGATGGCGCGCGTCCAGGACGGGAGACATCGCCTACGTACGTGTACGCGCGCGCTGCCATGAATCATTTTTTGTGGCCTTGGTTTCTTCATCTGCTCTTCTTCTGATTGTACGTATTCGTCCCTATTCAGATTTGTGACCGCTGCCAGCTGGCCTGACACGGTAGTTTGATCCTCGGACACAGAATTAGGCAGTTAGCTGAAACCCTCCTCTGCATCATCCGGATCCGTGTCAAAAATCCCGAAGCAGTTGTGTTGATCGATCTCTTGACCGGCAGATACGATCATCGTGCTCCAGCTCCACACATGCATGCACAAGTGCACAACTGCCACCGGGTTACAGCAGTACCAACCGTTCAAAGCGATCGAGATCAGGCTGCAGCAAATTGCACGGTGCACCTGCCATTGTCTATGTTAGGAGAATAGATGCTTGTTGTATTACCAGGGGCCAAAGGCCACATATATAGTACAGGTACAGGCAAATATACAGAAAGCCCCCTAACAGGTGGGGAAACTACAATATACACAAATATACTCTAACACCCCCCCTCAAACTCATGGTGGATCCACAACACTGAGTTTGGAGAGTAAAAAGTCATGCTGCGCTCGGGTCTGTGCCTTTGTAAAGAAATCCGCCAACTGCAAATCTGAAGGCACATAATGAAGCGCAACAACCTAATCCTGTACCTGAGCACGTGTATAAAAAGCATCAACACCAATATGCTTGGTCAGCTCATGCTTGACCGGATCACGTGCAATACTGATAGCACCTGTACTGTCACACAAAAGAGGAGTGGGTGTCGTAACAGAGACCCCAAAATCTGCAAGCAACCACCGTAACCAGGTCACCTCAGCAATCAACGAAGCCATAGCCCGCAGCTCAGCCTCAACACTCGAACGGGAAACCGCTACCTGTTTCTTCGTCTTCCAAGCAACAAGCGAACCACCAAGAAACACACAGTAAGCAGAAAGGGAACGACGATCCGTAGGATCACTCGCCCACGTAGCATCCGAGTAACACTGGAGCTGGAGAGAGCTGGAACTAGGGAAGAAAAGACGACGAGTAATCGTGCCACGAAGATAACGAAGAACACGGAGGAGATGACTATAGTGAACGGTGGTAGGAGCTGAGACAAACTGACTCAGAATATGAACAGGATAAGAGATATCCGGGCGAGTGACAGCAAGGTAAACAAGACTCCCAACAAGATGACGATAACGTGTGGGATCAGAAAGAGGATCACCATCAGTAGGACGAAGCTTAACATTAAGCTCCATAGGAGTCTCAACAGTACGGTCATCACTAAGATCAGCCCGAGAAAGAAGATCCTGAATATACTTTTCCTGGGAGATAAAGAAGCCATCGGCTGTAGAAGAAACCTCAATCCCAAGAAAGTAGCGAAGAGGACCAAGATCAGACATAAGAAACTGCTCACGGAGACGAGCCTTTACAAAGGCAATGTGCTCAGGGTCATCACCGGTGATGAGCATGTCATCAACATAGAGAAGCAGCAAGGTCCGACACCGAGGAGAGGTGTAGACAAACAGTGCAGGATCATGAGCACTGGGAGAGAAGCCTGCGGCGATAACCACTGAGGAGAAGCGCTCAAACCAGGCACGAGGGGCCTGTTTAAGGCCATATAGAGATCGTCGAAGACGACAAACCATCCCATCAGGAACAGAATACCCAGGAGGAGGCTGCATATAAACCTCCTCACTCAACTCGCCATTAAGAAAAGCATTCTGAACATCAAGCTGGGACACAGACCAGCGGCGAACAGAAGCAACAGCAAGAAGAGTACGAACAGTGGTCATATGAGCCACAGGGGCAAAAGTCTCGTCATAGTCACGGCCGTGCTCCTGCTGAAAGCCACGAGCCACAAGACGCGCTTTATAGCGCTCGAGAGATCCATCAGAGCGGGTCTTAATTTTATAGACCCACTTACACGTGATAGGACGAACACCAGAAGGGGGAGAAACAAGATCCCAGGTGCCAGTACGCTCAAGCGCGGCGATCTCCTCAGCCATGGCAAGCTGCCATTCAGGATGACGCTCAGCATCCCGATAAGAAGTCGGCTCGGAGAGAACAGAAAGACCATACTTACTAGGAGAATAACGGTCAGGAGGACGACGCTGACGAACAGGCCGTGAATGGGAAGACTCATCGGCGGAAGACGACTCATCAGAAGAAGAGGAAGAAGGAATAGGAGAAGGAGGAGCCAAAGCCGGAGAACGAGGAGTACTAGGCGGAGAAGAGGATGGCGCCGAAGATGGAGGAGGCGCACAAGAACTAGGAGGTGGAGAAGAGACAGCAGGAGGTGAATCAGGAAAAAGGAGAAAAGAGATATCATCCACCGGGTAAGTGCCAGAGGTGTGGCGAGGATAGAAGGAGCGCGTCTCATCAAACGTGACATCACGGGAGATGCGCATCCGACGACCAACAGGGTCCCAACAGCGGTAGCCCTTATGCTCATCACTGTATCCAAGAAAAACACACTCAACAGACTGAGCGGTCAGTTTGGTGCGTTCGCGAGGAGGAAGAAGAACATAGCAAGCGCAACCAAATAAACGAAGGGCCGAGTAGTCTGGAGAGGTACCAGAAAGACGCTCGAGAGGAATGCCACCTTGAAGGGCAGCAGACGGCTGAATGTTAATGAGGTAAGTCGACGTAGCAACAGCCTCAGCCCAGAAATGCGGCGGAAGAGAGGAAGCAATCATCATAGCACGGGTAGTCTCAAGAATATGACGATGTTTACGCTCGGCGACACCATTTTGAGCATGGGCACCGGGACACGAGAACTGGGCAAGGGTGCCCTGCTCAGCAAGGACACCACGCAGGTGCTGGGAGATATACTCTCCTGCAGAATCAGCACGAAACACACGAATAGGAGAGGAATACTGAGTACGAACCATGGCCACAAAGCGCTGATAAATAGCAAGCACCTCACTGCGAGAGCGCATAAAAAATAACCAGGTGTACCGTGAAAAATCATCAATGAACAAAATATAGTATCGATGGCCCCCTTTAGAAGCAAAGGGTGCCGGACCCCAAACATCTGAATGAACTAAATCAAAAGGTCGCTGAGATACAGACGCACTAGTAGGATAGGGAAGCTGAATCTGTTTGCCTAACCTACAACCCTGACACGAATGTAAAGACACATCTCCTGAGACAGACCCCAGAAGACCACGACGAACTAATGACGATAAACGGGAGCCACAAAGATGACCCAGCCGATGATGCCACTGCTGAAAAGAGCCAGTGACAGAAGCAGCAACCGCAGGAAGACTGGCTGATGAAGTGTCAGCAGAAGGAACGCGAAGCCAGTCTAACTCCCATAGCCCCGGGGACTCAAGGCTGCGAGGGCCAGCTCCAACCAGGGCCTGTGTACGACGGTCCTGAACAGCACAAGAATCAGCGTCAAGAATGACGCGACAACCAGAATCAGTAAGCTGACTAGCAGAAAACAGGTTCATCTTAAGACTAGGAACATGAGAAACATCAGGAACAGAGAAAGAGGAAGTAGAAAGGGTGCCTCGACTGGAAACAGGAAGAGAGGTACCATCAGCCGTGATAACACGGACAGGAGAAATAAAAGAGCGAAGAGCAGAAAGAATAGAAGACGCAGAAGTCATATGAAAAGAGGCTCCAGAATCCAGATACCACGGGGATGACGTACCTGACTGTGTAGAAGGTGGTGGTCGCACGGTGCCCGAAGAGCTAGTCACAGAACCAGCAGTACCCGTCGAGGAAGAGCCTGTAGCAGCGAGCAGACTACGAAGACCTCGAATAATGTCCTGATCAGACAGTGCAACAGCAGAAGATCCTGACAATCCAGCCTGGGCAACAGCAGAAGATCCTGAAGAACCAGCCTGCCGACGAGCAAGGAACTGCTGACGTAAGCTGGGATCCCTCTTCCAGCAGCCCGAGATATCATGACCTGGCCTGTGACAGTAGGCGCAGGGAGGACGAGGAGACGCACGGGGCTGCTGAGGCTGACTCTGGGCCGGAGGAGGAGGCAGTATCGGCGGACCTGGAGACCGCAACGAGGCTGGCGGCACAGAAGGACCACGAGCAGACGGCACAGGAGGACCACGAGCAGCAAGTACAGAGGGAACCTCAAGAAGACCAGCACCACGAAGACGAGTCTCCTCAGCCCGAAGCTCAGCTAGTACCTCAGAGAGCGGAACACGACCACGGGCAAGCAGCTGGGCACGGCGCGGCTCAAACTCCTTGCGGAGCCGCGACAAGAACTCATAGACACGCTGAAACTCCAGATCTGCGCGCACAGTCAGACAGCAGGGACAGGTGCCACACACAGCAGTACGAAGAGAATCAAGCTGACGCCATATAGCAGCACTCTGAGTGTAGAAGTCATCAATAGTGGAATCGCCCTGCTGAAGATCATGCTCCTGACGAACCACGGACAGGTAAAGAGCATCGCCAGACGGCTGATAGCGCTGACGAAGAAAAGTCCACTGAGCAGCAGCAGTGGGAAGACCCATGAACTCAGCAGCATACTGAGGCAGAACACTGGAAGTGAGAACAGCAGCAGCACGAGCATCCTCATCTATCCACTGAGCGTAGTCAGACAGATCCAGCCGGTACGTCGCAACAGCAGTAGAATGCTCCTCGACCTTCCCTTTATAATCAGCCAGAGCAGTGTCATAAGCACTCTGGGCTGCATCCTTAGCCTCCTGAGTAGCATCGGAAGCAAGGGCAACAGGCGGCGGCGCAATGGGTGCCAGAGGAGCAACGGGGCGCGGCGGACAGGAGACCTCGCCAGAAAGCACATCCCAAAGACGAAGACCGCGCATGTGGACGCGCATGAAGGCAGCGAAATCAGGGTAATTCGCGCCATCAAAAATCACCGGGCAGCGAGGAATCGCAACATAGCCCGACGAGGAAGACATTGTACCTTTTTTTTTTTTTTTTTTTTTTTTTTTTTTTTTTTTTGGAAAAGCAAACACACGGACAAGAACAGATCGGTCAAGATCGAAGCAGCGGAGGACGGCCGGGTGGATCGGGAGCAGGCAGGGCACGGGTGGCTCGGCTCAGGCCGAGGACGAGCACGGCGTGGGTGGAGAGGACCGGCGGCGGACGGAGTACGGCGGGCCGGTGCGCTGGGGAGGACGGCGCGAGGGGACGGCGGCCAGAGGGCGGGGACGGCGCGAGGGGACGGCGCGAGGGGACCGGCGGCGGACGGAGTACGGCGGGCCGGTGCGCGAGGGGACGGCGCGAGGGGACGGCGGCCAGAGGGCGGGGTGGAGCCGGCGTGGGTGGAGAGGACCGGCGGCGGCGGCGCAGGTGACGACTGCGGGCCGGTGCGCTGAGTGGAGCCGGCGTGGGGCTTGGTGGAGTCGAGGCAGAGCACACGCGGGTGGAGTCGAGGCAGAGAGCACGGCGGCGGCTTGGTGGATGGGGAGATCGGGGAGAGCACACGCGGGTGAGGAGGGCCGGCGCGGGGGAGCGGGTGCTCGGTCAGATCGAGCACGGGAAGGTGGAGGGTGGAGGGGGGCACGGGTGGAGGAAGATGGAGGTCGGGGGAAGAGGCGGCGGCGGCGACCGGGCGCGGCGGCAAGATACCGAGGCGGGCGGCGGCTGCGGCTGCGAGGAGAAAACCCTACGGCTCTGATACCATGTTAGGAGAATAGATGCTTGTTGTATTACCAGGGGCCAAAGGCCACATATATAGTACAGGTACAGGCAAATATACAGAAAGCCCCCTAACAGGTGGGGAAACTACAATATACACAAATATACTCTAACAGTCTATATTCTAGTTTCTGAACCAACCAACAGTCTCCCAGAGCAGTAAGTAAGCACAGTGCCGGGATTATTCGAGATGTGACGGGAGAGTGGGCTAACTGCTAGAGAAAGAATATATATATCTCTCCATCTCGAGACAGACTGATCAAACTGAAGATACAAGTTAGCGCAGTCGTCGTCGCATTCGCATACTATATTCGCCGCACCCGCAACCGCAACCGAACGGCAGAGGAGACGCGCCGTGCGCTGTAACCAGCACCTCTGTAAAGCAAAGCAAGCAAGCAGATGCCATTGCCATGGAACGGCCACTTAACCAGCGACCGAAGGCGGCGGTCACTCTTGGTTCTGTTGCCCATGCATATTCTGCTGCCGCCTGCCGGCCGGGGGAAGAAACCACTTGTTTTTGCCTCGCTTCCATCTCATCTCTGGATGACTATGGTCTATGGCTGTGGGAGGAAGAAGACCTTTTGGAAAGCAAATCTGCTAGGGTTCACTGCAGTCTCTCTCAGCTCAGGCACATCACAGCTGGCTGGCTCGGTCTTTATCCGCGGTCACTGGCCGGCGCGCTCAGCCTTATCCTTCTGACATTCTTACATGTATCCTCCTACCTTTTAGAGGGGAGACTGGCTGGCTAGCTAGAGATCCTTTCTTTTGCCCTTTTGCTAGCTAGTGGACATAACGGACTGTCAGCCTCAGCGTATATATATCACGAGCGCTCGGTCCCAGCCACGTGCTAGGAGGAGTTTACGAAAATTCGTGAAAATCCGACTAAAATCTTACTTCTTACGTTTCATGATCAAGTTTTTTTTAGAAAAAATGACCAACAACTATGATATTATATGAACACCGTATGAAACTATATTTCATGATGAATCAAACGATATTGATTTAGTATTGTAAATATTGCTGTTTTTTTTTTCTAAAGCTTAGTCAAACTTTACATTGATTAATTTTTCAAAAAAAATAGGCTTTATTATTTTTACAAACGGAGGGAGTATCGATCAAGCGTACATGCATGTGTGTCAATGTGAGCGCTAGGGTTCAAAACACTCTCTCCACCCCCACTAAGTAAAGGCATCGTCCTTAACCCAGCTGGTTAATCATTCAGGTTAAGCCCCTTTCACATGTACTGTACTGTATCGGATGTACATCATCAGCTGCATGCCTTTAATTAGTTTAACCCTGAGCATAACAACATGCGTACGTGCCACCACACAGTGCTTAGCTGCAAAAGATGCACGGCCGGCAGGAAAACATCATCGCACCCAGTGCGGAGGCATGCAGCAGCTTTACCGGGTGTTTTCGAACTCAAGCAAGTTCGGCCGTATCTCCCAAGGACAGCGAGCATGCAACTTTAGTTTAATTAGGCCGCCGGCCCTAACAATCCTTAGCTAAGCTCTTTTGCAGTCTAAGTGTCCTAGCTAAATCTTGTGTGATCAAGAAAGCGGTCTAGCTAATTCGAGCCTGTCGTGTCGCCCCTTTGTATATCTTTGTAGTCCTCTCTCACATAATCCATCCGATCCATATTAATTAATTGCCTCTAATTTAGTACTCCCTCCGGTCTGATATCCTGGACTTAGGCTGGTCATAATGGGGAGTAACATTTATATGTTAATAGTCTATGTTACTATCTCTAATGTGTGATGTCATGCAAGTGTTGGTTTATAAGGCTACACACTCATTTTGTCTTGATATGTGTGACCTCTCTCCATATTAACTCCTTACCGCATAAGCAAACTTGTCTTAAGGTGTGTGACGTTATTATCTATGTTACTCCTTCTGTGGCCAACCTTATTAGAAATAGCAGCGTGACCAACGTTGATTTCTACTAGCTACGATTGATCTCCTCTTCTCCCTGCTCGTAGTTAGGATATTTCAGTTATTTACCCCTATTAAGGGGATTTTTTACGACTAGAGGAAATTGTGATGCATAGTCATATTTGTTTGTTGCATACTCATAATTTTTTTTTGCTACATATTGAAAGAAACAAACTATGCCGAGATGTCGCCTAGAAGGGGGGGGGGGGTTAATAGGCAAGTAAAACTTTTTCAAATTAAAGGCTTGATAATTGCGGAATAAAACTATGTGTTTAAATTAACAAGCCAACAACCTAATTACTAGGCTCACCTATGTGCACCAACAACTTATGCTAAGCAAGGCAAGTAACAAGGTGATAGCTAGATATAGAACTTCAAGCACGATGGCTATCACAATGTAAATTGCATAAGTAAAAGCTCGGGTATAGAAATAACCGAGGCACGCGGAGACGAGGATGTATTCCCGAGTTCCTCCTTGTTAAGGGAGTACGTCTCGTTGGAGGGGTGTGAGCTCGCCACAAGAGGCCTACTCAAGATGCAACAAAGGCCTCACCCTATTCTCCGATGAACCGCACCCAAGGGTTTGGTTCACCTTCCACTATCGGAATCTTTCGAGGCGGAATCCGGAGCCTTTACAACTTTTGGGGCACACACCCACAACTCAATTGGGGGCTCACAAATCTTGCCGAAACTTCACAAGTCAAATTCTTCACGGCACCACCACCGTCTAGGGTACACAATGCACCCAAGAGGCACAAAGCTCTTGGGAACACAATGCACCCAAGAGTAACAAGCTTCTCAACGTCAATCCCACGAATCACCGTGGAGAGCACAACCCGATGCAACTAATGCAAAAGGCAAGAACACACCAAGTGGTCAAATTCTTCTACCTAAAATCCAACCAAAGCAACTAATGCTATGGAGGGATTTAGGAGGAAGAACAAAGGAGAAATACCAAGAACTCCAAAATCTAGATCCAACGAGTTCCCCTCACTTAAAGAAGATTTTGTTTGGTGGAGTAGTGGATCTAGATCTCCTCTCTTGTTTCAATAAATTTTGGCAAGATTCATTGGAGGGAAGTGGAGAAATCGAGCTCTCAAAGATTGCAACAATGGAGGAGAGAGAGAAAAAGAACTCACCAGGAAAAATGGGGAAGAAGCCTTTTTATAGGGGCCCCAAAAATGGAGCCGTTGGAGCAAAAAAGTGCAGCCCCGAGACCCCGGCCTGGGGCCGGCCTGCACCCCGGCCTGGCCGGGAAAGCATCTTCAGCAAACGATCGAACCAAAAAACGCACTGGGGAGCCGGCCTGCTCCCCCCGGCCTGGGCCGGCCTGGCATGCTCGTGGGCCGGGAAGGCAACAGAGGCAGCCGGGCAGACCCCGGCCTGGGCCAGCCAGGCAAGCGAGGCCGGGATGCCACCCGAGCCTGCCGGCCTGATCCCGGCCTGGGCCGGTCAGCCAGCACGAGCTGGGCCGGGCAGCAGCCCGAGAGAGCTGGCCGCGACCCGGCCTGGGGCACCCCCTTTTTTTCTTTTCTATTTATAAATTCTGTCTCAAAAAAAACTCCGAGAGGAAAACGCAATAACTTTCGCCCACGAACTCCGTTTTCGATAATCTTGGACTCGTTGGAATCGTCACAACGAGCACAACAAGAATATGCAGAGAAACATCATAGTCCAAGAAAATATTATAAAAAAATGGGGAAAGGTAAAAGCTCCTATTTGCAAATCGGAAATGCAATAACTTTCACCCACGAACTCCGTTTTCGATAATCTTGGACTCGTTGGAATCGTCACAATGAGCACAACAAGATTATGCAGAGAAACATCATAGTCCAAGAAAATATTATAAAAACAAATGGGGAAAGGTTAAACCTCTATTTTGAAAACCGGAAGTGCCGAAACTTTTGCAATTGAAGTCCGAATGAAATAAAACCAATTTTGTTAGAAAGAGGACGACAAAAGCAACCTTTAAAAATGGCAAACAAGCAATGGAGATTTTGCAAAGAAATGGAAGAGAGAAATCTTCCTCACGGATGAATCCGCAAAATCTCCAATACCGAAACCGCAATAGAAGACGCATAAGAAAACCGTTTTCGGTGAACTTAGCCTTGTCATGACAAGCACGACAAGCACCAAGACCACACCACGATAAGAGACAAATAAGAACCAATAAAGATGATTGCATGGATGCAAAGGTTTGTGCTCTCCACGACAATACGATCACGATGTTCGGTCGAGATCCCCTCTTGATAGTACGGTTATCTATCCTATAACCCGGTCTGTCACTAAACATCATGAGACTGGTAAAATAGAAACCCTATCAAGAACATACCTTTGCCTTGCGCTTTTAATCCACTTGAGGTCGATGAAGATGATCTTCATCTCCTCAAGATGCACCACCTTTCTTCGATTGCGCTTCGGTAAAGATTCACATGACGCTCCCCCATACACCAAGATGGGGAAAGCACCTCTTCGACATATCTTCACTTGGACTTGAGTGTTGATCAACACGCACTAAGCCTTGATGAACAACAACTTTTCTTCCCTTAGACTTGACTCCAACAAATGGAGATCAAGCAACCTTGACTCCAACAAATGGAGATCAAGCCATGCAAAAGGACACACCTATGAATATAGCTCAATACAAACATTAGTCCATAGAGATTGTAATTAATTATCAAAACCACACATGGGGGCAACCATGCACTTTCAATCTCCCCCATTTTGGTAATTGATGACAATCCCTTATAAGGGGGTTTATATAATGAATAAAGCAACCTTGCAAGACAAACGAGCAAGGATGCAAGCGCATTAAAGGCAAATGCAACAAAAGCATAAGACCCAAATGCCCTTAAACCCTCTAAACTTCTCCCCCATTGGCATCGATTGCCGAAATGGGAAGAAAAATTTAGAAGGCCAATATAATAAGAGTTCCTCTATAAAGGTGTGCATTGCTCAAGTTGTGAGTGAAATCAAATGCACTTATTCATTGACGAATAATTAGAGGGAATCAAACTATATTGTGGATCTAAAGATTTCAAAAGGATGAAGTCATTTTAAACATATCCACAAAGGAGAAAAGCAATCGAGAAAATCCAAAGCGAGAGTTCTAAATAAAAATGGAGAAGCTCCCCAATGTTCATGCACTATTGAGGAGTGCACAAATATGGCATCCTCGCTCCCCTAATATCATCTAGAACATGCAACAAGTGCAAGAGTGCATAAAGCAAAATAAAATCATAGCACTTGCACCAAAGATGTGGTTGAGCCATAAGGAGATACCAATTTACATAGATTCAACATAAGATAGGCCCAACCGAGATAGAGGAAGATCTTTTAAAGAAATATGTTCACACGCTTAGGGATACCAATTGGAAACTAAAACCAATTGCAAATGCCAAAAGCTAGTGAGATCATTTAGCCAATAAAATTCAACATGCTCACCATGGTAAGCATGAAGTCAAATATCTTCAACAAATACATGAGTGCAAAGATACCAATAAAAATAAGACAAGCACTCGTGAGACAAATTTGGAGCCACCATAGAATTATAGATGAAAACAAGGTAGCTCAAAAGAATTAGGATACCAACTAAAAGGTGACCTCTCTCATATGTATAGGTTTCTAATTAGACAAACCATTGACAATATACATCCGCAAAGAAACATATACATACGAAATGGTTCGGGAAAAAGAGAACAAGGTATCCAAAAGGAAGTCATAAATATACAAACGAGATTGTTGCCTAAAAGCATAGCACATAGCTCAAATTTATCTCATTGTAGATGAATGAACTTCAAATTTATCAAATGCATCACACATATCACTAAGGGAACAAGAGATAGTAAAGATGCTTTGAGATAGGCAACAATATCATAAAGAAATAATATCAATTGAAGAAAAGGTTTTTGTAATTTCATCACAAATATCACAAAGATATACCACGTGAAGGAAATAAGCCAAAACCACAACAATTACACATAAAGGATTTCATGCCAAGAGGCAACCTACACAAGGTTGAATACTAAAAAAGTATGCATGGGATAGATACTTGTTATCGAGATGCATTGACGACGAAGATGATGAGAGTTGGTTTGTCATCAAAGCTTGACTCCGACAATCACATGGTGAGAACACCTTCCTTATGAATGAGGCAAGCATCCAATGCATCTTCATTGTACCTAAAACAAAATTAGAGTACAAAATGATTTCCAAACTCATTGGGTCCCATAGTAGTTAGATAAACTACAATATATAGGACATACTCCATATAAATATGTGCATATATAGATATGAAATTGAATTTCATGCACATCTTAGCCGATTTAGGATTCGATGGAGTATCCCCTATATATTGGAACTAGAAAGACTAGCATGCTATAAAATATATATATTAGTAAATATGCATGCATAGACTCACGAGAACCAAGCGAGATACAATTTGGACAAAAACACCAAGTAAACCAAGAAGAGAGCACACCAAAGTGTGACCTAAAAAGGTTGTCCAAATTATATCAAAATCCAAATCAACACATGATTGAGGAAAAATCAAATCAACATATGATTGATTCCAAAACACATCAACACATGAAGTGTGATAACAATAGGAATCAAATCAAGCAACACATGATTGAAAAGAAACCAATTGAAAATAAGATACCACTAGGAGAAAAGATACCAAGAAGCGAGTAATACTTGACCGGAATCAAGTAAAGAAAAATAAAGCAATAAGGTATCAAAACTCCCACAATAAATATCAATTGAAACAAATATCTAAGGAGGAGATATTAAATCTCAATTAATACCAATTGAAGGTACCAAAACATAAGATAAAGAATTACATGTCAATTGAAAGGATCAAATATTGATAGATACGATAGTGTTCTAAATAAAAAGGAATGCTCCCCCAAGATTAATACATTATCTTAGATATTTGCATTTGAATACAAAATGCACACACAAGGGATCATTACTCTCCATATTTTATTTACAACACTAAACACTACCAATTGAAAATTAGGATCCATGCAAGAGGCAAGGAAGGCAATAAATAAGTCAATTCAACGCAAGAGCCATTATGAAGATGGTCTACAAAATCTACCACAATTACTAGCATCACTTGTTATGGACAAGGAGTATATAGAGAAATTTCTCGGTGGTATGTAGGAATGATGTTCAAGACCAACTTCACAACAAACAAGCATATGGCAAGAAATAAGAAATAAAACATAAGAAATAAGAAATGTGAAATATGGTGTTTTATTTCGAAAAAGGTTTGTTGGTAGTTTCAACTATTCGAACCAACCGGCAAAGCCGTGGTTAGAATAAAATGAAACAAATGGTTTCTCACATAATATATGGAAATGGATATTAGAGAAAAACCACACCAAGCAAACTCACACAAACAAGAGCCAAAAGACAACCACGAAGAAAATTGGAACTTGTTCGAGCAAACATGCCACAAAGGAATGAGATAATTTATAATATCAACTCTAAGTGGCAAACCTCAAATGTTCACATTTTGTGGGATTGTAATATGCACATATCTTATTACTCCCCCATAATGTGATAATTCATTTTATCTAAGCAAGAGGCAAATAAAACCAACTAGAGAAATTAATGGACATTGTAGAATTTGAATTTCTCATGAATATGACATACCACATAGTAACTAGATAATGTTGAAATATCAATGCTAGGTGGTGTGCCTCATGTACACACATTTTTGGGTTTGTGAGGTGCACAAAGCACATCACTCCCCCAAAACGGGATAGTCCATTAATATCTGAAAGAACCAAATGAAATCCACACAAGATTCAATAAAGCTCAACACACAATTTACACATACATGATACACAACTAACATACACAACCTTGAATAACAAGATAAGTAAGGAAGAAGCATATCACATACAAACACATGCTAGGAACAAAACTAACACATGCTAGGGAGCAAGCAACTTTCAATAAATATGTGAATTAAATAAAAGTTACCGCAAGGAGGAGCATTGGGTATGAGGTAGATATGTGAAAATCCAATTGACTTGGCTTGATGAATTATAACCATGAAGATCCCTTAATTCTTCAAAAGTAGCCAAGTCTCCATTGTCCTCCACCACAACCTATTGATCAAGTTTGAGCTTGTTGGTCCCCAACCAAGTTGGGTCCTAAGAGGTTAGTCACAATAGGCTTGGGAACCCAAATGGTGCTTTTCTTGACACCACTTTGAGCTCCCATAAATTTGGCAAACACATTGCCAACTCTATCCTTCCCAAGAGAATAAACATCATCAATTATGATAGGGTTGGATGAGGTACCGTTAGTGCATGAAGAAGCAAAATGACCTTTGCCACGGCAAAGGTAGCAACACCGACTCTTCTTCTTAATAGGCTCCTCAACTTGAGGAGCAATAACTTGAGTATTCTTAGGAGGTGGCCTTTGTTCAACTTGTGGTTGAGCACGAGATTGAACCAGAGGCCGCTTCCCTAGTTGCTTCTCACTAAGAGGCTTCTTCTTCTTCATTGGGCAATCACGAACATGGTGCCCTTCTAGCTTGCACTTGAAGCAAGTGATCTTGGCCGGGTTCTTGACTTGAACTTGGCCCTTCTTCTTGTTGTACTTGGACTTGTTCTTGTTGTTGGAGTTGAATCAAAGTCCACTCTTGTCATTTGGGGATTGTTGCACACTCAACATGTTGTTAAGTGCACTCTTCCCTTCATGACGCTTTTCCAAGCCTTTCTTCATAGAAGTGACTTGGGCCTTGAGCTCTCCTCTTTTCTCTACATGGTTAGTGACAACACAAGTACTAGAGGAGGTAGATGCATCATTGTTAGAGCAACAAGACAAAGCAAATAATTCATCACAAGATGTGCCAATATTACGAGTAGATGAACTACTAGGACTAGCACATGGCAATACAGCATTTTTAGTTACGGTTGTGCTATTATCCACATGAGGCTCACTAGATGTTACCTTTGTAGTGATGGCCTCATGAGCTAACTTTAGACTAGCATAGGATGCTAGAAGATCATCATTAGAGCTAGATAGCTTTTTATGGCTTTCTTCCAACTTCCTATACTTGCTAGTTAGCAACTCAAGTTGAGCCCTTAGCTCAACATTCTCCTTCGACATAGATGCTTCACAAGAAATAGAGTTAGTAGCACAAGCATCATTGACATTAGAAATAGAAGAAGAAAACTTGTCAAGCTCATCATTTAATCTAGCATTTTCCATTTTAAACACTTTATATTTTGCATGAGCATGATCACGTTCTTTAATGATTTTAGCAGCTATATCATTGTGAGACTCCTCAATATTTTATAGTTTCTCCTCAAGAGAAGCACGAGTCTCTTGCTCTTCCTCAAGAGCATCCTCTAAAGATGCCTTCTCCGTAGCATCATCTCTTTCGATCTTACCCTTTTCTTCAAGGCTTGCTTCCAAGGCCTCAATAGTTTCCCCGCGCTCAATTAGCGTTTCCATAATTTCAAAGAGGATAGCTTGAGCATTTTTATTGTTAGGAAGGGCTTTAAGAATTATTAGACCTTTATTTTGAAGTAGAGCATTAACCTTTTCCATATCATCTTCTTCATCATTATTATCATTATCATTATTATTATCATCACTACTAGAAGATTTAGCCATAAGGCAATGAGTGATGGATGAAGAAAACAATTAAATTTTGAACTACTCAAGTTCACATCTTGTTCCATAGTTGATTGGGTTTCCTCTACATTATTGTTCATGCAAGAGTTAGAGGGAACACAAGCATTTTTATCATGGGAACAAGATAAAGCAAGCATATCATCAAGAGATTTATCTAAGCAATTTTTTGGATGATATGCAAGGACTATCAACACTAGCATGTATGACATTTGGAGTGCTAGAAGAGTTTAAGTCCAAAGATGAGGCATTGCAACAAGATAGAGATAAAATATCATCAAAAATGAGCTCACTATCAATATTGCAAAACCTATCACTACTCACCATCACATTAGTTTGTGGCTTACCACATTTTGGTGACGTAGACGAAGACGAGAGCTCGTCACGGCCGGAGGTGGAGGGAGAACAATCATCCTCAATAGAGTTGGACACTCCATATTTTTCTTGAAGCATGGTCCAAAGTTCATGAGCGTCCCGGAGAGGCATGATTGACTCAAAAACTGCAATACTCATAAATTTGCAAAACTCATTAGAAGCTATAGCATCTAGATATAAGTTTTTCTTATCCTCTAAAGTCGTACTTTCGTAATACGCTCAATATTGGGGTCCAAGACCCGTAAGTGACTAAGCATATGAGTTTTCCAAACATTAAAATTTGTGCCATCGAATATAAACATGTGATCGTGCACTAATCCCCTAAACGACATCTTTACTCTCTAGGCGGTAAAGCCAAACAAGAGAGACGAGGCTCTGATACCAATTGAAAGAACAAACTATGCCGAGATGTCGCCTAGAGGGGGGGGGGGGAATAGGCGATTAAAACTTTTTTCAAATTAAAGGCTTGATAATTGCGGAATAAAACTATGTGTTTAAATTAACAAGCCAACAACCTAATTACTAGGCTCACCTATCTGCACCAACAAATTATGCTAAGCAAGGCAAGCAACAAGGTGATAGCTAGATATATAACTTCAAGCACGAAGGCTATCACAATGTAAATTGCATAAGTAAAAGCTCGGGTATAGAAATAACCGAGGCACGCGGAGACGAGGATGTATTCCCGAGTTCCTCCTTGTTAAGGGAGTACGTCTCGTTGGAGGGGTGTGAGCTCGCCACAAGAGGCCTACTCAAGATGCCAAAAAGGCCTCACCCTATTCTCCGATGAACCGCACCCAAGGGTTTGGTTCACCTTCCACTATCAGGAATCCTTCGAGGCGGAATCCGGAGCCTTTACAACTTTGGGGCACACACCCACAACTCAATTGGGGGCTCACAAATCTTGCCGAAACTTCACAAGTCAAATTCCTTCACGGCACCACCACCGTCTGGGTACACAATGCACCCAAGAGGCACAAAGCTCTTGGGAACACAATGCACCCAAGAGTACAAGCTTCTCAACGTCAATCCCACGAATCACCGTGGAGAGCACAACCCGATGCAACTAATGCAAAAGGCAAGAACACACCAAGTGGTCAAATTCTTCTCCCCAAAATCCAACCAAAGCAACTAATGCTATGGAGGGATTTAGGATGAAGAACAAAGGAGAAAATACCAAGAACTCCAAAATCTAGATCCAACGAGTTCCCCTCACTTAGAGGAGATTTTTTTGGTGGAGTAGTGGATCTAGATCTCCTCTCTTGTTTCCCTAAATTTGGGAAAGATTCATTGAAGGGAAGTGGAGGAATCGAGCTCTCAAAGATTGCAACAATGGAGGAGAGAGAGAAAAAGAACTTAGGAGGAAAAATGGGGAAGAACCCTTTTATAGGGGCCCCAAAAATGGAGCCGTTGGAGCAAAAAAGTGCAGCCCCGAGACCCCGGCATGCACCCCGGCCTGGCCGGGAAAGCATCTTCAGCAAACGATCGAACCAAAAAAACGCAATGGGGAGATGGCCTGCTCCCCCCGGCCTGGGCTGGCCTGGCATGCTCGTGGGCCGGGAAGGCAACAGAGGCAGCCGGCCGGACCCCGGCCTGGGCTGGCCAGGCAAGCGAGGTCGGGATGCCACCCGAGCCTGCCGTCCTGGTCCCGGCCTGGGCCGGTCAGCCAGCACGAGCTGGGCCGGGCAGCAGCCTGAGAGAGGAAAAAAAAAACTCCGAGAGGAAAACGCAATAACTTTCGCCCACGAACTCCATTTTCGATAATCTTGGACTCGTTGGAATCGTTACAACGAGCACAACAAGAATATGCAGAGAAACATCATAGTCCAAGAAAATATTATAAAAAATGGGGAAAGGTAAAATCTCCCATTTGCAAATCGGAAATACAATAACTTTCACCCACGAACTCCGTTTTCGATAATCTTGGACTCGTTGGAATCGTCACAACGAGCACAACAAGATTATGCAGAGAAACATCATAGTCCAAGAAAATATTATAAAAACAAATGGGGAAAGGTTAAACCTCTATTTTGAAAACCGGAAGTGCCGAAACTTTTGCAATTGAAGTCCGAATGAAATAAAACCAATTTTGTTAGAAAGAGGACGACAAAAGCAACCTTTAAAATGGCAAACAAGCAATGGAGATTTTGCAAAGAAATGGAAGAGAGAAATCTTCCTCACGGATGAATCGGCAAAATCTCCAATACCGAAACCGCAATAGAAGACGCATAAGAAAACCGTTTTCGGTGAACTTAGCCTTGTCATGACAAGCACGACAAGCACCAAGACCACACCACAATAAGAGACAAATAAGAACCAATAAAGATGATTGCATGGATGCAAAGGTTTGTGCTCTCCACGACGATACGATCACGATATTTGGTCGAGAGCCCCTCTTGATAGTACGGTTATCTATCCTATAACCCGGTCTCTCACTAAACATCATGAGACCGGTAAAATAGAAACCCTATCAAGAACATACCTTTGCCTTGCGCTTTTAATCCACTTGAGGTCGATGAAGATGATCTTCATCTCCTCAAGATGCACCACCTTTCTTCGATTGCGCTTCGGTAAAGATTCACATGACGCTCCCCCATACACCAAGATGGGGAAAGCACCTCTTCGGCATATCTTCACTTGGACTTGAGTGTTGATCAACACGCACTAAGCCTTGATGAACAACAACTTTTCTTCCCTTAGCCTTGACTCCAACAAATGGAGATCAAGCAACCTTGACTCCAACAAATGGAGATCAAGCCATGCAAAAGGACACACCTATGAATATAGCTCAATACAAACATTAGTCCATAGAGATTGTCATTAATTACCAAAACCACACATGGGGGCAACCATGCACTTTCACATATGCGTTTTCGAGATGTTACGATGCTTTTGTACTATTTTAATCCACCGCTAGATGAAATGTTGCAACAATGCTACAATACTAAGGAATTTGTTTGGCGTGTGGGGCTATGTTTTCAAGGTCAGACAATCGTAATGTAGACGATTGGAAGGTGCGCCCGCGAGGAGCGTAATGATCTTTTTTCATTTCCTGACATGAATATAAATATTGGGAGATCCAGTTTCACTAGCGAAGGACGACCCAAAATTTACGTATGATGGAGTGAGAAACATATATCATTGTTTAATTAACTAAAATCATGGGTGGGGGATGTCACGCCCCGAGACCCGGCCCGGTAGAATGACAGCCGCCGCGCGCCTATAGACTGTGAGATCTATACACGCGCAAGGCATGGAAAAGCAGGTTAAAGCAGCACAATGGATTTCAAACAGCTCATTTACTCATTTTACATGATTATTTACATTTAGAAGAATAAATACTCCCTCCGTCCTAGAATATAAGACTCAACCACCAAATCTCTGGGCCCAAGGTAAATTTTGATTGGCTTTAGTTTTGCTCTTTGTCCACCTATATAGGGGCTGCTATTAATGGAAGGTGAAGAAACGTCCCAGTTAATAGGGGTAGTTAATTCCTGTGTTAATTTTTTGAGAGAAAATTTCCTAGCTTTTTTTGCGCATGTATTGGTTGATTCGTTGCATTGGCTGTTTCACCACTATAGTTAAAACGAAATTTAATGCAATTACTCCAAATAGGTCTACTTATTTTGGGACTGCATGGTTTTTGAGATAGGTCTTATATTCTAAGACGGAGGGAGTACATAGATTCTCTACTCGCTTCCCATCCCACCGGTCCAGCCTACTCTTCGCATAACGACGACTTCCGCTGCAAACCCTGATAACATAAAAAAAAAACATAGGAGGCAAGGGTGAGTACGATAAATCATACTCAACAAGTAAATACTTCACTATGCAACGGAAGAATAAAGCAGGATTAAATACAGTAATATGGATTAACTGTATTTAAAGGAAATAAGCAAGATATCCACGGATGCGATAAACAAAATACCATAACGAAGCTGGATTTAGACGGATAAATCATTCACCGATGAAGATAGAGCTAAGGATGGCGAATGACCATGTATCGGCATCACACATGACAGCAAGGTTCCCTACCCGGGACTCACAGGGGTGAATATTCACACTTTTACACTCTTAAGAGGGGTACTCCGACATCGACAGCCTCGACCAGAACCACACGGGCTCCAGAAGAGCAGAGCTCTTGCACCCGCTCAGACACCGGACACCTTGACCTACTCATGTCGATCGCTCCTACGGATCCATCACCGACACTTTCCATTCAAGGGCCGCCCCTCGCGGAGAACTCAGACAGTCCCATACCTGAACTGTGACCGGTACAATACATTTGCCGTCGTGACACCAATACGAGAATAACTGGATATGTGAATAAGAGATATGAGCCAAGATATCATTTGTCACGCCTCCGCGTGAGCCTGAGTAAATAGTGATGATCTCTCTTATCATCGCACACACTTCTCTTTAGAAGTATCAAGGCCAACAAACAAATAGCAGGAGGCAATACCATTCATCTAATGGCATCCGGAGGAATGAAGAGATAGTAAAATATCCATCCTTCAATTATCAAGATCAATAATAAGATCAACATGGTACAGTGCATGTAGCAGTACATGCATCTCAACGAGATATCAATTAAGTAGTAGAAATACTACTTTAAGGATTAAAAGATTAGCAAAGTAACTACTTGCAAGGATCAAGGGATTTAGTAGAGTAGCTACTCGCAGGGATTAAGAGATCCGTAAAGTAACCACTTGCCTCCATAAACTAAATCGATGTTGATCAACTCTCGTATATGAGACCACTCGACGTGATCGGCATACGATCTCATACCCGCCGATAAGGTAGCCGAACAAATAGCACCAACAATCCTCCAGTCGCCGCCTATTTAGCAAATCGCCTTCTCTGATACGATGGTATAGCAGCATCTGCCGCTCTGTCCATCTCCTCCGAGATTTGGACGCCCCCATGCAACTCTTCAAGATCGACATCCCTCTCATTCTCTCTAGCTATCCATCTCTCATTCTCTCTCTGGTCACACAGAAGCCCTGAGCCTTAAGCGACGGTAGGAGCTTCTATTTATAGGAGATGCTGTTAGCAAAAATATCCTGCCGCATGACCTTGTCCTTAGCTGTAACAGACTAGCTACGTGGTACACATGCATTAGTTTAGGGAGAGAACTTGGGGCAGCTAGCCTCTCTTAAGCTGCCATGCAGCACAAACATACACAGCCACGTAGCTCTCTCGTAATTGAATGCCATGCATGAATCTGGCCGACTTGAGTCCAAGGCAAAGCTGCACTTATATTCTCTGCAATCCTACAGGAATGCATATGCATGAAAGTTGTTTGATTAGGTCCAGGAAAAGTAAAGGATTAAAAAAAAGAGGTATGAGTGGATGTTAGATTTCTATAGAATCTAGTAAGAGGAGTCCTTAGGAAAAAATCCTTTAAGATTTAATCCTACAAGAAAAATCCTAAGGATTTCAATCCTCCAGAATTCCTATACAAATCCTTTGAATCAAAGAGGCCCTATATAACTAGCTAGCTTCTAGTTAAACCATCTAACATGCATAAACCAGTTATGTTTTCTTAAACGATAGATTTTGACAAAATAAAATAATTAGTGGCCAAATTTTATTCTACTTAAATTAATTAATAACACGAAAATTCGGGTTATTACAGGGAGGGGGCAGTCGCCCTCCCACTCCTATGGTAAGATGTAAAAACTATTTAACATAATTATTTCATACATGAATACGAAAGTTTCAGTTGTCCAAATTAGTTAAATTTAATCAACGTGAACAATTGTGTATTTAACCAATTAACTGCCATCAAGGTTCATTCCACGTCGCTTCAAGCACAAATTAATTAAATGTCATTAAGTTAGACTGAACTCTCCTTCCAAAATCCTGGATAACAGTAATTCATGGTTAATGAGTTGGATTGATTTCTCGCACTTGGAACATGCTATATCTAAAGTAAAGATATCAGTTTATATGAGAACATGTAAAATGAAAATGCGAACATCATATTGATCTTATAATATAATTTGCTTTGTTTTATTTATACAATACAATCATCGGTTTGACATCCTGTCCTGTTTCCGGTTGCAGCAAGCGAAACACCTTGATATTTTTCAAACAAATATCCTGTATGTTAAGTTTTGTTAAATACAAGATAAGTTTAATATAAAAAATACTTAGAAAATAATCAAGACAAGAGAAGATTTGAAACAACTCTAAATATAGCTAATTTAAACGAGTCAAAGTTGATGGTAATATAGTCTATTACAACATAAAAGATGTCCACACTTATAAAAATAATCAATAATGACCTAGTGCCTTTCATTTTTCTTATTTTCACTATTTATTACCATATAATCAAAACTTAGGATTATGATGTTATTTTCTACGCAGATTAACATTTCCCAAGACAACTATTTTCCAATTGAGCAAACGTGTCCTCACATTCTTAATCAAAGACACGAACTAAACTAATATAGTTAATTAATTAAATAAAATTATTAAATAAAAAGTATCGTAAAACATTAATCCGTCAAATACCTAAAGTTGGTATGGACCATCCCATAAACGGGCCAATATATTCCGAAGTTCCACTTAAATACCCACCAATAACATTGTTGACCGTTGGATTTTGTTAGATTGAGAATTAGTTATTGCAAAACGAAAGAGTTGATTTCACACTAGACTAGACCTCGTCCCTCATTTTGGTTCGAAATCGGATTCAGTGTTAAATAAAATAAACTTAGCTTTCCCGTGTAGAGTCCGGTTCGTTTTTGCCTACAGGCCATTCAAATTATCCAAAAAAAAAAAAAGTGTAGGCGTGTTTACTTTGTTCTCCAACAAGGTTTTACTCGGTTTGCATTGGCAACAGCTCATATATGCATCGGGTGCGGGTTGGTAGCCTCAGCTAAATCTCTCTAGTCAGTGTTGTTGATTCTTCGGTTCTACGAAACATTACTTAATTCCCCGCATAAATCAGCCGTACCAGCCAAACATGTTCCAAACCAACTGATTACTATCGCATCGCACTAATGACATTGAATCTGTTAGCTACTCAAGCTCCGAAACTTCCTAAGCACTTCACAGCTACGACACGACGGAATCAATATGTGTTG
Organism: Puccinellia tenuiflora; assembly: GCA_012064385.1. Taxonomy (NCBI): domain Eukaryota; kingdom Viridiplantae; phylum Streptophyta; class Magnoliopsida; order Poales; family Poaceae; genus Puccinellia; species Puccinellia tenuiflora. The sequence goes on along the minus strand of QRDG01001505.1, from coordinate 912,734 downwards.
TGTGGGCATGTGTAATCGTTAGCTTGCTTGCTTAATCGTGAAAATCGACACTCTTTTCGCGTTTCCGCGTAGTGGTCGGTGCATAATCAATCTGATCAATCCCTGCTTAATTAATTAAATAGTTAATCACGGACAGCTAGCTGCCTCAACCTCAACACATGGCCGGACGCTGATTGTGAGCTAAGCTCTGTTCTTGCACTAATAATTATGCAAAAATTCCACGCAGGAATTTAATTCCAGGTCAGGACCAGCCATCATCTCTCCATCTCTCTATTATCAGGTGCACAATATATGCACAAGAATTAGAGCGAAAAAATAGGTAGAATATTTGACTCGTGCAGCTCCAATCATGCCTGGCCCCTCACTATGAAACCGAAACCATATCCCCTGATCTGACATGACCTAGCGCTGATTAAGCTTCATGTTCTCTTTTCCATCCTGCTAATATATATTTTCTGGCACCAGTGTCCCTGTCATTGACAACTCCCATCCTTGATGGCAAATAGAAATTCCAAACCCCAAAGCCCGGCCATCACTCTCCCAGGCCGATTAGTGCTCCACATCAGGTCATTTTCAGAGGCTGTTTCCCCCTAACAGCAGGCATTCTGGATTAGATAGACCTCCCACGTAGTACCATCAAATTTTATTTATTTCCTTTGTAAGTACAACTCAGAAAAAATGCATAATAAAATGTGAGATTCTTGACAGAATCCAGTTAGTAAAATTTCGATAGATTTATTTAGGGAACCAGAGAATCTCAAGAGAAGAAATCACTAGGTTTTCCCTCACATTTTTATATAGTCTTGGGGCAGGAAAGCGGTAGAAACTGTCGTGTATGTCGTCAGTGGTTAAGCCCTCAAATCAAATGTACACGAGAGATAGAGAAATGCCCCCCGATCTACCTGGTACACAAAACCTATAATTGAACATGTGGACAGGCTCCTGAATCTAAGGTCCGTGTCTTTCTAAAACTGCGACGAGGTACTGAAATAAATACTACTCCTGCCCTGCACTCTCATTACAACTGATAATTAGCAGCATCTCATGTCATCATATCATGTTGCCAAGTGAATTTCCCTTGTTTTTCCCCAACGTTGTATGGAACTTTTATCTAGCCTGCCTGCATGTTGTGTTGTACTATGAGTAGTCTGAAGAAAGCATAGCATGGGAAGGTAGGCTAGGAAAGGAGGGGAGAGAAAGCTCAAAGCAGGGCAGCTCAACACTGAGCTGGAGGAAAGGGGTCAAAGTCTGAAACAGCCTAGGGGCATGTGGGGTTGGGGGGCTCTTGCTTTCCTACCAGTACCCGGTGTCTGCACACATCATTTGGCAGATTCCTTATCTCTCTATCTCTCTCCTTTGCCATCTTGATTTGGAAGAGTATTATCTGCACTCTTCACCTTTTGTGTTGCTATTTTCTATACTGCAATATCGTTCTGATTTTTTCCTTTCTTCTAAACTAAAATGAGCATCAAGATTTCTTCTACTTTATACTAGTATTTTTTTTGCTGAATTAAGGTTTGGCTTGTAATGAGTGTGACATGTGATTTGGTACCATCCATTTACAGCCAGATTTGTTTTTAAGCGCTTTCCACATTCGTGGCATTTGTTTGACATCATGTGATGCGCTTTGTCCGCTAATACTTAAAACCTTTCCCTGTCACAAAACCACAAAGCCAGCACACACACACAAACTAGTAACTAGTCACCTCCCAAAAATGCATCCCATGTAATCTTTTCGCACTCAAACCATTGCTACCCAGTAATAGACTTAGTACAAAATTGCCACTTTTAGCTGCTTAAGTGCTAGATGTAGCTCTCCACAATCCATATCCATAAGGCTAATAGTTTGCACAGTGACAGAGAAGTAAACACCAAGACACAGCTACACTAAACAACCCACTTGTAACTTTCCAGTCTGTACTGGACAAACCTCTCTCCCTCTCTCGCTGTTATTGTGAGCATCCATCCCCTCCCCCATCTCCAAAAATTTGGCCTTTCTCAAAACACATCTCTCTACCCCCACCTCCTCTTGCCCTCTCCTCTCCCTCCCACACAGGCCTAGCCTAGCCCAGCCCCTCCTCCAATGGCCGCCAGTGCCGCCTCCCGCTGCTCCTCCCAACCCTAACCCTACCCCCACCTCGCCTCCCCAGCCCGCATCCATGGCCGCGCTCCACCTTCTCGTGCTCCTGCTGCTCTTCGGCGGCGCCGCCGGCGACGACGTGTCCGCGCTGCTGGAGTTCAAAAAGGGCATCTCGGACCGGGGCCAGAGCCCCCTGCTGGGATCCTGGTCGCCGCCGGAGACGCCCGACGCCGGCGGCGGCGGCGATGCGTGCCCCGCCGGGTGGCGCGGCGTGGTGTGCGACGGCGGCGCGGTCGTCGGCCTCACCCTCGACGGGCTCGGCCTCGCCGGGGAGCTCAAGCTCGACACGCTCGCCAGCATGCGCTCGCTGCAGAACCTCTCCCTCGCCGGCAACGCCTTCTCCGGCCGCCTGCCCCCCGCCGTGCGCTTCCTCTCCTCGCTCCGCCACCTCGACCTCTCCGGCAACCGCTTCTACGGCCCCATCCCGGGCCACCTCGCCGACCTCTCGGGCCTCGTCCACCTCAACCTCTCCTACAACAACTTCTCCTGGGGCTTCCCCACCGACGGGATCCGGGAGCTCCAGAACCTGCGCCGCGTCGACCTCCGCCGCAACTCCTTCTGGGGCAATGCCGGCGATCTGCTCACCGAGCTCCGCAACGCCGAGTACGTTGATCTCAGCGACAACCTCTTCACCGGGGCCGTCGATTTGGAGCTCGACAGCCTGTCCAGCATAGGCAACACGGCCAGGTACATGAATCTCAGCCACAACAAGCTGGAGGGCGGTTTCTTCCGGAACGAAACCGTGGGGGCGTTCAAGAACTTGGAGGTTCTTGATTTGAGCAACACCGGGATTGCTGGGATGCTGCCGAGGCTCGATTCGTGGTTCTCGCTCTCGGTCTTCAAGGTGGCCGGCAATGGCCTCTTTGGGATGATGCCTGAGACGCTCCTGCATAATTCCATGCGCCTTGTCGAGGTTGATCTCAGCCGGAATGGCTTCTCAGGTATCTCCCTTTTTCCTAGTCAATTTGAATACATATTGCTGAATTGCGTGATCTGCTAGTTTGATTCCTAGCCAAAGGCCCAAAGTTGAAATAACGGCAATGTGGGGTTTGTTCCTTTTGTTTTGGACTTTGGATGCCTTGACAATGTGGATGTCAATGAGCTCCCACAGCCTTATGCGTATACCGCAAGCACCGGATCAGGTGCTGGGCATTGGTGCCATTCGCAACACAAATATTTCTAATGTTTCTAATGTTGGCAAATTTCTCGTGCACAAAGTCTTTACTGCATCTTGAATCTGGAAATGTCCGTTTTATTGGAGATTCGATGAGCACACCAAACATTAACTCTTGCGGACATGTCGCTTGTCGCGTTCCGCTTATAAATTGTTGCTTGTAGTGGCGCAGAAATTATGAAATTTGGATGTTCGTGCAGATGATCTGTAAGCTTTCGCCTACCTGCATGACTGGCTTACAGCTGATTTTAGCAGTTTTTGTCCTAGAGTGTCATTAACAAAAACAAAGTCCCGATTGGTGGTGATTGATAACCTTTAAAGTCAAATAAACCCTTTCGTCCCGATTGGTGGTGATTGATAACCTGTAAATGACTTTTGTGCATCATAATTTTGCAGGATCAGTGCCAGTTGTGAACTCTACGACTTTGAAAATGTTGAATCTCTCTTCAAATGTGCTATCAGGTTCATTACCACCTACTGTTGGCAAGTGTATCTCAGTTGATCTGAGTGGGAACCAGCTTTCTGGGGAACTGGCGATTTTGCGTTCCTGGGATGGTATAGTGGAGGGGATTGACTTGAGTTCAAACAAACTGGAGGGGAGCTACCCAAACGATGTCTCCCAGTTTCAGAACTTAGTTTCCCTAAAGCTGCGGAACAATTCGTTGTCAGGATCTGTTCCTTCGGTGCTGGGAACCTATCAAAAGTTATCCTTCCTTGATCTAAGTCTTAATGCACTTGGGGGACCTGTTTTGCCTGTTTTTATGCTATCGCCTACTTTGACAGTGTTGAACCTTTCTGGAAACAACTTCTCTGGGACTATTCCATTTCAGAGCACTCATTCAACAGAATCAATAATGCTATCTTCTCAACCTGCACTTAAGATTGTTGATCTGTCCAGTAATTCTTTATCTGGTCAGTTGCCACCAGAAATTGCTAGCCTGCAAAGACTTGAGTCTCTTACTCTTGCGATGAATGAGTTGTCTGGGGAGATACCAAATGAGATAAACAAGCTTCAAGGATTGCAGTATCTTGATCTATCTCATAACCACTTCACTGGCAAAATTCCTGATATGCCTCAGACTGATTTGAAGATGTTCAATGTGTCTTACAATGATCTACGTGGAACTGTTCCTAAAAGTGTTGAAAAGTTCCCCTTGTCTTGCTTTAAACCTGGAAATGACTTTTTAATTCTCCCAGATGGTCTGCCTGCTGGAAATAATGATGCTACTGGAGTTGCACAGAGTGGAGCTTCTCATGGACATAAGGCTGGCGTTAAAGTTGCGCTCATAGTTGGCTGCATTGGAGCTGTCTTGCTTGTGATCTTCATTGCATTAGCAATCTATGTGGTGAGGTCTCAAGAGCTTTGTGGAAGAAACGGATTTAGAAGCCAGCTTACTATCAGAGATCTGAAATTAAGCCGTCCAAATCTGTTCAAGTCTCCAAAAGATAATGTTTTGCCAACTAAGACAAGTTTCTCAAATGACCATCTCTTAACAGCTGCAGCTCGATCAATGTCTGCTCAGAAAGAGCTATTGGCCGAGGCTTCTGTTGAATATGGGTATACTGATCCAAAGGAAGCTGTTGAGTCCACAAGTTCTGGTGTGGCTGAGACCTCAGCCGCAGTCGCTGTTCGGGAATCTTCTCCACGGTCCGCGCTGCCATCGTCGCCACATTTTGCTGATTCTAGATTCCATGAGGAACCTGTGACTTTTGAAGTGTATTCACCAGACCGGTTGGTTGGAGAATTGATTTTCCTAGACAGCAATTTAGTTTTCACAGCTGAAGACCTGTCCCGTGCTCCAGCAGAGGTTCTTGGAAGGAGCAATCATGGCACAACGTACAAAGCCGCACTACAAAGCGGGCATGTCCTGACAGTGAAATGGCTGCGTGTTGGACTTGTAAAGCATAAAAAGGAATTCACTAAGGAGGTAAAGAGGATTGGCACCATCAGGCATCCAAATATAATTCCATGGAGAGCGTTCTATTGGGGTCCTAAGGAGCAAGAAAGATTAATTATTTCTGACTATGTCAACGGCGATAGCTTGGCACTATACCTTTATGGTAACCATCTCACATGCTCATTTACTTTTAAATCAGCAGTCTTCGGAATTATTCCTTGTTAGGCTGAAATACACTACTGTTTGCAACGGAATATCTCACAATCACGTCATCTCTAAAATGATCTTACTGCTATTTGTTCATAATTTCATATTATTTGTCGGATATTCAGCATGTTAATTACCGAGTCGTTTATACCTGCAAACTTGACATTTTCTCCTGTAATCAATCGCTGAAGACGTGACCTTTCCTGTGCAGAGTCGACTCCTAGAAGATACTCCCGCCTGTCAGTTTGCCAGCGTCTCAAAATTGCAATCGATCTAGCTCGTTGCCTCCAGTTCCTGCACCATGAGAAGGGCCTACCTCATGGCAACCTAAAGCCCACCAATATATTCTTGACGGGTCCTGACCTCTCTCCAAAGCTGGTTGATTATTGTTTGCATCGGTTCACAACTTCAAGTGGCATCGCCGAGCAAATACTGAATCTAGGAGCACTAGGGTACCGAGCCCCGGAACTCGCCAACGCAGCCAAGCCTACGCCGACGTTTAAGGCCGACGTGTACGCGTTTGGCGTGGTTGTTCTGGAGATGTTGACACGGAAGAGTGCCGGTGACATCATCTCGGGCCAATCCGGTGCGGTCGACCTGACCGACTGGGTCCAGATGTGCAACAGGGAAGGGCGTGGAACTGACTGCTTCGACCGAGACATCGCCGGGTTGGAAGAGTCTCCCAGGGTGATGGACGAGCTGCTCGCGATCTCTCTTAGGTGTATTCTTCCTGTAAATGAGAGGCCTAACATGAAGACCGTCTGCGACGATCTGTGCTCCATAACGGCGTGAGTTTTTTCTTGTGTTTTGGATTATTAATGGCCCCCCTGTGTACATGTAACCCCGATTTTTCTCGTCCGTGCCGATTTTTTTTTTCTGTGGGTTTTCCAGAGCCCTGTAGCCAGGGTTTGTTTGATTGATTGGTTGATTGGTAACTCTTAGTGTAAAGAGGAATTTGATCCCGTCCGCCCATGGCATCCATATTGATTGATTGATACCAGCTGCCATCTTTTTCTTCTCCTCCAGCCTGTTGCTGCTATCCACTTGTCAATTTTCTTTTTCTCTCTGAAGAAGAATCAGATCCTGCTCTGTGTGATGATCTGTGAAACTGCGCGCATGTTACCCAGCACTGTAGCTGCATCTTGATATTGATATTTCTTGTGTGGAGTGTATTTGGCCTCTGGCTATTACTGGAGTGTAGCTTTCAAGCTGGGCACATGCTGTTCTGGAGCCGCTACAGCCTACAGCTTGTACCTGATAGTCTGATACCAAGCGCCCACTGTAGCCAGCCAAATCTGGCGCACGATTTATTGGACCGGGTCCATTCATTCCATACATTGCGGTTCAATGTTTTGCTGTGGAGAGACAGGCAGCGCCATGTTCTCCCAACGCTAAGCAGCCGCTGCGTCTCTGATCTTCACGGCGACGTCGGTAGCGGCCGTCCGGTGATGAACGCCGGTGGATGGCCGCACGGCTTCGTACAACGAAATCGACGTTGGTGGGGGCTCCCAGTTTCTTTTTTGTTGTTGCAAGACAAGCATTTCGACGGAGCTAGGAGCAGAGACCAATATGGGTGATGAATGATTTTGTTTCAGAAACGAGAATGCCTGCCTGCCCCACCCACGGTGGTCCGTATTGGCGATCCCGTCAGCACATGGAGCGCACCTGTTTTTCCTCGCTGTCGCCGCCGTTACTCGGAAAATTCAAAATTCGTCAAAAGCCAGCCTTTTTTCGAACGCATTCGAATTCAAGATCGAATACTAGCTCGCATCAAAATTGTTTGCAGACCCATGTTGGCATGCTGCTACTGCACACGTCCCTGTCTCCGGTCTGTTCCCATCTCTGAATGTTCCTGTTTCGCGGCAGCGAGACGGAGTGAATGCCTGCTGCCGACGGCGGCGGACGATGAGCGACTCCATGATTGCGATCCCGAGCAGCAGCAGCAGCAGCAACAGATTTATAACTGACGGAGCACGTACTGCACTCCATTACACTGCCCTGCGCGCGCTGTAGACTGAAGCAGTAATTGTTCACTGGTGCTGCCATGCCTGGCAAGAAGCTAGCACTGGATACGCCTTCAGGAGAGAGCTAGCCTCAGCTGCAGTAGAGTCGTAGAGATCCACTGAACGAGCAGAGCTGGACAGAGCAGAGCGGTACCGCGGTAGGCTGGGAGTAGCAGCGGCGAGAGCAGAGCGGAGTCCAAGGAATCGCAGGTTCGAGTTGGATCATGTGCCTTCCGATTGATCGGCACATATTTTGTCAGCAAAGTGAACCGACGCAGCTATGATCCTTTGACGGCTGATGCTCTCCCAAGTTTTTCAGGCGCTACATGGGAACACATCGCGAGATACAGTCTCATTGAAAAATAGTGATTTTTGATCCTTTTTTTATTTATTTCGACGCCACCAAATTTGATGGAGGCGGCGTTAGGCATAGGTCGCGTGGCCGTGGAAAATTGGTTGCAACATAGGAACCCAACATAGGCAACAGCACGAAATTAACGGTGGCACGAGCACAACCTTAGGGGGCTCCTATACCACGCCTTTAGCGGGAGATAAGCTCGCTCCGCATAACCCTGTGTGCTTGCCGATTTTGATGGGCCTGGCCCATGTTCGTAGCGGGTCATTTGTTTTCTTTACGCCTAGCTGACGCGGATCGATCGGACAAGCGCTTAATGATTCGTGTTTTTTTTTTTTGATAACCATAGCGCTTTATTGATTAAAAAACATCAGAACAGAGTTCAGCCCTTATGCAAACCGGGGCAACATCAAAGTAAAAGTTACAAGAAGATAGCAAACTACTACGAGCTAAATCATGCACCGCAACATTTGAACCTCGTCCAACATGCTTGAACGAACAGGTGTCGAACTCGTAAGCGAGGCGTACCACAGAGCCGACCGTGGATCGATCCATAGAGCAAGATCGAATCCTCTGAATCAGCGACAGGCAATCTGATGCCACATCAGCGACAGGCAATCTGATGCCACAGAGATGTACCTGAAGCCATTGTCTTTTGAGACCTACAGGGCTCGACGAACAACCATAGCTTCAGCGAGTTCCGGAGCCACAATTCCTGCTATTCCTTCGTTGCATGCCATCTTGAAGGAACCAGCATGATAACGCATCACCGCACCCCATCCCATGCGGTTTTCGGCGTGGAAGACAGCAGCATCAACATGAACACAAATCTGCCCGGCCAGCGGTGGCGTCCAAACTGGAGAACGGGAGGATGCACACCTGGTAGCCTTCGGAGTCGGGAAACAATATTGGATGATGTTGTCAACATAGGCCTTGATTTTGCAGGCCACGCGCGCCGGATGGATGATGTCCTGTCCATTCCGGGCATCATTACGAGCTTCCCACAGGTGCCAGCAAGTAACCGCAAGGGTAGTCATCTGGACTTGTGAAGCATGCTTCAGAAACTCAAAGAGCCACTGTCGCATATCAGAGAAGGACCGCTTGCCAAGCTTGATAGGGAAGGATTCTTTCACTGCGTCCCAAACTGAACTAGTGAACGGGCAGAAAAGAAAGGTATGATCCACCGTCTCCATTCTGCCACAGAAGATGCAACTGTCATCCGCCGGTATCTGACGATGCTTCAGCTGGGCACCGGTCGGTAGACAGTCATGGGCCATGCGCCAGAGCACAACCTTCATCTTGTTTGGAGCATTAATAGCCCACATGGATTTCCAAGATTTCTCCTGGTCACCCAAGTCAGAGCCCTCACCTTGCCCTTTAGCAGCACGTTTGCTGAAGAACTTAGCAGTGCGCGCTAGGTTATAGGCAGATCTGACAGTGTACACGCCAAACTTGGCATGCGGCCAAGAGGCGAAGTCCTCAACGCCATGACGGATGACTGGTATTTGCTGAATAACCTCAATCATATTCACCGGAAGAAATGCTGGACCTTATTCATGTCCCAGCCATCTGCTTTGTCATTTAACAGAAAACTGACAGTGGCATTATCCGGTATAGTGATGTCTACTACACGCTTCTATTCTTGTAGAATTGTTGGGCCTCCAAGCGCAGAAGTTTGTAGGACAACAACAAATTTACCTTAAGTGAGTAACCCAAGGTTTATCGAATCTACGGGAGGAAGAGGTTGAACGTATCCTCTCTCAAGCAATCCTGTAATTAAGATACAAGAAGGCTCCTTTCTCCTCCACTGTAGCGAGTAGATAAGGGCGGAGACTCGTTTCCTTCCTTCCGCCGCCGCCGAAGGCGGCGGCTTCCTCTCCCTCCTCTCGTCGCTCCAGCGATGGTGGGATGGGGGGGAAGCCTCGCTGCTTTCCGGCCGGCGTGTAGATAGGTGTAGGGTAGTTTTTGCGGGCGGCGTCCAGTCGGTGTCGGCGCCGTCGTCGCGAATAATATCTTCCGGGCCCCTGTCTCGGTGTCGCCGTCCGGTGATGCGGAGGAGGCTCGGATCTGTTGTCTCCGGGCGAGATCGTCGAGGCGACGGCGAGGATCTTGCTGGGGAGTTTTGTTCCATGTCTTCATCCGCGTCACGCCGGCGTCACCTCCAACGCCGACGGTAAGACATTGGAAGATGTACAGGAGCTCTGGCAGCTGGCCTTCTGGGGCTGCTGCTGATTTGGGTGGCGACGAGATCCGTGCGCGGGCTGAGGACTGCGGTAGGCGGATTCGGTGCCAGCTCTCGATTTGGTCGATGGGCTGGACCGGATCTGGAGGTAGACGACGAGCTTGGGGCGAGGCCCCGACCGACAAGCCACATCGACAAGGTGAGCACTTGTGCTCTGTCTTCGAGGTTCACAAAGCCGTTGACCGGCGATGGAGCTACGTCTTCCTCGGGTGTGCTGGTTTCCGCCTCTTCTTCTCTTGGTGCTCGCCGTGGTGACGCCGGAGTGGAGCGGCGGGCTGGTTTTGGTGGTGTAGGTTTTCCTGCGTTCTGTACGGACCTGCGTGTCCATCTGGATCTTTCTATGATGTATGTATGTCTGTTGTACTCGTATTTGTTCTAATATATACGTATGCATCTTCAAAAAAAAAACACACCTAATACAATGGCTAATTGTATAGGTGCACTAGTTTGGCGAAGAGATAGTAAAATGCAAGTGATATGGATGGTAAAAGGTGATTTTGTAATTCTGTAATAAAAATGGCAGCAAGCAAACAAGTGACAAAAGTGACTAAAAACGGTGTATCAATGCTTGAAAACAAGGGCTATGCTTCATACTTTCATTAGTAACTACTCTTAACATCATTAACATAATTAAAACACATGATAGTTTCTACAAAAACACATGCATGGTAGACGTTACTCGGAGATCATTCTTTCGTGGATCAAATAGGACGAGAATTGCATAGGGCTACGAAAAGCACACCTTAAATTTTGTATTCCACATTTATGGACACTTCATGCTGTCACTATCCGCATCCAAAGATAGTACTAACAAACACCACAACCTATTTCTTGAATAGTCTCTTTCTTCAATAACACAAGCATCAAGAAACCTCATGATCTATTCAATCCAACAATAATAAAGAACAAACTCATAATGAAGATCCCTCTAATCTTGATGCATAGAGCCACACACGGCACCCTCACTGTCACCGTGGTACCGTGATCACAACGGTGACTCCGCAAATTATACTAGATAACACCACTTGAGCAACATCATATCCATTACACATAGGGAAACATCATATATTCAACTATACTAATAAAGCTCATGATCACAACGAAAATCACATCATGGGAGAGAGAGATAACCACATAGCTGCTTGTATAAGCCTCAGCCCCGGTGAGGGACTACCCCCTCCTCATCGCGGGAAGTAGCGGCGTTGATGGAGATGGCCCCGGCGGTCGATCCCCGTCCCGGCAGGGTGCCGGAACAGGACCTTCTTAACCCCCGAAACTTGTCGACGATGGCGGCGGAGCTCTGTATCGTATTTGGGAAAATCCTTCGGGGCTTAGGGTTTTTTCGTCGGGGTGATTTATAGGCCAAAGGGCATCGCGAGGGGTCTCCGAGGGGCACAGGCGGGCGGCGGCCGCGGCCCCCCTCTCACCCGCGGGTGGGACCCGCCGCTGGGCTGTGGGTCCCTCCCGGGGTCGCCCTTCTGGCTCCGGTCCTTATTTCTTCAATAAAAAATCATCGTAAATTTTCGTCCAATTCCGAGAATATTTCCAGAAGTAACTTTCTGCAACAAAATCAGCACAGAAACAGGGAACTGGCACTGGGCATCTTGTCAATAGGTTAGTCCGACAAAATGCATAAAAATGATGTAATATGATAGTAAAAACATGTGACAACATCATAAAACTAGCATGGATCAATCAAAAATTATAGATACGTTTGACACGTATCATATAGCGGCGCATAGTCTGAAGGTGCCCGGTCTAAAGCCCGGGATCCAATTGTCCTGAAGGATATCAATCCGCTCACCGTTGCCAACCCCCCCATCTCAGTCCCTTTAGTAGGATTTCTCTGCCAAACAAGATCGATCGCCAAGTGAAGGAAGATGAACGTGGTTTGACAGCTGACAGGAAGTCCGAGTCTGGGAAATAGCGGCCCTTCAACACCCGAGCATAGAGAGAATTAGGCTCGGTGAGGAGGCGCCAGCACTGTTTCCCTAACATTGCTTGGTTGAACAGCACAAAATCTTTGAAGCCCATGCCTCCTAAGGATTTAGGGGAAGATAGCCAGTCCCATGATCTCCAATGTATTTTGCGTTTACCATCCTCGAAACCCCACCAATGGTTGGCAACACTAGATTTCATCTTGTTGCAGGTTCCAACATCAATTTGGAAGCAACTCATGACATAATTCGGAATAGACTGCGTGACAGATTTAAGCATTGTCTCCTTGCCAGCTCTGGACATAGGTTTGTCATTCAAAATAGTCACACTTCTCCACACACGGTCTAAGAGAAACTTGAACGAGGAAGAGATCGCTCGTGCAATTTCTGTAGGCATACCCAGGTATGAGTCCTGGAGAATTTCATTGTCAAATTGCAGTAGATCCTTAACCTCCTGCTTGACCGAAACATGGCACTGATTACCAAAGAAGACAGATGATTTTTGGAGATTAATCCTCTGTCCCGAAGCTTCACAGTACAAGTCTAGAGCCGCCTTTAGAGTGCTCACACTCCTATCATCACTCCTCGCAAAGAAGATGCTGTCATCTGCAAACAGTAAGTGGGAGATAGGGGGACCTTGCCTTCCATTACGTAATCCTTGTAGCTCACCAAGATCCTCCCTTTTTGCAGTAAACTAGACATCCCTTCTGTACACAACAGGAATAGATAGGGACTAATTGGGTCCCCCTGCCGAATACCTCGCGAGGGCACCACCGGAGATGTCAACTCCCCATTCACCTTCACTGCATACCTAGCAGTTGTCACACACCGCATGACAGACATTATCCAGCTAGAAGCAAAACCCAGCTTGCTAAGACATCCATGGAGATAAGCCCATTCGATCCGATCATAGGCCTTCATCATGTCAATCTTCAGGGCAAAGAAAGGTTTCTTGTTCCTCTGTTTATGAACTGTGTGCAGGCACTCATAAGTAATGAACGCACTATCCGTGATCAGCCGGCCTGGAACAAAAGCACTCTGATACTCCGAGATGATGTTGGGGAGTAACACTTTCAGTCTATTAGCTAGTACCTTGGAGGCCAGCTTGTAAAGTACATTGCATAGACTTATAGGTCTAAATTTTGACAAAGGCTTAGCCCTTGATACCTTAGGAATCAACATGATCACCGAGTCGCAAAAACCTTCCGGGATAGCAGCACCCGACAAGAAACCACGAACAACATCACATATCTCCTTCTGAATTAAGTCCCAATGCGTTTGGTAGAATAACGCAGGGAAACCGTCCGGGCCGGGAGCCTTGGTAGGTCCCATCTGAAAGAGAGCTACCCTAATCTCATCATTCGAGTAGGGAGCACAGAGGTCGTCATTCATACGACCATCAACCTTGGTTGGAATTGCTTCTAAGACATCATCCATGGACAGAGAAGGCTCTGAGGAAAACAAAGTCTCATAGAAATTGTAAACCATGGATTTAATACCCTCCTGATCCTCACATTTGTAGCCATCATCTCGCACCAGCACATCAATGCGGTTCGTCTTCTTTCGCGCCGAGGCCCGAGAATGGAAGAACGCCGTGTTCCGATCGCCCTCACGGAGCCAATCTACTCTTGATCGTTGTCTAGCCATGATCTCCTCCCGCTCAAATAACTCACAAAGCTCTTGTTCCAACTCTCTCTCCCGAGTTAGACCCTCGGCACACAAAGGAGACTCACGTAGAACTTTCAGTTTGCGTTCTAGCCCTTGGATCTTGCGGCGAACAGAACCTAAGGTCACTTTGCTCCACTTTTGGAGGGAACCCGCCATTTGAATTAACGAGGCCCAAGTAGACTGAAGAGGATTCGGCCCAGCAACTCTGTTTTTCCAGGCCTCTTCGACTGTAGCAGTGTAGTCACCAGCCCTTTTCCACATGGCCTCATAACGAAAGGCCTGTCGGACCGGTGCCCTGGCCTAACCACTGTCCACAGCATCGAAATTCAGTAATATGGCGTAATGATCTGATGTTGTCGTAATTATGTTTTCGACATGGCTTCCATCAAACCGACTCACAAAAGCATTGTTGGCTACAGCTCGATCTAACCTGACACGAACGTTGCTATGGGCGTCCTGCCGGTTACTCCATGTGAACTTTGGTCCCGAAAAACCCAAGTCCACTAAACTGCATTCCTCCAAACAGTTTCTGAATAATTCAATCTGGGCATCAGATCTGTCTCGCACACCATAATGCTCATCATGACATAGGACTTCATTGAAATCACCACAGCATAGCCAAGGGCCCTTCCACTCTTGGTTAAGACGGCGTAACAAGTCCCAAAATATGTGCCTGAGCTCACGTCTCAGCTCACCATACACAAAGGTAGCACGCTACTCCGCTGAATCTTCCGTCTTCACCATCACATCAATGCAATGTGAGTTGAATCCTTTAAGCGAAACAACATAGGGCTGCTTCCAAAAAAGCGCAAGGCCTCCACTGCGACCTTATGCAACTCACGGCAAAAGACCCTGAATAGCCAAGAGACCACATAAAGTTCTTTGCCTTGCTATCCCACATCTTTGTCTCGGACAAGAAGAGGATGGCCGGTCTGAATTTCTTCACCAAGTAGCAAAGTTCTCCGACTGTCGCGTCAGACCCCAGCCCGCGACAGTTCCACGCAAAGATACTCATTGCGTCTGGTGGGACTGCTCTGCAGTCGCCGCCAGATCCACCGATCTCGTTGGGGTAGTTCTCATCTTCTTGTTCGAGTCTGAACTCTGGTCATCCTCGGCACTATCCTCATGAACATTATGCTTGTTCACGATAACCAAAGCCCGCGCGTCCACCTGCTGGTTCTGCTCAATAGCTAACACATTAGAAGCTTGGGCTTTTGTAGCCTTGCGCTTCTGTCCAGACGCAAGCTTGTCAGTATCCATGGCGGGGAAGAGCTCCCCCACAGCTGAGGTTCTTCCATGGCCATGTCCAGCACGGCCACGGCCTCTGCCACCACCACGCCCTCCCTTCAAGGGGGATGACATCTCGTGATCATCAGCAGCAGCCTTGCCAATCTTAGCTCCCCGGCCTCGTCCCCGACCAGCACCCGCAGACGAGCCTGCCGTAGAACCCTTTGAACCTGGAGCAGAAAAGTCACCACCGGTAGACAAAGCGTTGTTCCCCGAACGTGAACCACCAGATTTCTTTTCTTCTGGAACAGACAGCTTCTTCGATGAGTATGGAAGCTCATCATTCTCATCCCGTTCTGCAGGTGTATCACAAACCAGGGCGGAGTGTCCAAGCAGCCCACACGAATGATAGTAGATGGGGAGGCATTCATATTGAACCACATATCTCGCCGTAGATTGCAGCTTGCTAGAGAACACCGTAACACATCACACTAAGGGTTCCGAGACTTTAACTTCAACCCGCTGTCTCATATAACCGCCCCAATAACACCCGAGGGCATCTGATTCAATTCTTTTCACCAAGCCAATTGGACTGGCAATATCCATACCTCGCTGTGAGTTCATCAACCTATTCGGAAGTGCAAGGATTCTGGTCCAGATGGCAAACCGATAAAAAACAACCAGCTGTGGCTGAACATCAGCATCATATTTCTTCATAAGGACAACATGTCTTCCTACTGTCCAAGGCGATCCATCCATCATCCGATCGCGATCAGCCTTTGTGCTAAATTCTAGAATAAACATATTATCTCCTGCTGGATTGATGACAAGCCCTTTCGGATTGACCCATGCCGGTCGCATGGCCGACGTGATAGTCTAGATATGCAGCTTGTTCAGAGCCATGACCTTGCCCACAAACGCTCTATCCGGATCCACCAGATTCAGATCAATAGTATCATCGATCACCACCACCTTAGCCTCCACATTGGTGAGGCGCATTCGCGCCATCAGCTTCTCAACTTCCTCCCCGGATTTGGACGTACCAGCAGTGTCGCCCATCCCGGATCCATCCGCCGCCTTCCCCTTCTCCAGTTGAGGGAATGGCGCAGACTCACCAGCGTTCCCCATGCCAGGGATCGCAGCCACCGTCGCCTTCGCCGCCTCGTTCACCGTTTGTCCCGCCATCGCCGTTCCAGATCAGATCGCCTCCAAGTTGAACCAAGGGTGGGTAGCGCCGCACAAGCGCCCCTTGATCACCCCGAACGCAACATGGAGGGAGAAACCGATCGAGAGACGGCAACAGGGATGATCACTGGTGAAAATTGGCGAGAAAGATTGGAGAAAAGCGATCTAGATCGCCATCTCAAGGAAGTTCCGCCCCTGGGAGTCGCACGTCGTGAGAGCTTCGCGGAACCCTAGGTCAAAAAATGGTAGCACCTTGACTTCGCATCACAAAGATGCTTTTGAGTAAAATTATGTGCGGATATATATGTTTATTACTGCTCTGGATACCAGCATTTTAGCATGCACACAATAAAAAAAAAAGATAGGCGAGATGGGACGACCATGCTTCCACTTAATGATTCGTGTTTCGTTGCTGGCTAGCTGGCAGAAAAACATAACTTTCAGATTCTAGATAATCTGAAGAATACAAATCATGCAATAACCCATGTTTTCTTAAAAAAACATACATAATGCTGATAAACATGAACTTTAAAAAATATATTTATATATGTAATAATAATAATAAAATATATTTATTTGAAGGATTTTTTAAATATGAACTTTTATGGTATTTGAATGAATTTTTAATAAGAACATCTATCTTATCTGAACGATTTTCAAAACATGAACAATTATATCATTTGAATGATTTTTTGAAACATGAACTTTTATAATATTGAACGATTTTTCAATAAGAACATTTATCTCATTTGATTGATTTTTCAAACCATGATAAATTATGATTTTTGAACAATCTTTTCAATAAGAAAAATGATGTGCAGGACCATGTTAAGAAAGGTGGCTCACGAGGGAGGCGCCCAACGTGTGCATATCGACTGACAGTCGAATCCTCCTGAGATGTCGGGAGTTGGAAAAGAGTACCATTGTGCCACATACTCTTGGCAGCACCACCAAGATTGGCTTAGTGTATAATGATTTATTGCCTGTGTGCTTAATTAACCTAGTCCTTGACGAATAGGATATGTTTGTAGCCATCGACCAAGTGAACCTTTTGGCTTTTGCAAAATAAAAAGTGAACTTATAATCACGTTAAGTAGTCAATTTTCTTAGAAACTAGTAAATGAATGTGCTTTGCCACAAAAAAAATCACGTGATATGAGATCAATAAGTTTTTTTTTTGGCTAAATAGTGAATGTTCCGCTCTGTTTTTTAAGGTTACGCGAGGTTCTTAATAAAATGTAAATTGAAGAAAATAGGAAAAAAAATCTCATTTTCATATGAATCTACAACAAACTTGCAACTGTGATCCTTCTCCTGCTCCGGTAATTTCACAACTCCGAAATTGTGTATCGAAGAAACTTACATACCAGGCACCCCCACATAATCAGTCAATAGTGAAAATTAGCACATGATGACTTTTGTGTTGCTAAACTCAGCCAAATTGTTCCCTTTTTGGCGGGTGTGCTGGCTGACATAACCGAGTGAGGAAATTAACGAGGTCCTCACGACAACCAGGGGGCCTATTTGGCTATTTCCTCGAAGTGATGTCGGCAAGGGGGTCAAGGATGGCAGCGACAAGTGCAACGATTAGGAGGGGACGAGTGTGGCAAGGATGCAATGAGAAGATTAGGGAATTTGGGATTAATGGCCCGCTTGGTTGGTACCGAGGTATAAAATTACGGACATACAGAGGTCCCTAATCTTACCGGTCAGATTTGATCGTGCGCCGAGAAATACGGAGGTAGAAAATTACGGGCCGGAAATTTAAACGGGAATCCAAGCGGGGTCTAAGGAAAATGAGTGGAGCGTGTGTAGGTGCAGCTTTCTCTGACCAGTTCGCCCATATGCCAGCCTAGAGGTAAAGAAGTAAAATGAGAGATCACCAACTCAAAATTTTATGGGAACAAGGACAACTCCAAGGGCACCCTTGCTTCTTCCCCAATAATCTACTTGGGGACGTGGACAAAAAGCAGTCCCAAAAGCACCACCCATTGTAAAACTTTGTCCAAGAACTCTCATCCTTCCAAATACTAAGCTCCCTAAAAATAAAGAGCTCTCCTTGATTGTGGACCCACCACTTGGAAATTTTATTTTTTGCCCCTTTTTATTTTGGACTTCCATTATTTTTCCTCTTTTACATTGTAATTTATTTTTTGTCCAATTTTTCTTTGGACTTTGGTAATTTATCCCTTGCTAGCTGGGCCCGCGTGCCTATGACGAAATTACCCTTTTGGTTGCTTTTCCGGATCGATCTGAATAAGTAGCGCTCGTCTCTAACGACAGAGATATGGGGAGCTTGCGGCTGCCGCGCGGTTCCCCCACTATAATCTCTCCCCGTTGACCACGTCCTCTGTTCCGTGCTTGATTATCATGATGGTATCCACAAATGCACGATGTTGAGTGTCCGGTTGTCGCCCGAGCCGTCGAAACTGGCAAACATCTAGGCCATGTGATTTGGCGCCTTCAACACCACCCTCGACCACGCCTCCTGTGTAGATCCGCCCCGTCACCGCCTGTTGCCTACAATAGTGCTGCCAAGGGAGTGAGCGGGAGACTACCAGTGAGAGAACGACGCAGTTGGAGTTGGAGGTTGCCGGAGGCGTTTGGAGTTTGAGCCTACCGGAAGCGTTCGGAGTTCGAGGCTGTCGGAAGGGGTTCGGGTGTATAGGTGGAAGTGGTGGGGTTCGAAGAGAGAACCGAGTTTGAGTAGAAGAGCCGGGAGGATATCGCCGAACTTCGATAGGAACGCCAAATTTCAGAGAGGGAGTAGCAAAGCGGCGGTAGGATGATCAGCTCCTCTGTTGAATAGACGGGACATTATCATGTGGAGATGTTGCCTCACGTAATCAGATGATGTTTAAAGGATTAAAGAAAATTCAGAAGGGCAAATGATCAAAGTTCCATAAAAAGTGGGGCGAAAAATAAATTCGTGTTGAGAATACTATATATATGTTATGTTCTTGACATGAATTAGCAGCGCATAAAAATGAGCATACAACTTTTTTATTATATTATTCAACAAAGTGTGACAAAACAAATACATCAGTTGGGCAAAGCCATCTTCATGGCAGTATCTCTCGCAACAACTAAAAATGATATAGGAAGGTCCCGATCACTTCCAAGTATCCTAACCTCACAACAACGCACGCCATCTAAACTATAAACTGTTGGCCTCACAAAACCGACCAACGGCGACCCGGGAGCATAAATTGGTCCATTAAACTCTCATCGCACGCAGTTTGCGTATGTTCTAGAAGTCGCCGCCTCCCTCTTCCGCCTACCCATTTCAGAAGAGATCAACACTATTAACCTTGCCAGCCATGTCGTCGAAAACGCCACGACGCGAGACAAAGCCACCAACCTGCATACGTCCATCAGCACGGGTCCGCCTCCGAGACCCGCTGCATCACACCGTCGAGACTCGCTGTTATCGACATGCATCCCAACGCGGTTCTCCCTCCTGGCGTCGCGTACCACTGTTGTCCGATATGGAAGATCTAAATTTGGGGTTTTCCCTGGAACATCCTTGGCGAGAAAATGAGCATTGCAGCAACGATGTCTTCTACAAGGTTTTGCTAATTCTCAATCTATTATTTTCGAACACATGTCCATTATTTGTTAATGGTTTTGCTAATTCTCAACCTATTATGATTTTCTAAAGGAGCGTTCTCAAGGAAATACCATGCAGTGTTCTTTGTTTTGTTTCATAACTTGGTAGTGGTCCATCTTTATAGTCTGACAATATCTTCTTCTAACTTTTGGGAATGACATTAGAATTCATTATAGTAATAGTTGTTTTCTTACTCTGTTTGGTACATAACAGTTTTTTCAATTGTATTAAGCGACCTTTTAAATTATTAGATAGTTGAATATGTGTGCGTGTGCGCGCATTTTTAATACCAATGACGAATGATACTCTTGTGGCGTCTGACTTTGTTATCTCAAAAGCTATCAAGACATATCTCTCTATATTCTAATTATTTTGATTACCCCTAATGTTTTATGTGAAATGAATTTGATTTGTGACAGAAAAAAAACATTGCTAGACAATAGAGATGATAATGTAAAAACAAATACGTTTATAGACAATGAAGTTTTATTTAGACGGATTGAGTACTAAAAACATGTTATACTCTAATATCAATTGGGCGCGGCAACGCGCGCCTTACCCTTCTAGTTTCCCCCAAAAGAGAAAAAATGTGGCCTCTGGGGACTGCCCACTTCTCCACTTTACGTTAGCGAGTGTCCGCTCCTCCCAGACCTAACGTTGTGTGCAATGGCGGAGGCAGGATTGCATAACACCCCGGGCCACCTTCAGAGTTACGGTAGCTACAGTGCTCTACAGTATAGCATGTTCACCATCGTCGCGCCTCGGGCATGGACAGGGTGGCCCGGGGGTCTGGCTCCATCCCTGGTGGTGTGGAAAGACATCGAAAGCAATGATATGACTACTTGAAGCAGAAGGAAGACTGTACTCGAAAACTTGGATTTTCATCTATGCAGAAATGAGCCAGCTACTGCTATCTTGATGCTTCTATATGGATCTCCAGCTGACCAGATCGACGAGTACAGTCACACGACCGAGGCCAAATGCCTTGAAGCGATGTACCGATTTTGTGCTGCAGTGGTGAAGATATACGAAAAGAAATACTTGAGACAACCAAATTTGAGGACACAACCCGACTCATGGCTAGTGGGACAAATATCAATTGCGAGTCATCATGACCGACTATGTCATCACCCACACATGATCGTGGATGATGAGCGTGATCAAGAATCTGGTCTTGAGTTTATTTCATGAGACCTCAAGTTGACCGGTACATGTACATGCCAAGAGGCGAGAGCTTGGAGGTTTTCTCGAGGTGGCATCGGCAAATTCATGACATGGGTGTTAATCAGTAACTTGAGAATGATTTAGTTGAGGACACGTTGATAGTTCAAGGAAACTAGCATGCGGTGTGGTGCACACATTTTATATTTTTAGTACCTTTTGAATTTGAAGCGCTCTTTGAACTGTGTTGTTTGCAAGTTTGAAATACTGTTGAATTGATATGTGTGCTAGAAATTATCTTCAACTTCGTATGTATCCTCAAGCACGTTGTAGTAGAAGAAAAGCGAGAAAAGAGAAAATGGCCGAATGGAAATTGCAGAGGAAAACTGGGGCCCACCTTTTGGAGTTGCCTGTTGCCCTAAAGAAACTAGTAAAAGTGCACCTGCCACGCACGTCTAATATACGTTTAGCCAAATATTTTAGAAAAATAAAATTTAAATTGTTTCTATGTCCATGTCAGTACGTTTTTTCAGATTGTGATAATCCGTCACCCTCCCTAGGCTGTAATAATCTTTGTAGAGCAAGACCAACATGCTGCAATAGTAGTTTCAACAAAATTGAACAAATGTCCCTTCAATCTTACTTTAGTCCGATTTGTTTCTTTTATTTCATATTTATGATGGTACAAATGTCTCGTGCATCAATTTTTGAATAACCCCAAAAATATATTTCATTTTGTTAAACCAAGAAATCCAGAAGCACACATGTGCCTACGAAAAAATGTACGTTGACATAACCATAACACATGTATATTTGTAATATCATTCGAAATTACAATGATCATCCCAGCCATGCGGCGAAGCCATTCCTAAGGAGCTCGAAGCAAACACAACACTCCTGCCTGGTAACCTAGACGACAATCTACAACACTTAACTGCAAGCTCACCCTCCGTGTCACCACCACTGACAGCAGCTCCACTGCATGTAGGCAAGGCACGCCACACTAATGTATACGCCCATAAAACTTGATTTCTGAGATCACAAAAATTTAGTCTTTATCTTTTTATTTTTGGTCACCTGGCCTAGGCCATGTTTGTTTCTCCTATATCAATATAAAAGGCAATTTTTTTGCCTCCTTTCAAAAAAAAATAAAAACTTGACCAATTGTTATAAAACAATAAATCAAAAACGGGTTAGTTCCAATATACCTCTTTGTCATTGATCAAACACCAGAATTGAGCAAGTCTATAAGATAAATAGATTATCCAGGCAAGTAACTAAACCAAATTAAAATCATATAATGTTTCTCACCAAAAGGTATACTCCAGTTAGACATGTATACACACATCAAATAAATACATGTTGCGTATTCTTTAAGACCTTTACAACCTAAGATTCAAAAAATATAGTACACACCAATTCTAGTCAAATCAAAGTTTTATTCCACTCCCTCGAGCATGCAACTTTCTATCAGCTCGCTCGAGTGTCAAATGAACTACAAAGAAACTGATTCACATCATGTTTTTCCACAAAGAAGTTACCACACTCTGAGGATTGAGTTAACAAAAACTATTACCTACTGATATAGATAGTACATACATTATGAACATGAACGAAATTGTCTCTAAGGATCTATCACTGTAAGACGGAATTACATATGAACAAAATTGGTTAGGTAATAAAAGATGCTAGGCAGAGTAAATTATATATCTCATAGCAAGTCAGACAACTTCATCTCCACAACTGAAAACATGAGTGTGCAAATCTGTAGTCACAATGGTCTGATTTGGTACTGAAATCGGATGCACTGATTTTTTTTCTCATATGGAAATGGTAAGTAGAAATTGGAGGGTATACGTCTTACAGTTCAAATATTGGTATAATGAAAATTCCCTAAGAATATATGCATGAAAAATAATGAAATTTTCCTAAGAATATATGCATGAAAATAAGTTTAAAACTCGAAATCTAATTGGAAAGTGGCCGCAATTATGTATAAATCGACATGTGAATAAGAAGATATGCACATATGTTAAACAGGCAAGCTGAAGACTGTAACTTGAGTCAATAGAGGTCGTTAAAATTCGTTGTTCTAAATGTAAGCAACCAATTATTAACTATGTAGCATTGTTAGGCCGCTGCCTACTATCCAATCAACCAACGTTTGATAGCAAATCAGTGCCATGAGCATAAGTAAGCAATAAACATCTAGAGACTTTTCTTAATATAAGATTCTCCACTCTAGAATAAAACTCAGTTTCTCTGGACATTTAGCACAATCTCCAGGTATAACAATATTCATGCAATAAATAAACTGAACGGGGATACGTTAATTGATGCTATGTCAGACCCAAGTTAGAAATCTACTAAACAGAAGCACAAACAAATCGAAGATGACAGCAAAATTTTAGTTCAGTTTCATCCTTTCCTAAAGCCTTTCCCTGCATAATTAGATATAAGAGAAGGAAGAAATACATGTTAGATTGAGAACTGAGGATACGTAAGTGGTTATGACAATACACAGAAATTAGAAAACAAGAATTACATGTATGTGGATCAAGATATTGGAACCAAACGGAGAGCAATTTCACGTTTCTCATGTCCCGTAACCTGTTCTGTAGGCATGTGCGCTGCGATGATGTTGTCCTGCTGGCCATGACGACGGGATCGTGGTGGTTGTCCTGCTGGACGCGCGACTGAAGGGGAGAGAAGGTCGATTTATCTACAGCTTCAGTGACGGACCGTCAATCTTGCGGAGTGGACGACGACTTCGGTGGCGAGTGGCGACGACGGGGAGAGGAGCGGAGGGAGAGGACTGGTCGACGGTACGAATGAGCAAGGCAATACCAATCCATGTTGAACCTTGAAATTTCCGGCGCCGAATCCTGAAGTCTTGGAGGAGCAGCACGCCGTCGATCTGGGAGCAAGCAGGGCGGGTGCAAATGGCGGCGTCCTCGCGTCAGGGAGTGCGGCGGCGGCGGCGCCGTCGTGTACGGCAGGGCGGCGCGGGCAGTATGGCGGGCTGCGTGGGAGAGGTGGCGCACGGGATGTTTGGAGAACGGGAGAGGGGATTTGATCAGTCGATGGGAGGTGGCAGCGGCGCCGGTAGCGGCGGCGGAGCAGCAGGAGGGTGACCGGCGCGGCAGGGCGAAGAGGGGATCGACGGGGGCGCAGGGAGGGGATCGACAGGAGGCGCGGAGAGGGGAACGGGGATGATGCGACGCGAGGCTGAAATCGTCTGTGGTGAAGTGCGTTCCGTCGTGGTAAATTGCTAACTGCACCCGGGACTTAATCGGAACCATTAGATTTTATTAAGTGGGGCTGATCCGACTGTGCGAGTCAGTTTGGGTACGTTTGTCGGGTGGCCTTAAAAAAACTCAAGTTCGTTTGTTTAATACTCCCTCCGTTCCATAATGTAAGCCTTTTGAACCGGGGAGCGCTAGGCGTAGGTCGCCCTAAAAAACTCCCCGCTAGGTCCCCTTCCCAACCGTTTGATTCCCCCGTATCGTACGGCATGGAAAAAATCTGCGCGTTGCGCGCGCATCTAACATAGATTCTCGCCGCTGTACTGTGGGTTGACTAAGCCAGCCATGCTTGCACTCAGCGGGGTGAAAGCTAGCCAAGGTTTTGCATGCAGCCACGTGAAAATCCTAGCTAGACACCCTAGCTAGCTGCCTAGCTAGTACATGTTCACGTCGTGATAGCTCCTACATCTACATGGTCAGTGCATGGGTCGATAATAAAAATTTCTACTGAGTCGCACCAGTTACACAGATATCTCATGAAAATAAACACTTAAATTTTTAAAAAATCATCGATAGAATTAGAAATAATTGAACTCATAAATCAAGATATCGCAACAAAATCACGACCATGGCAACAAAGTCCCTCACCCCATGTACAAAAAAAGTATAGTATTGCAATAAATTTTGCGAACATTTCGAAAAAGTAACGTTACTAAAAATGGTTGAACCACATTTCTTTGCAACAAAAATTAACAACAATTTCAACAAAAAATTTGAGCGACTACAACAAAAAAAATACTTGTGTTTTCATAGCAATTTAAAAAGTGGGTATGAGACAATTTTGTTTGCTACATATGCATTTACAACAAAAATCACCAACTATTACAACAAAAATATCAAACTATTACAACAAAAACCGTATGTTTACAATAATAAAAAAAGTGGTTAGGCAACATTTTTTGCTGCAGATTCATTTGCCACAAAAATCAGCAACTACGTCAACAAAAATTACACATGATTACAACAACGAAAAAGCATATGCCTACAACGTATGCAACATCGATGAATATAGGAGGAAAACAATCTTGTTACAAACTCCAAAAAAACTTTGTAACATCTTCTGTGTGTTTTCTCAACAAACTCGTGCGACTTTGGTAGAAGTTTCAAAGAAAGCAACACTGAAACAATCACGAAATAAGACTTAGTTGTGCAATCGTACATGACGACCTGATCATGCCGATTCGACACCGTCGGCGCGGAATCTGACTAGCTGGAGGCCCGTCGACACCGGATCCAGTGATCCCGGGCCCGTTCCTTCCTCTCCATCCTCTACGAAGAGGACAAATAGAATAAATATTGGCTTGGTCCGCATGTCACCGAAATTTCCGTACCAACGAACACTTCATCAAACAACTAGACTGAGCAAAATAAGTGGCAGCTAGCCATGCATGTGTACCATGTACTTTGGTGCACATGTTAGGCGGCAAGCAGCAAGTGTACGTCTAGCTAGCTATACAGTTTGAGGGTGCTAGGCTGCTAGCTATTAGAATGCATGGTGCGCTCCCAAAAGTAAAAAAAAGAAGCAAATAAGAGCCTGTCGGGGGCCACCACGTCAAACAAACACAACATATGGAGAAAAGGAAACATATCAACGCGCGGGCAGGACCTATGTTTGCGCTTG
Organism: Puccinellia tenuiflora; assembly: GCA_012064385.1. Lineage (NCBI taxonomy): Eukaryota > Viridiplantae > Streptophyta > Magnoliopsida > Poales > Poaceae > Puccinellia > Puccinellia tenuiflora. Next base: position 887,001 of record QRDG01001505.1, on the reverse strand, counting down.
ATAGGTCGGCCTATGTAAAGCGTTTTCCTTTTAAACCTTACACTAAAACATGTTTAAATACGGATGAAAAGAGAAATACTAAAAAGTCTTATATTATGGAACAGAGGTAGCAGTAGTGTATAGATAGAAGTGAAGCAGGGGCGGGGACGCAAACCTGAAAGCATCTCTGCTGGCCTTGTTCAGCCTGCAAGCGCACGACCGAAGTGCCGTCCCGGCCTTGTCGCAAACGGCGGGAAGCGCCGCCGCTCGCAACACTCCGGTGCCGGCGTCGAGGGAGCCATCTACATTGACCTTGATAGGACATTATCACTAGTGGTCTGATCCGAGAAACCCGAGCATCCACATTGATCTGATCCGCGTCGCACACGCCACTGCAGCCCAGCTAAATAGCACTGGCCGCCCGCGCCTGCTCCTGCTCCCGCTCCCGCGACGAAGCCAGCAGCTCGCCGCCTCCCGCACTCCTCTCATGAGCACGCAGCCGCGGCCCTTCGCGGCGGTGGCGGCGGGTGGCTCCGCGCCGTTCCCGCCGTCATGGGCGCACCGGATCCGCTTGGCGGCGTCGCAGGGGCAGTTCTTCCACGCCATCGCCCTCTTCCTCCAGATGCGCGCGTCATCCCCCGCCGCGCCCGTCTCCTCCGTCCCGGCCTCCCTCCCGGCCGCGCTCAAGTGCTGTACTGCCCTCGGCCTCCGCGGCCTCGGCGCTTCCCTCCACGCGCTCGCGCTTCGCTCCGGCGCCTTCGCCGATTGCTTCATCGCGAACGCGCTCATCAACCTCTACTGCAAGCTTCCGCCGGTCTCGGGTCTCTCCCCCGAGACGCATGGCGCGGCTGCAGAACTGAAGGCGGCTGCGTTAGAGAGCGCGCGGAAGGTGTTTGACGAAATGCCGGACAAAGACGCGGTGTCCTGGAACACACTGGTGTTGTGGTGTGCGGAGAATGGGAGGCACCAAGAGGCTCTGGGCTTGATCAGGGAGATGTGGGGAGATGGGTGTAAGCCCGACTCGTTTACCTTGTCGAGCGTGCTGCCGATCTTTGCTGAGTGGGCCGATGTCAGGAGGGGAATGGAAGTGCATGGCTATGCAACCAGGAACGGATTTGCTGATGATGTGTTCGTTGGGAGTGGCTTGATCAATATGTACGCGAACTGCAATCGAACAAGTTACTCAGTAAAGGTGTTTGACAATCTCCCGGGCCGAGATGCCGTTCTGTGGAACTCGATGCTTGCAGGGTGTGCACAGAATGGGTCGGCTGAGGAGGCTCTTGAAATATTTCGTCGTATGTTGCATTCCGGGATCAAACCTATGCCTGTGACCTTCTCGAGCCTCATACCTGTCTGTGGCAATTTGGCCTCGTTGCATCTCGGCAAGCAGCTACATGCCTATGTGATATTTGGTGGGTTTGATGGTAATGTGTTCATAACCAGCTCCCTAATTGACATGTATTGCAAATGTGGAGACATTACCATTGCCCGTCACATCTTTGATCGGATTCAGTCACCTGACATTGTATCATGGACTGTGATGATCATGGGACATGCATTACATGGTCCAGCAAGAGAAGCTCTGGTGTTATTCGACAGGATGGAGTTGGGAAATGTGAAGCCTAACGATATCACCTTCTTAGCAGTCTTGACTGCATGCAGTCATGCTGGATTGGTGGACAAGGGTTGGAAGTATTTCAACAGTATGTCAGACCATTATGGCATTGTTCCTTCTCTTGAGCATTGCGCAGCACTTGCAGACATCCTCGGCCGCGCAGGGAAGTTAGAAGAAGCATATAATTTCATCTCTAAGATGCAAATAAAACCAACTGCAAGTGTGTGGTCCACCTTGTTAAGGGCATGCAAGGTCCATAAAAATACTGTGTTAGCTGAGGAAGTTGCCAAAAGAATCTTTGAGCTTGAACCTAGGAGCATGGGGTCTCATGTAATTTTATCAAATGCATATTCGTCTTCTGGGAGATGGCTTGAAGCAGCCCACCTGCGAAAATCTATGAGAAAGAAGGGCATGAAGAAGGAACCAGCTTGCAGTTGGATTGAAGTGAAGAACAAACGGCATGTGTTTGTAGCTCATGATAAGTCCCATCCTTGGTATGAAAGGATTATTGGTGCACTTAATGTTTTCTCAGAACAGATGGCACGTGAAGGGTATGTTCCCAATACAGAGGATGTTTTCCAGGATATTGAAGAAGAGCAGAAGAACCATGTGTTATGTGGTCACAGTGAGAAACTTGCAATGGTATTTGGTATTATAAGTACACCACCTGGAACAACAATTCGCGTGATGAAGAATCTCCGAGTTTGTGCTGACTGCCACATGGTAACAAAATTTATTTCAAAGATAGTTGGGAGGGAGATTGTTATGCGTGATGCAAACCGTTTCCACCATTTTAAGGATGGGAATTGCTCCTGCGGAGACTTTTGGTGATTGAGCAACAGTTCGGGATCACTACATGCTCATGATAGTTGGGAGGGAGATTGCTATGCGTGATGCAAACCATTTCCACCATTTAAGGATGGGAATTGTTCCTGCAGGGACTTTTGGTGAGTGAGCTTAAGTTTGGGACCGCCTCATGTTTATGACACGAGTTCCTATTGCACATTGCTCTCTGTGCTCAGCATATATGAAGTGCCAGGGTAATGAAGGTTGCTTGTAGTTCACTAGACATATATCATGTGGTTCTTCGGGTGGTGAGCAGTCTGTTTCTTCTGAACTTAGAGTACTACAGTGATAGCTTTTTTGCAGATACAATAGCCAGACTAGAACCATCTGAACATCAAAACATCATTATATGTATTGGGTCTTTTAACATACTGGTATTCTAGTTTTCAGAAAAACATAATTAGGAACACTTGCTACCGTTACCTCGACACTGCTACTTTACTGACGGATATAATTCCGTTTGTCAGATGTGCTGCCAGCCACATAAACCATCAGTAAGTATTTATTCTGACTCAGTTTTTTTATCTGTTAAACCTGCTAACCAGAACCTCCATTCCCCAATTGTGAAAATTAGTGATGTCGCTCAATTTCAAAAGAATGTCACTCTAGAAAATGCTATTGAAGCCAGTAAAATTGATGATTTGACACTTCACTCCCTGTTTGATCATATAATGCCACTCTTGCATTTCTGCGTATCATCAATTTTCCCCTCCTCAAATAGCCGGTGAATTACTTTTTCTTCATGGAACCTTGGTTCCTTGTCCACCTTGCACCAAATACACTGTTGTATATTGAAAGTAATGTGGGCCTGAAGCAAGATTAGTTAAGTATACCAATCATATAATCCTTAATATTGACCTTTACATTGGCGAGTACTAGGGGGTACTGAACTACTGATACCTGTTACTTCAATTGCTACAGTGAGTTCTAAATGCTTTTGGTACTTCTTACTTCATTCATTTCCATTGTATGAAACGGTGAAGCACTGACAGCTTGCAAGACATACAGCTGTGCATGTCTTGCCTGCTGTTCATAACTAAATATCCTTGACTGTTTATTCTTGTTTTCCAACTTCCTGGCCCTGATAATGCTCAATCAGAAGGATGATTGGTGTAATGAGGCATCTTAATTAATTTTGGTATCTAATCAATGCATGCTACAGTGTCCAAGCTATCGAGAGTGCGCAAGCAATTCCGTTGAGACGTAGCACATTGTACCAGCAAGGGTTTTGTTTTGCCACGTGCAGATATGATTCAAGCAGTTTAGTCAGTCCCTTGTCTCGTCTTGGAACATTCTTTCTGTTGTGCTGAGCCTGTCAGTAGCCCAATTAACTATCAGCAGACGGGGTCCATTTTCGTTTTCTGCACATTGAATGCCGGTTAGTGCTATTATACGAGGCGATGTGTCGTCTGGTAGTTCGTCCTGTCCAATTCCCATGCGGATACAAATTTCCATGTCGATGCCAGGACAGGTTTGGGTCACCCAGGAGCCAGACAAACAGAGAAGTAGAGAACCTTCACCTGTCCACTTGGTAGCCAAAATTGAGGTATAAATACCAGCCTCCTCAGCACGGTTCGAGTCTCACACATTCCTCATTTCCAAATCAGCACCTAAAGCCTCGCATTCAGTTGAGCAAGTACCATGTTTGTGGTGGTGGTGGTATTCCTCTGGATGGTGGCAGCGGTGCTGGCCTCGTCATGGGCATTGAGCACGCTGTTGCAGCTCGTGTGGAGGCCCCGGACCATCACGAGGATGTTCCGCGCGCAAGGCATCCACGGGCCGGAGTACCGGTTCCTGCTTGGCAACATTGGCGAGATGAATCGGCTCCTCGGCGAGAGCGCCAGCCTTGTGCTCGATGTCGGCTGCCACGACTATAGCGCCATGGTGCAGCCCTACTTCCAGAAATGGATGGCCCTCTATGGTACATACATACATATATACATATATGCACGTCTATATCGACCTCATAATATATATCATTAAGACATTTTTGAAAGAACGGTATCTTTTTCGTAAAGTGATTGGGGCGCATAGCCTAGAGTCTAGACAACAAGTAAACTAACGTATGGTCTACATCAAGCTGGCAGGAGTATTAGATCATATTGTGTGGCCTCAACAAATGAGTTGGCCGATATTGGTATAGTGCGGCTGCTATAACCGATACTTAGAACCATGACTCACGATCAACTAAGCTAGTTGAGTTTTGCAAGGATGTTCGCGAGTCATGATTCTCATGTTCTCGCGTTACGGGGTGATTGACGCTCTCTGCCGCATGCAGGACGGACGTTTGTGTGTTGGCTTGGGAACAGGCCGGATGTATTCATGGGGGACGTGGACATGGTGAAGCAGGTGCTCTCCGACCGCACGGGGCTATTCCCCAAGAACCCTGTGAATGAGCATTTCGCTCGCCTGCTTGGCAAGGGACTCGTCCTCATCGATGGTGATGAGTGGAAGCGCCATCGGAAGGTCGTCCACCCCGTCTTCAACGTCGACAAGCTAAAGGTATACAGGTGACACTCTTTGAACACCTACCACTGATGATATACTTCTCGACTCCTGGTGACACTTGTTGCATGTGTGATGAGATTTTGCTTGGCAGATGTTGGCTGTGACCGTGTCCGATTGTGTTGGTTCGATGGTGTCGGAGTGGGTAGCAAAGTTGGAGAAGGCCGGCTGCAACGTGGAGATTGAGATGAGTAGCCAGTTTGAGGAGCTTACGGCCGACGTCATCTCGCGCGTGGCATTCGGGAGCGAGCACAGAGAGGCGAATGGAGTCCATTTAGCACAGAAGGAGCTTCAGTCTCTCGCCTTCTCAAGTATATTCAACGTTTGGTGCCATATCCCGGGATTCAGGTACATAGATACAACTTCTTGTTCAATTTATCATTTTGTTGGTTCAAATTAGGACATAGCAAAACTCAAAAATACTGTGTGTTTGTGATATTAATCAGGTACCTTCCAACAAAAAATAACCTGAGAATGCAGAAGCTCCAGAAAGAGGTGTGCGGCATACTCACCAACATTGTCAAAAATCGAGTGGCCGCCAAAGACACTGCAGGCTACGGGAACGACATGCTCGGGGTAATCCTGGAGGGATGCATGGCTGAGGATGGGCAGAAGCCGCTCATGAGCTTGGATGAGATCATAGACGAGTGCAAGACCTTCTACTTAGCTGGGCATGAGACCACCTCGCTCCTGCTAACATGGATCATGTTCCTGTTGAGCACGTACCCCGAGTGGCAAGAGAAGCTCAGAGAGGAGGTGCTGAGAGAGTGCGGCAAGGGAATCCCCGTCGGCGACATTCTCAACAAGCTGAAGTTGGTCAACATGTTCATCCTCGAAACTCTCAGGCTGTACAGCCCCGTCACGCTCATACAGAGGAAAGCGAGCTCGGATCTCGAGCTCGGCGGCATCAAGGTGCCCGAAGGCACGATCCTGACGACCCCCATCAAGACGATACACCGCGACAAGGAGGTCTGGGGCGAGGACGCTGACGAGTTCAAGCCTCTGAGGTTCGAGAATGGGGTGACAAGGGCCTCGAAGCATCCTAACGCGTTTCTACCCTTCTCCAGCGGGCCAAGGGCGTGCATCGGTCAGAACTTTACCATGATCGAGGCCAAGGTCGTCTTTGCGATGATTCTGCAGAGGTTCTCAGTCTCTCTTTCCCCCAAGTACATCCATGCCCCGACGGATGTGTTCACGATACGTCCTAGATACGGGCTTCAGGTGGTCCTCAAGAGCTTGTAGGCCTTGTATTGGAAATATGGTGGTACCTACCATGGGTTATACAACGTGCTACATCCATCGTCAGTCCGTGCTGTTTGATTCAAATATCTCCATCATCTTCACTGTACCATACCCTTATTATTTTAGACTTCAATAAAACTGCTGTATGGAGCTGTATTATGTCTAGAACGTGATTGGTGTGGCCATACATGATTGGACCTTCAGTTGGGCCGTTTAAAGTTTCTAGGATGTAGTGAAACGGTTTTAGTACAAGCTAAATATATACTCCGTACATCACGGCAAGTACAATGTTGCAGAGTATATACTTATGAACAGGTCATGCTTCGAATGTTGTGCTTAAAATCGTCAGATACGATTCTATTAGGAAGAATATGAGGTAACAATTTTTTTCGAGCAAAATTTTGAACTATAAATGCCATCATCTGATTTGGACGGTAATTTTGTATTACGTGATAAACAACGTGTTTGCATCTGACTTTAGTTAGAATCTGACTTAGATACGGTTTAGATCCGTTTCATTGTATGTGGCCAAGAGCCCTGTAATATGTAAACATCTACCCCTATATTAATACAGCGATCGACCCCAAACGAGGGCACGATCTTACCCTACCATACTATACCCGTTTTTCATGGTATCAGAGCCTCGTGCGGCTTCGCCCTCCTCCGCCTCGATCCGATCTACAGCCTCCACCATGACCAGCTCCGGCGCAAGCGACGCCGTGTCTTCCACCATGAGTAGCTTCGGGACTACCCCGTTGATCAATCCCACCCTCAACTTTTCTGCTGGTTCATCATCGTCAACTACACCGGGGCCTTTCAACTTTGCCCCGATCCTTACCGTGCGCCTTGGCGGCGACAACTTCCTGTACTGGCGTGCTCAGGTGACGCACGCCCTCCGGAGCCATCTGCTCCTCGGTTTCCTTGATGGAACCTTCCCCTGCCCGCCCCAAGAGGTGGACAACCCTGCATATGCGTCGGACGCGACGGCACCGAAGAAGATCTACAATCCCGCGTTCACGGCCTGGCACCAGCAGGATGCGGCTATCCTCACCGCCATCATGTCGACATCTACTGAAGCTGTGCAGGGGATGATTGTCTTTTGCACAACCGCGCAGCAGGCGTGGTCTACAATCTGTTCGAGCTACTCGTCGCAGTCTACGGCTCGTTACATGGCCATCCGGGGCGAACTTCAGGAGTTGAAGAAACTCGACTCGTCCATGACTGTCTACTACAACAAGGCCAAGGGCCTTGCTGATCTTCTCACATCGATCGGACAGCCTTTGCGTGACGAGGAGTTCATCTCATATCTTCTGAAGGGTCTTGATGATGACTACGAGGGATTTGTTGATGTGATTTCCAATCGCACAACCAAAATCTCCTTGGAGGATCTGTTCTTTCAGCTATGCAACAAGGAACAGCGTTTGGAGGCCAAGAAGGCTGAACTTCACGGCAATCAGTTTCACTCTGCCAACGCCTCATCCAAGGGAGGAGGCAAATCGGGCGATAATCGCCCTGATCCACGGTCACAGTCCAAACCTAGCTACTACTCCGGGGGTGGTGGTGGCTATCCCAACCGTGGCGGATACAACTCCGGTGGCTCCAACCGGGGTGGATACAACAACTCTGGAGGCTACAACAACTCGGGCGGGTGGCGGTGGCTACCGTCCTCGTCAAGATGGCCAGAACCGTGACAGCAATGGTGGTCGCAATGGGGGAGGAAACCGACCGATCTGTCAAATCTGTGACAAAATTGGTCATACAGCTTCAAGTTGCTTCAAGCGGTTCAAAACGGACTATCTTGGCTCCAACAATGACGGAAGGTACATGGAACGTCAAGTTGCAGCTGCTACTACTCATGGCCGTGGAGGCGGCGGCGGCCAAACCACCTCCTACAATGTCGACCCTGGGTGGTACATGGATACCGGCGCCACCGACCACCTCACCAATCAGCTTGACAAGCTTACAGTGAAGGAAAACTACACAGGCAATGACCAGGTTCATGCGGCAAACGGACATGGTATGCATATTCATCATATTGGCCATTCTACTCTTTCCACTTCATCTAAACCATTGCATCTCACAAGTATCTTACATGTTCCCTCGGTCACTCGTAGTCTTTTGTCTGTTAGAAGATTTACAATAGACAATCGAGTTTTCATTGAGTTTCACCCAGATTTTTTTCTTGTTAAGGACCGGGACACGAGGGAAATTCTGCTTAGTGGGCGCTGCTATGGTGGTCTGTACCGGCTTGATGAGTCTCCTTTCAAATACATCTTCAGTGGAATAAGAGTGTCACGTGGCCAATGGCACTGTCGATTAGGGCATCCATCTACACAAATAGTTCAGCATATTTTACATCATAGACAGCTTCCTTCTTCTAGTGTTTCGAGTAATGTAATTTGTGATGCTTGCCAACAAGGCAAAAGTCATCAGTTGCCTTTCTCTCTTTCTAGTCGTGTTCTTTCAGAACCTCTTGAGATTATTTACTCTGATGTTTGGGGTCCTGCCCAACCATCTGTTAGTGGACACACATATTATGTCAGTTTTATTGATGGCTATAGTCGGTTTACATGGTTGTATCTTCTTAAACGCAAAAGTGAGGTGTTCAATGTGTTCATTCAGTTTCAGCGTCATGTTGAACGACTCCTTAACCGTAAAATTATCCATGTTCAAACTGATTGGGGAGGCGAGTATATTAAACTCAACAAATTTTTTGGTGATCTTGGTATATCTCATCGAGTCTCATGTCCTCATACTCACCAACAAAACGGAACTGCTGAACGAAAACATAGACATGTGGTTGAAACAGGCCTTACTTTGTTAGCCCATGCTTCTGTTCCGTTTCCATATTGGAGTGATGCCTTTTCCACGGCTTGTTTTCTCATCAATAGGCTTCCCAGTCGAGTCATTGACATGAAGTCTCCCCTTGAACGCCTTCTTGGAGAAGCTCCCGATTACACCTTCTTCCGTGTGTTTGGTTGTGCTTGCTGGCCTCACTTGCGTCCTTATAATAATAAGAAACTTGATTTTCGCTCCAAAAAGTGTGTCTTCCTTGGCTATAGCTCTCTCCATAAAGGTTACAAATGTTTACATGTTCCTACTAATAGAGTTTATATCTCTCGCGATGTTGTCTTTGATGAAAGTGTGTTTCCGTTCTCTCAACTTCCTACACATACACAAGAATCTACAAGCCACTCCACTCCTCATTCTGGCCAGTTTGATGATATTGCACATACCTTGTTGCTTTTGCCTAATCATGGTGCAGGAAAAGGTCGCGGTGCACGCCTGGAAATTCTGGACTCAAACGCTGCCTCTCCGAATCACGTCGATCGTATGCATGCTTCGGCAGATGTGCCCCATACTGGATCGGATTCCGGCGCTGGCGGTTCCTCGCCCGAACGGGCCTCTTCATCGCCGCTCAACCCAGCTGGTCCGTCGCCCTCTTCAGCTGGGTCTGGTTCGGCCCATCGGCCTCGCGCACATGGCCTCGCTCCTGTGCGTCTGGACTTCTCACCGTCGCCCACTGCCTCTGCTTCACCGCCCGCTCCTGTTCAGCAGGTTCAGCCCGGTCGGCCTGTCACACGTCTTCAACGTGGAATCACACAGCCCAAATTGCGGTCAGATGGTACCGTTGCCTGGTCGGTTGCCTGCATGGCACATGCATCTGAGCGCAAACTCGCCGAGCCGAGTGATCTACGTGATGCCCTCAGCTCCCCTCACTGGAAGCAAGCGATGGACACAGAATACTCTGCGCTGATGCGGAATCATACCTGGGAGCTTATCCCTCCTCGGTCAGGTGTTAACGTGATAGATTCAAAGTGGGTATTTAAAGTCAAGAAAAACTCTGACGGGTCTGTTGAGCGCTACAAAGCAAGACTAGTTGCAAAAGGTTTTCGACAACGGTATGGACAGGATTATGGTGATACTTTCAGTCCAGTTGTGAAACCCACTACTATTCGTCTTCTGTTGTCTATTGCAGTATCCCGTGGCTGGCATTTGAGACAACTTGATATACAGAATGCTTTTCTGAATGGTATTCTTGAGGAAGAGGTGTTTATGAGGCAGCCTCCAGGTTTTGAGGATCCTACCCGTCCGTCTCACTTGTGTTATCTCAAAAAGGCTATATATGGTCTTAAGCAGGCTCCCCGAGCATGGCATGCTCGCCTCAGTGCAGTTCTTGGCTCTCTTGGTTTTCGAGCATCCACTGCAGATACTTCTCTCTTCATATTGTTGAGACCTGGACTTACTATGTTCCTTCTAGTATATGTTGATGACATTATTGTTGTGAGTTCCTCTTCCTCAGCGACAGATAAGTTGATTGGTCAGATGGGTGATGCGTTTGCAGTTAAGGACCTTGGCAAGTTGCATTATTTTCTTGGTATAGAGGTTCATCATCAGTTGCAAGGACTTCTTCTTACTCAGAGGAAGTATGCTATGGATCTTCTTCAGCGGGCTGGCATGCTGAAGTGTACTCCTGTTTCTACTCCTATGATAGTGACTGACCGACTTTCTGCTCATGAGGGTGTTCTTCTCTCTGCTGATGATGCTACTCGGTATCGCAGTGTTGTTGGTGGTTTACAGTATCTCACTCTTACTCGGCCAGACTTGTCTTTTGCTGTTAACAAGGTTTGCCAGTATCTACATGCTCCTCGGGATACTCATTGGTCGGCAGTCAAGAGGATTCTTCGATTTGTGAGGTTTACAGTTGGGCATGGCCTGACTCTTCGTGCTACTCCTCATACTCTATTGTCCGCATTTTCTGATGCTGATTGGGCTGGTAGCTCTGATGACCGGCGATCCACCGGGGGATATGCACTCTTCTACGGAGGAAATTTGATCGCCTGGAATGCACGTAAACAAGCTACGGTTTCACGCTCTAGTACGGAGTCAGAATATAAAGCAGTAGCTAATGCGACTGCAGAGATTATTTGGGTGCAGTCATTACTCAAGGAGTTGGGATTTTCTGAAACTAGAATTCCTATACTATGGTGTGATAATATTGGAGCTACATATTTGTCAGCCAATCCAGTCTTCCATGCACGTACCAAGCATATCGAAGTTGATTTCCACTTTGTGAGAGAAAGAGTGGCTCAGAAACAACTTCAGATCAAGTTCATATCTTCTAAGGATCAAGTAGCTGATATATTTACGAAACCTTTGCCGTTGCCAGCTTTTGAGTCTTGTCGACGCAATCTCAATCTTATGGAACCGGTTGAGATTGAGGGAGGATGATAAACAACGTGTTTGCATCTGACTTTAGTTAGAATCTGACTTAGATACGGTTTAGATCCGTTTCATTGTATGTGGCCAAGAGCCCTGTAATATGTAAACATCTACCCCTATATTAATACAGCGATCGACCCCAAACGAGGGCACGATCTTACCCTACCATACTATACCCGTTTTTCATTACGAACTAACATTTGAAGTTCATTCTGCCATACATGGGAATTAAACATCATATCACACTCGGATTTCTAGGAATTTGAGTTCCTTCCGTGGAACTAGCACTGATACCACCTCAGAGCTCAACTACCATCATCCTCGGGAGAACACGCGAAAGGGCACCAGAAGAAACTAGCCACCGACACTGGTATGCCCATGCCCAACGCGAACCATAATACTTTCATTTCCTTGCCGCCCTTCGTCGCACCAGCAAGAGATGAGCCGAGAAATGCTCCCAGAACAATGCCGAATCCGTACAGAATTCCGAACCAAATCTGCAAAACCAGATCGAGGAGCAAAGGTGAGGGCCGGCGCTTGCACGCAGCGTGATGAAATACAAAATGTGTAATTAGTAGCGCAAAGAAGAAGAGATTTCGAATTGTAATCTTAGATTTACTTTTTGAGTTATGTAAGTTGTTCCCTTGCCCATACACACAAAAAAAAACTTGTCTTGAAAATAATAGAAATTAAAGGCGGCGTGGCTAGGGAGTGCGCGGGCACTGTTTTGTGCTCCGCGGTGTTCCCCCTGTCGGAATCGGACAAGCACCTAAAACGGAAAAGGTGCCCTGTATCTTTCCCTTTCTAGATTTTGGCGCGCTGGGCGCATAGTGCGGGAGTCCAAGTTGGTCTGAAGCCAAATAAAAAGGAGCCGACACATCCCATGTCCTCCACCCCGTGCCCTTTGCAGCCGCCGGGCATGCAGAACTCCATTGCCTACGCCTGAAAGTACAATTTTTTACATCCAAAAAACACCAGAATAACATAGAAAATCTCTGCTCATAAAGGAAGATCCATCAGGAGCTGCTGCTCCCCCTCCTCTCGTCAGCAGGTACTGAATAATCTCCCCCTCCTCCCTGTAACTTCTTATGCATCCATACGTGCTGACATGGGATTCCGGCCATGTGACTCCTCTCACTCCCCAGATTGATAATTGAGGAGAACTATTGATTGTATTGATTTGATACAGGGATTACAGCATATATAAAGTAGTCACCCAACCGACATAGCTTAGAGGTAGGAGTCCTATTACAATACGTATTTGGAGTCCTAATACAATTCGCTAACACAGATCTTCTTTATCTTATCAGCTTAGTTTGAAGTTTGAACCCTCAAAATAGCATGCAACCTACATCCCCCTGTCCCTCCCCTTAAACCTGAAGCAAAAACTTCTGATATTCTTGAAAATAAATGTAGTTTCACCCCGATTTGAACAACTACAGGTAGCTGGGTAATGAACTGATACAAGTTATTTACACATTTTCCTGCGAATCAGATTCATAAAAAGGATGTACATCCTAGTACGAATCAAAGCATTGGTAATATGCATAGTGCCTGGGATGTAATTTAAGGGTACTAAGAAAAAATCAAGTTGAAAAGTACAACAGACATAAGAAGGATGTAAGAAACTTGTTCATTATCTTGCCCCTGCGGCAAAATTGGAAATCTAAATGTAGACGTGTTTCAGTTTTTTGTGCGGGAAAATTGCCACAACTACGACCACGACATTACGCATATGTTTTGTAGCTGAAAAAAGTACAAGTCCTTGAGTAGAATTGATGCGTTCCCTTTATACCTTGCCATGTGTGTTGTAGGAAATCTTTATGTAAAACTACATAAAGAGAAAAATAATTCAGTTAGATGTGATAACAAAAATGTATGCATTGTGAATGTAGCAAAAAAAGAATGTGTACTTATTTAAAGAACTACTTTTATTGCAGGTATAGATGGTCTTACTAGACTTGTAGTTTTAGACCTGAATCAACCAACAGAAACAGATGTAGAAATGCAAAATAAACAAGGAGAACCAGATGTGGAAATGCAAGAGCTTGGAGCGGAAGTTACAACCTTACATGGCAGATACAAGATGTTGAAGTGCCATTGGGTCCTAACCACAACGAGCCTGGTGATGTTGACAGTGAAAATAAGGGTGCTACTAGTCATCCAAACAGCAACACCCTTCCATCAACTGAGGGTGGGACGTGGGACAAGCCAAACACTTTCTAGTGAAGAATCTGCTAGCGATGACGAGGTTCAGTCTATACCAAGCAATCAGAATCCACCTCAGACCTCCTACCCTGGCATGATTTTTGATTCCTGGGAAGCAGCAAAATTACACTACAACAAATATGCAAAGCATGTGGGGTTTGATTAAGACCAGCACCTTCCGGAATTCTACCTTGGACAAGCAAAGGGAGAAATACATTTTTGTTTGTAACAAGAGTGGCAAGAATGGGTATAAGCAAGCAGGAAGCGCCAGCTGTAAGGCAAAGGAACTGCAGCATAACTAAGACGGACTGCAGGTCTTGTCTCAGGGTTAAGACAAAATCACAAAAGGGATTAAATGGCATGTAACTATGTTTGTAGAGGAGCATACACATGAAGCGATTAAAAAAAATCATTGAAGAGATACCTCAGGTCACACAGAGGTATCCTGAAAGACAAAAATGATTTTAGCAAGGTTTTGCAGAAAGTACATCCTATAACAAAGTTCTTACCATTTGTGCCCCAATTGCTAGATCTAAGTAACTTTTCAAGTAGAAAGAAAAAGAGCCACTGGTATATGTAACTTTAAGAACACACTCCAGTGCAAATAAAAAAGTACCAGAATAGACTATAAACAAACTACGAACATGTTTATCCATGGTAATCTATAAGAAGAACGTCCATCAGAACTAAGATATTACAACTATCAGAACTACATGATGACAGATTCCCGCATGAAATAAATAAGAAAATGGAACTATATCCTTTTAAAACTGAAAAAAGAACTACATCATGAATGAGAAGTAAAAAATTGCATCATGTTTTAAAAAACTAAATCCTGGTAGAAACAATTTGCATGTAGTTTCTACACCCGAGCACACCAGCTCCTGGTGTTTTCGAAAAAATAAAAAAATAGTAAAACATTATAAAAAATTCTGAAAAAATTTGGAGACAAGTATATATGAAATGTTCACACTCGTGCAAAGTTTCGGAATGAAAAGACATTTTATGTGCTCTGTACAAAAAAAAACAAAATCAGTTGTCAGAATGAGATCTAAAAACGCATTTTGAAAACGCAGATTTTGTCTTTTTTGTACAGAGCACATAAAATGTCTTTTCATTCCGAAACTTTGCACGAGGTTGAACAATTCATATGTGCTTGTCTCCAATTTTTTTCATAATTTTTTATAATGTTTTACTATTTTTTTAATTTTTTTGAAAACACCAGGAGCTGGTGAGCTCGGGTGTAGAAGCGAATTTCACGTAGATTTTTGCATACTATTTACATCCTAATTATGTAGAATTTGGCATATCAGTTTGGAATTTTGGATGTATATTAAAACTACATCCTAATCAGTTTGCATGTATATTAAAACTACATCCTAATCATTAGAATGTTCCATACTATTTACATCTTATTTTTGATCCAGATGCCAATAGAATGTTGTGAATTACATCATAAATTAAGTAATGACAGATACAATTTGCATAAGAATTATTACATCTGAATAGTAAAAAGTACATCCTAAGAGGGAAAATTTTAATAATGGTTACACCGTTAAACTAGTGAAGTTCATGACCACAAATTATTTTAGATCCTGAACGTTTGAAACTATATTCAGAATATTAAAGTTTCATTCGTGAAATTGCAGTATCCAGAATAGGTTACATAAAAACCTAATGAGTTTCATGTAATTTTTGTGCGTCGCAAAGTTTTATAACTACACCCCTGAATATTATAGTTTCATCCTACAGAAGCTACATCCCTAAAATTGCAGTTTCCAAAAATATATTTAAAAAGCTACATATGTGTGCCAAAGAATGTACGAAAAGCATAGCCACGAGCCCACGATGATTAATATATCCTACATGGACCATTAAAACTGTTAGTTACATCTAGATTAATTATGGGTAAATTCATAGTATGTAACTATGTAATTATCTACAAGTAAGATTTACAACCTACTAGGAAAATGGTAAAAATCATGATACATGCTGAAAAATACACACACGTATATTTACATCCTTGTCCCTCAGTAGTTGTACTCACGAACACAAACATACTGAACTGACCAAAACGCAACACAAACACAGACACATATTAAGATGCCCCCAATAGCACATTTTAAACATGAAAAATACATCCAGCTGAGCTATAAAAACATTCCTAAGCACGGAGGGGGGCTTCCAACTTCTGGAGCCCAACACTACGAGGGCACCACATAACTTGAGCTCGACGGAACCGAGGCGCCGCCATCGGCTTGCTAGATGCACCTACTTGCGAACGATCGAAGCCACCTGGCCATATGCACCACTGGGGTAGAAGCGATGTGCACGGCAAAGCCGGACACCAGCTTGCCGGCGGTGTGGATTTGGTGTTCTACACTGCGGAGGTAGAATGGATTTGGGGAGTAGGTTTTGGAGAAAAGTGGCGACCGGATTAGAGCTCCCAGTGGGAAGGAAAAAAATCTGAGTCGTGAGTGTTGACAGTAGATCGGACAGCTTGGAGAGGTGCGCACTCAGAAAGACGTATGAATGCGTGTGCAAGTACAGAATTCACTAGGTTATATTCATGCGAGCATAATCAGGGTGTAAATTTTGGGAAATAACTACATCCTGCTAGAGACAACTACATCCATTTTACAAATTTTAATCTTTAAACTCCATCTTGTTGATGCGAAAAAATCAGAAAATCCCTACTGTCCAATCTGATAAAAACTTCAGAGCATAAAAATACATCCTATGAGTACAATACTAAATCCATATAATCCATATGAAGAATTCCTTGCACAATGAAACTACATCCTGTTGAAGCAAAAAAATCAGAGAATGCTTACTGTCTAATCTGCGGGTGCGGCTGTGCCCGTCACGAAAGGGCGAAGATGGCACCCATGACGACGTTCAGGAGCACGAACCATCCCGCGTCGGAGCTCAGAACATTCCAGCAGCACCACCACGATACAAGGTGGGGCCCAGGGCCTGATGTCGTCCCGGACCCAGAACACTGCGTGGAGCATGACGACAGGTAAATGAGGTCTTCGGCGGCGGTGACGACGTCATCTTCAAGGATGAGCATGGAGGCGCGATGGAGGGATGCGAGGACCACCCACTGGATCAAGGCGGCGGCCTTGCGTCGGAGGCCGGGAAGAAAGCGGAGGGCGAGGCGCGGCGGCCGGGGATGGCGCAGGCCTTCTCCAAGGCGCGGCAGATCGCGTCGGGGCCGTCGGCAGCCATCCCACCTGATGGCCGTCGAGATGCACGTCTCCGTTGTCTCTGTGCGGGTGAGAGACGAGTTGAGGATTGAGGATTGTGTGTGGCGCGGTCCTAGCTGGCCACGAGCCGCCTGATCGCGATCGAACGGACGCGAAAGGTGAGCACCGCGTAAGACAAGACTGAGCCCAGGCAATAATTAGATTTTTCCCCAAACAAATTAGTTGGATGTTGCACGCACCCATAGACCATAACGCGGCCGTGTTTTGTCCGTCGCCTGTTGGTTCTGCTGCTCGTCGTGGAAGTAGGTCGCCGTGTCTCCGTGGTACCAATACTCGCCCACGTTGCCCTCCTTCGAGACCGGCGGCGGCAATGCTGGGACGATCGGATCGCTGCCGCCACGCATGCCGTCGGCCGTCCCGGCGCTAGTGGAGCCGTCGGTGCAACCTAGTTGGATGTTCACGACGTGGTGGCGATCGCTGTGTCGGTCCATACCTGTAAATTGGAAAGAAGTATACGTGCTTGTGCGTCTTCGTGGGTCTGTACTGTGGGCACGAATCACACGATCTTCTGTGAGTTTGTCTCAACAGAACAATAAACCGTGTCTCGGGTAAGTAGGATGTAAACGGAGATCGGATTTTGTCATCACCATATGGTATATCATATTTTTTCATCGGATTTGTAGCGAAGCGGATAATGAACGGTTGTGTATTCGGATGCGGATATATCATATTAATCGGATATAATTACATCAGCAAACCATACAACCGAAAATAATTATTGAATATCCTAATAGCCTAATAAAGATGTACTCCATAGTCAGAACAATTACTATGTAAGTGAGTTTTATTTAATTGATGAACTCGACAACTCACTAGCTACTAATTGTGTTCTATTAGGTTAGACATTTCGATAAATGGGATTATTCGGTTTAAATTCATCTGATAATCCTAGTTAACTTCAGATAATCCATATTCAGGGTTATTTTATACCATATCCTATGTCTCGTATCCGGTCTCAAATTCGGAAGCGATTATCCTTATCCGTCGGATCTCTTTAAAACGGATATGGATTCCTCAAAACGGTTTGAAATCGGATTTGATGCGGAAATTATTCTATCCACTTACATCCCTACGGGTAAGTGTCCGTCTCCGTAGAAGGACGGGAGTTATGTAATTGTACTGGTAGTAGAGAAAGGACGGGAGTTGTACTGCGATTAGAGCATCTCCAATAACATTGTTATATTTTGAATTGCTAGGTATAGAAAGAGGAGAGAGCAAGTTTAGCAATCTAAAAAAAAACATTCTGCTTTGCCGCCTTTCTATTATGGAATTCCTATTTTTCTTCTTGAGTGGGACCTACAAGTCACAATATGTGTTAATACAAATCTTTTTTCAACACTTATTTGAGATTAGGCTCTCACCATGACGAAGAACATGCTTAAATACCCAGAAAAGCTGTGAAATTGCGAAAGAGAGATATGGTTCACTCAGTTGTGCTTACCCCAAACCTGAAGGCAAACAGTGGAATACATAGTAAACTAAAGAATGATGATAAAAACGGCAATTGTTGTGAAGATCTAAGGTAGTTCAAATAGTAACTGGTGGTGCAAAGAAGGAGAACAAATCCTGATACAGGTACATCGGCTGGGACATCCGGACGAACCTAGGAGCTGCCTGGGAGTAAGATGGTTGAACAATATACAATGAGCGACCGAAACCATCATGAAAGAAACTACTGCCAGGGCCAATGCATCGTCGGTCACCCATGTCGGGGCCGACATGAGGGGGAATTAGAAGGCGATACCGGAGTTGTTCCTAGGCCGTGTAGCCTAGGGTTCACCAAACTCATCCATCTGCCAATCTGGACCGGTACAAGACTAAAATGTATAATATCTTGATTTTTGTGCATACTATATTATTAACCACTATAAATTTATACTATGTATTTACAATATTTGACCATATAGAAATGTTGTTAAATTTTAGTTGTAATATTCTTTGGTATACATCTTCTAACAAACTTTCTTGTGCTAAAGTTCAATTATAGTTTCCACAAATTCATGATAAATATATGCAAATATTATGACCTAACAAATATCTTACTAGTGTTTTCTAGTGTATGACTTGGTAACCATATTTACTGAAACTTTTACAAAATAAATTAAATTATTGTCATGAATATTTACTAATATTTTCAATACAAAATGTCTTATAAGTTCGGTTTGCTTATTAATAAGTTGAAATTTTGTGCATGCCACCTTTAGTTCAATAGAACACTTGTAGTTATATCAACGATGTGGATTCTACTACATAGACATACGATTTTATTTTTTTCTTGCTTGCAATGTCATGTTTTATCATCTAGCTTATATGAGCACCCCCCTCCCCCCTCTTTGTCCCGGGTCAGTTTCTAAAATAAAATATCTTCTATGAAATTAAACATGGAAGTCTTGTTGGTATAAAATTTTAGTACAACCTAATGAACATGTTGTCGCAAATCTGATTCATTTGCTCATATATGGTACACGGTTGATGATATAGACCTTTCAAGAATAGAGATAAGTTGTGATGTTGATCTGAAACCGCCACACAAAAATACCCTAGAAATAGCTATGTTTGGGGGGAAGAAACCACAAGCCGGAGAAGGAAAATGAAAGTTTCTATTTTTGCAAAAGATGAAGAAACCATATTTAAAAAGGATTTTTTCCAAGAAACTATTTGTTAGAGGATAATACAGTGATGTTAGAGGATAAAGAGCAGAAAAGATGAAACCCATTTTTTCAACGAAACCAAATCCTCCTTTTATTTTGCAAGAGAAGGGGAGGGGGAGCATACTTCTGGTTTACGGGCAACGAGAAGGCAACATGGGAGAGGTAGAGAAGAGGAGCAAGGTTATAAAATATATTACCCGTGCTGCCTGCACGTTGAAGTCCGCGACACATGTGCCAAATATTTGATGCTTGTTAGTATTAGGACAATAGGATCAAACAAGGATGTGAAAATAAGACACTGGTCATACTCAACTCAACTTCAGCAATTTATACGGGTGGAGGACGGCCAAGGGCGGTGGGATAGCACGTTTCTCAAAGAAGCGTTGTTGCTACAGGAGATGTGTACGGGGTAGATTGTTCTTATGGTGAAGCTGCTCATGAGCTATCTGCCGCATCGCTTGTCTCCTAACGAGTGGTTGCGTTCGAAAAAAATGTACAACTTGTTTGAGAAACTTTGCTTTTGTACAGAATTATTTTTGCTTCGAACGGCTTTGAAACTATAGCCATTGCAAAAACTAGTCGGGGCTTATCCATGTTGAAAATGCCGCCAAAAATGCTAGAACTGTGCTAGGTGTGGGTCGGCCGATAGGGAGCCAAAAATTCGTTTCCCTACGGCTGTCAAACTTTCAGGTGCAGCACGAAAGTATTTTTAGACGCAACATGATCGTACTTTAAGGTACAACACAGTTGTCCTTTCTGAAAGGACACGGATGTCGCCTAGAGGGGAGGGGGTGAATAGGCGATTTAAAATTATTACGGTTAAGGCTTGAATAAATGCGGAATAAAATTAACGTTTAATTTATCAAGCCAAAACCTAAACTAGCTAGGTTCACCTATGTGCACCAACACTTATGCTAAGCAATATAATCAACTAGGTGATAGCAAGATATATTACTCTAAGCTCGATGTCTATCACAAAGTAAATAGCAGAAGTAAGAAGCTCGGATATAGAAATACCGAGGCACTTGGAGACGATGATTTATCCCGAAGTTCACTTCCCAATGGAAGCTAGTCTCCGTTGGAGCGGCGCGGTGTTCACCAATGTGAAACACCGAGTAGCCTTGATATGGCACACCGTATCTCCGTTGTGTCTTACCACCAATGTGGCGAGGCACTTGTCACTATGTTGCCGTTGAGGTTGACAACTAGAATCTTTACAAGGATGAAGCTCACTCCACAAGTTGGAGGGTCTTCACCAAATGCACCGAGCCACCAAGACTCGATGCCCAAGGCCGAGGCACACACCACAACTCAATTGGTGGCTCCCGACAAAGTCTTCGTAGCTACCAAAGCTCCGAAGCGAACAAGGTTGGGCCTCCCTCCACAACTTAATTGGAGGCTCCCAACAAATCCCGTGAGTCACCAAGACTCCGAAAGATCAACAACCATCTAGGGTACTAACGTGACCTAGAGGAACAAGCTCTAGGGCACCAAAGCACCCAAGAGAAACAAGCTTCTCAACTTCACTTCCACGTATCACTATGGAGAACTCAAACCGATGCAACTAATGCAATGGCAAAACCACACTAAGTGGTCAAGTTCTTCCAACCCGAATCCAACCAAAGCAACTAATGCTTGGGAGGGATTTGAGAGGAAGAACAAAAGAGAAACACTAAGAAACTCCAAAGATCTAGATCCAAAGGGTTCCCCTCACTTAGAGGAGAAATCGATCGGTGGAAACGCGGATCTAGACCTCCTCTCTCTTTTCCCTCAAAAACTAGCAAGAACTATTGGAGGGATTGAGAGATAGCAAAGCTCAAAGGGATGGCAACAATGGAGGAAAATGAGCTCAAGGGTTGGCAAAAGGTTGGGGATGAAATGGGGAAGAAGACCCCTTAAAAAGGGGAGCTAAAATATGGCCGTTGGGCCACTTTTCGTGGCTGGACAGGGGACCCCGGCCAGACCGGCCAGGCCCGGCCATCATGGCCGGCCTGGAACCTGAGAAGGCCCGGCCATGCCCCCGGCCATGCTGGGCAGGACGCATCCCCTTTTTTTCTTTATTTCCTTTCTTTTCATTTTCTGTCTAGAAAACGTCCGATACCGGAAATGCAATAACTTTTGTATTCGGACTCCGTTTTCGATAATCTTGGACTCATTGGAATCACCACAAAAAGTACTACAAGATTATGCAGAAAAACATCATTGTTCAACAAGATATTATAATAACAAATGAGGAAAGGTTAAACCTCTTTCTTGCAAACCGGAACCGTCATATCTTTTGCAAATGAAGTTCGGAAGAAGTGAAACCAATTTTGTTGGAAAGAGGATGATAGTAGCTATCCTTGGAAATATTTGAAAGCAATTAAGAGATAAATTCTCAACACATGTATGTGTGGATAATTTCTCAAGGACAAACCGACAATATTTCTAATATCAAAAACGCAATGGAAGACGCATATGAAAACCGTTTTCGATGAGCTTGGCCTTGTCATGACAAGCACGACAAGCACCAAGACCACATCATGATAAGAGACAAATAAGAACCAATAAATATGATGTCAATGATGCAAAGGTTTGAGCTCTCTACGACCGATACGCTAAAGCTCACTTGAGAGCCCCTCTTGATAGTACGGTTACCTATCCTAAAACCCGGTCTCCCAACTACACCACGAGACCGGTAAAATAGAAACCTATCAAGATCATACCTTTGCTTTGCGCATTCCACTTGAGCTAGATGATGACGATCTTGATCTCCTATCAAGTGGATCACCTTTCTTGATTGCGCTCCGCTTGGTGAAGCCTCGCGTATTGCTCCCCCATACACCAATATGGGAGAGACACTCTTTCGCATATCTTCACTTGCCCTTATCTTGTATGTTGATCAACTTGCACTTAGCCTTGATCAACATATAATCTTCTCCTTTTAGCTTCGACTCCAACATATGGAGTTCAAGCATTCCATACGGGCCAACACTTTCTTGATTGCGCTCCGCTTGGTGAAGCCTCGCGTATTGCTCCCCCATACACCAAGATGGGAGAGGCACTCTTTCGCATATCTTCACATGCCCTTATCTTGTATGTTGATCAACTTGCACTTAGCCTTGATCAACATATATTCTTCTTCTTCGCATACCTTCACATGCGCTTATCTTGTATGTTGATGAACTTGCACTTAGCCTTGATCAACATATAATCTTCTTCTTTTAGTCTTGACTCCAACATATGTAGTCCAAGCATTCCTTATGGACCAACACTTAAAATATAACTCAAAGCACATATTAGTTCATAGAGATTGTCATTAATTATCAAAACACCACATGGGGGCAACCATGCTCTTTCACTTTCAGATGTAGCGCAGACGTACCTCCAGGTGCAATGCGGATACATCTTCTAGTGTATAACGGGTTTAGTTTCAAGGGCAACAGTCACGAACATACAAAAATACAATTGTACTTTGTAGTTTGATTAGTGTACTATTGTACTCCATTTTATATATACTTGTACTCCATTTTTCAGTTGCATGTTGTACTCGTCTTTTTCCAGTGTAGTATACTTGTACTTTTTTGTTTGTACTTCAGCAAAAACCGAACTGATTATAAAAGAAAAAAGAGAGACAAATCGAAAACTCTAAAATTTATTTGAAGATCCCCAGTAAAAGTCATTTGAATTCAAAAAATCAAACTCTATAATAATGTTCACGTACAGTTCCTATCGAGAGAATAGATTATAAGAGCATCTCCACGGGGGGGGGGGGGGGGGGGGGGGTCGTAAAAGGGGCCGTAAAGCTCCTTTAGGGCGCCGGACAGAAAAACAGGCCACACCGGGGGGTCGCAAAGCCTTTGTCCGGCCCAAATTCTGTCCGGCATCGCGAACAGGGCCTCCAACTTTGGGGGCTGCCTTCGCGGTGCCGGACACTGTCCGGCCCGAGCCTCCGACAGATATGGCCTGTCCGTCATACACACGAAGTGAACCAGCAGTCATTTGTGCTTCCAGCCCTCCATGCTCTATTCCCTGCTCGGCGATTCGCGCTACCGCCGCCACCGTCGCCGTAGCCATCTCCGCCGTTCCCAGTAGAATGGCCGATTGTCGTCCCCAACCGCAAAACTCCCCCCCCCCCCCCACCACTCCCTGGCAAGGCCGGCCTTCTTCTCCGACGCAAACTCTTCTCTACCGGCGTGACCAGTAAGTCCCTCCCTCCCTCCCGCCCGCAAGGTGTTCGAATGTTTGCCGACAATCCATTCTTTTATGATTTTCGATGTTTCGATGCTTGTTTAAGCTATGGATTCGGATGACGAAATGATGTTTCACCAAATGATGGAAGAGATGACCGCCCTTCAAATGGATGATGAGGAGAATGAAATGGTCATCTGCATTCTTGTGGCGGCGGTGGAGGAGGACGAGGCCGAACCCAAACGCGGAGGATCTAGGCCTGGAAAGAAGGGCAACACGAACCGGGAGCGGGCTACCGGACATATGCTATTGTTCAACGATTATTTTTCACACCAGCCGACCAACGATGATGTTGATTTTCACCGGTGCTTCAGGATGCAGAATATGATAAGTACTTTGAGCTAAAGAGTGACTGCACCGGACTTCTTGGATTCTCCTATTCAGAAATGCTCCGATGCTTTACGGTCTCTTGCATATGGGGCTCCCGCCGATTCTATGGTGGACTACTACCGTATAGGTGAGTCAACAGCTGAGACAACCAAATGCTCAAGACACTGCTCGGCTCTTGGCAGTAGCTGAAGCGAGAGGTTTTCCAGGGATGCTTGGAAGCATCGATTGCATGCATTGGAAGTGGAAGAATTGTCCGTATGCTTGGCAGGGGATGTATAAAGGAGGACATCTTGGATCATGCTCAGTTGTACTTGAAGCGGTGGCTGACTATGATACGTGGATCTGACATTCTTTCTTTGGTATGGCCGGTGCTCACAACAATATCAATGTGCTGCAACGTTCTCCGGTTTTTGCCAGACTTGCCAATGGTCAAGCTCCCGACTGTAACTATGAGATCAACGGTCATCAGTACAACATGGGATACTACCTAGCGGATGGCATCTATCCAACATACTCGACATTTGTGAAGACCATTCGCAATCCCGTTCCTCCGGCAAAGAAATATTTTGCAAAGAAACAAGAGAGTGCTCGGAAAGATGTGGAACGAGCATTCGGTATACTTCAAGCCTAGTTTGCGATCGTCAGGCATCCTTCTCTATCATGGTCGATAGAACAGATGTGGGAGATCATGAATGCTTGCATTATTATGCACAACATGATCATCGAGAATGAACGCGACCCTAACGTGCTTTTGCCGCCCCAACTTCCAGATGACCATTATGTTCGGAACCCGTTCGACGGGCAGGGGCAACTTGAACCGGTGGTGCCTGGCCCGCCGCAAGGCTTCTCGGAATTTCTCGCGGTGCATCAGCAAATTCACGATAGAGATGCGCATCAACAACTGCAGGATGATTTAGTGGCGCACCTGTGGGAGCGCCATGGCGGAGAGGGCGATGGCCTTGTTTGAAGCACAATTTAGAGGATTTTTAAACTTTATTGTTGTAATAAATAACTAGATTTGAAACTATTTGGCCGGAACATTCGTGCCCCGGCCGGCAATTCTATATTTTGGGTTCGATTTGATCATTTGCTTTGGGGTCTGGCCGTTTAGGGGGTGCCGGTGTGGGAGGGAAAAAAAGCGCCGGACAAGTGTCCGGCACCCTCCAATTGGGCCTCCAATGGAGGTGTGCCGGACACAATTTAGGCACTCCCCGTGGAGATGCTCTAACCTCCTACCCCCTCCAACTCGCATGCCTTGAATCATATACCCCTTTTTCATCTACCTTTTTCTGGGAAGGAAACTGTTCACACGGCACTGCCGGTGAAATAAATAAAACGAGGGCTGCTCCACTCAGATGTTGTGCCACATCGCCTTCGTGTGTTGCTTCTGTCCTCTACAAAGGCTGGCCTTCCGCTAGTGATACTCCTTTTTCGATAAGCTGCATGTTTTATTAGACTCAAAAGTTTACATCAAGATGATACAACCATGAACCCACACCCGGCCTCTGCACAACAAAGTGCACGCAGCCGAAAAAGAAAAGAAAAAGGTTGGAGAGGAATAATAAGGAGAAAGCAACTCATAAGGTAAAATACATGTCACATGTGACAAAAACAAAAACCCTATGTTGAAGGAGGAGGTCCGATGCGTAGATTATGCTGCCATCCATGTTGGGTAAAAAACTCTTTTGCCACTTGCTCCAACCGCGAGCATACCTCCGCAAACAGGTCGCGTGTTCTGGTCGTTGAAGGGAGACCACTCCTAGAGATAGTGAGCATAATGGAAGATTACCTGCATATGAGAATTAATCTTAGCATAAAAAACTCTATCATTTCTATGTAGCCACAACGAGCATAATAAAATGATCGCTTCCACCCTTATGTGTTTTCTATCCCTGCGATCAATACCGAAACAACCAATTATCAAAGATATTGGCAAAAAAGTTTGGTGGATACATATTCGAAGCCGCTTGGATGGTTGATCATATAGAGCGCGCGAATTGTCGTTCGAAGAATAATTGTTTATATTCTCATCATTATGACAGAAATAACACTTTGTACTTCCTTGCCAATTACGTTTGACAGGTTGTCTTTAGTCAAAACAACACCTCTTCGTAAATACCACGAAAACATCTTTATTTTCAGTGGTACCTTCATTTTCCAAAGGTGTTTATTATCTATAATTGGCACATCAGAATGCACTAATGCTTTATACATGGATTGTACTGAGAATTTTCCATTCTGAAGTAAATTCCATCAAAATTCATCATGTCCATGCGAAAGTTGGACATCAGCTAAACGCTCCAGTAGAGCCTGCCATGAAGCCAAACACATGCCAATGAGATCCCGTCTAAATGACACGTTCGGTGGGGATGATCCTAACATCCTTGCGAGTGTATCACCTTTCACGTGCAATATTGTATAAAGCTGGATATTGTTCCCGAAGAGGCTCATTTCCCAACCAGGAATCCTCCCAAAAACATATTTCCGATCCATCCTTAATTAGGAATGATCCATAGCGGAAGAAAAAAAAAATTCAACTGCCATTAGACCTGCTCAAAAGTGTGAATCCCTGATTACCCCTAGTGAGTGTGTATAAGTTTTTGTGTTTATGTTGTAATCTAGTGCATATTCTGAAAACTAGCGCTAATCTTCCGAGAGTACCCTTCCGCGGAGTTCAACGCTCAACCTAGGGCCCAACCCCCTAAAAATCTAAGAAAATTAACCAACCAATAAAAAATTGTGTATTGTAATAGGTAATTTCTAGACAAACGTTGTAATAAGTAATGAAAGAGTACGTGTACACAAGAAGAGTATTTTGGCTGCATTCCTTTGATCAGCAAGCATATCTTGGCTGTTTCTTCTGCCTTCACAGCACTATTATTTTACACATTTTCTACACAGGACCAAAGTTATACGTAGCTCGTAACTGCGCTTCGACAAAACATAGTTACATCTTACATAGAACAAATATACACATCTGAAAAGTCAGTATCTCTTGCAAGTGTTTTACTTTTGCCACACATTTTTGTTGTTGAATAAACACTGCAGCGCTCCAGCTATCAAGCACTGATGGGTCACTTCACTTCACTCTTCTTTCTGCTCCCTGGGACAATCTTACATCTGCACAGAGGATTTCCTGATCCAACAACTACCACGAGTACGACTCAGCATTTCCAAAGAGGCCAGGTTTTCTGACTTATATACTTCATCGCGATGGAACTTCAACGAAACCTTCCAGCACTTCTGTGATGGGATGGATAAATTGGCAAGTAAATACTGGATATAATTACTCTAATTGTTTATTGTTATCATCATCATCTGTATCTAACTCAAGCCCCTCCGCAGCTAGAAGTCTACTGATTTCATTATTCTTGTTTTCCTCTTCTCTCTTGCGCATAAGGTCTCTCTTTCGTAGTACAAGGGTATGTCTTTTTAGAGTTGTGCTGTAGAATTCCATGGATGCCTTCCTTTCCTTGGCAATTAACCTTCTTTCCTCCTCCGGGTCAACCTGGATCAAGTAGTTTGAAGTAAACCATAGTACATGTGATTCAGAATAAAAAGCATGAGGGTAGCATGATGTGCACGCCATGCAGGATAAAGAAATTTTACCTTTGACCTAGAGAGATTTCGCGCCCTTAGCGTCAATTCTCGTTGCTGTTGCTCAGCCCAAGCAGCTACTGCGTTTGTCAAAAGCTTTTCGCTTTTTCATTACCCACTCCATACATGCCTCAGAAGCCTGATTAATGGAAAAAACATTTTTCAGTAATGCAAGAATACCTCATTTAAGCTGGCAGGCTCTTCAATGCACTTTAGCGCTCTCAATGACAAAGTATTATCATAGTGATAAAAGAAATTTAATCTTTCTCTGTGTTCTTCTAGTTACACTTATGATAGTAGAATGTTTAATTATTTCAAGATGATACATGGGAAGAGGCCAGTTACAATCTACTCTATTCATTCCAAAATACAAGATGTTTTAGCTTTTTTCTAAATTATATGTATATAGACGCATTTTAGTGTGTAGATTCATTCATTATAGTCTGTATCTAGTGCATATTGAAATATCTAAAAGATCTTATAATTCGGAACGGAGGTAGTAACTTTTATTGATATATCCAGTACTTGATGTTAAATGCCGCTTGGGACTGCAGTATCGAAAACCACCCCCGCCGCCCCGCGTCGTCCTCCCTGGACGGCTCAGGAAACCCTAGCCGCCGCCACCCCCTTCCCCCCGATCTCCTCCTCTCCTTTGCGTTCCTCCATTGAGTAACCAAAAGCTGCCCGATGTGCCTTGAGTACCGCCATCAAGCGTCCTTCTTCTTTGGCTGAAAGTTTAGAGCTAATAATAACTGGTAATTTTTTAGATTCATCTAAAAACTCATACCTCAATTCTTCAGGTAATTGTTTAAGCTCTCGCAGTGGTAATTCTTCATCTCCTTTCTTTTCGGGTACTTCATATTCTTCTGTTGTTTTATCCTTTTTGGTGTCATCAGCGTGAGTGTCATCATCATATTCATCAAGTTCTTCCTCATCGCCTGTTTCTTCATAGTCTTCATAATCTTCCTCTTCTTCATCTGGTACACCATAGTATATTGCTGCAACTTCGGCTATAGGCTTACCTTTCTTATCTGTGAGTTCTTTGCGGTAAGGTTGGACATCAAATTTGGAAAAATGAAAATACACTTCATCCTCACCAAGTCTTAATGTTATAATCTCTCTTCTGCAATCCATATAAGCTTTAATGCGTAAAAAATATCTTCCAAATATTATTGGGCAAAAAGGATCAACAGGAACATCCATAATAACAAGGTCAATACAATATGTGTTAGACCAAATACGAATTTGAGTGTTTATAACTCCAGTAGGTTCATGCAGCGACCAATCAGCTAGTATTATAGACATGTCTACTAGTTCAATATCAGGAGCACATATCTCATTTTTAATTTGTAGATAAAGTTCATAAGGAATAATATTAATAGAGGCACCAAAATCACATAGACCATAATAAGATGAACCTCCAAAAGAACATGGAAGAACTGGCTTTCCATATCCTCTATTCTTAGTGTTGCATGTAACCAAGCGTGTAGCATCCTGTTCTAGTTTAACTGTGTTACCGGCAAGTAGTGTCTCCAGTGTCATTTGCTTCGAGGAAGCATTCTTCTTTTATTATACCTGCACGTAGTTGAGCTTCCTACCTACCTTTGCTCATGCATACTTTTAACCTCGGGTAATGGTAATGGTGGCTCGTATGGAGTTTCTTCAGTCGCATTGATCGATTACTCCTCTGCTAGCACATGAATAGTGGCGACACTTTTCGGTTCTACGTATTTAATCCAATACTTCTTCGGAAGCTGCAAATATTGGGTATAATTTTTTTATGATTTGCAATAAAATGTCGGTATCTACATACAAATCTTTACTTAGTTTTTCTAGTTTACCACAATCAAGAAAGTCTTGAATGTAGTCATATTCTACTTCCGTTCCTCCTTTATCAAAAAACTTCCGTTCCTCCTTTATCAGCTAAAGCTGGTGACCAAGTTTCCTTGTTCATACGCATATTATTTAATAATTCCCAGGCTTTCTCAATAGTATATTTCATAAAAACTCCACCTAAGACAAGATCTAAAACTTCTCTATTTTCACTACTCAGTCCTCCATAAAAAGTATGTAATACTAGCCA
Organism: Puccinellia tenuiflora; assembly: GCA_012064385.1. Lineage (NCBI taxonomy): Eukaryota > Viridiplantae > Streptophyta > Magnoliopsida > Poales > Poaceae > Puccinellia > Puccinellia tenuiflora. The sequence goes on along the minus strand of QRDG01001505.1, from coordinate 857,223 downwards.
AGGTGGTAAGCTCGTTGACCTTGTGTTTGCACTGACGCAGCTCCTCAGCACAGACGAGGGACTCGGCCAGGTTTGCGCCGTCTGAGGCGCATGCCATGGAGCGCTTGTAGTCTCCGGTGATGGTGACGATTTCATGGGACCCGGCATCTTCAATTTGAGGTAGGCGTAGTGCGGCATCGCCATGAATTTGGCGAGCGCAGGCCGTTCGAGAATGGCGTGGTAGGAGTTGTTGTGGTCAACCACCTTGAACGTGACGGACTCGCGGCGGAAATTGTCCTGCGTGACGAACAGGACGTCCAGCCGGACCTGCCCCATGGAGGAGCCGGCATCACTACAAGGCAAATGACTTTTAGTGACAAAATGCTTTTGTCACTTAATACCTCATATTCGTCACTGATTAGTTGTGGATGACAAAATTGGGGCGTCATTAGGTTTGTCACTGATTGACCGTCATAGATTCATGGGGGTGACGAGATGAATTTTTTTGTTACTGATTAAGTTGAATCTGTGACGGTAGAAATTTTTGCCAATGATCATGGTTAATCTGTGACAGCCTGATTTGTCACCATATGTATGAAAAATTATCACTATTAGATTGAATTCGAGTGAACGACTGGTCAACAAATGCTGGCGTGGCATCTTACATGTAGGTCCAGCTGTGGTTACGTGGATGCTGAAACGTGGGTCCAGATGTTGTGATGTTACATGATGTCATGTGGGCTCGAACGGTGCTGACAAGTTGGACCCACATTTTTTCTGGCAAGTGAGACCCACTTAATCCTGACAGGTGGAACCCATTTTGTTTCTGGTACGTTGGACCCACAAAATTCTAACCAAATTTGAAATAAAATTAATTCTAAACAAATTTGAAATTAATTAATTCTAAACAAATTTGAAAGCTTTCATCCATATTAGAAGTTGACAAATCTGACACAAAGTGTTATATTAACAAGAGGTACACTTCTGAAAAGAAGACACAACATCCAAGTACAAATCATGTTTCTCATAAGCAAAATATATACTAAGTACAACAGAGATTGTCTTGCATAAGCTGCGTGTGCATCTTTAGTCTTGCACATTTCCATGTCGAAGTAGTTTGTTTTGCATAAGCTTCCTCGGCATCTTCACTCTTGCACCCTTCCATGTCGAAGTAGCTTCCTGGTGTCTCATCTGCTACAATGAGTTGATGCTTCGTGGTAATTCTTGCGCTTAAATAACTTGTTGCCTGCAGCGAGTTTATACACTTAGAAGTCAAATAAATCTGTGTATACATCATAATGACATGAGAAGAAGCGGCTGAAACGCAATCACCGACAATAGTCAGCTATTTGTATATAATCCAGGCAAGTAAATATCATTTAGTTTTCTCTCATTCAGGCATGCCGCCAATATTTCTAATCAATAAAGGACAAAACGATGCTACATAAATATCATGATGTATGCTACATCCTAGAGCGAACAAATATAGAAACAGCTTCAAAGAACTAATGACTCACCAATTTATTGTGATTTGAATAATATACCTATTGCCTTCCTGACACTATTATGAGCCACAACCACTTGGTCTATTCCCATCTTCAGCTTATTTCCATTTGCTTGCCAACATAAATTGTTCCTGTGGAGTTAAAGGGAGGCATCTATATTCAGGAGAAGACAGGACAAAACACAGTAATGCTATGCAAGAAGGATCTGCTACCTTCAAAGACAAGGAGCTAGAGAGAGAAGCCATTGCTCCTCCAGCTTATCATTCTTTTCGACTACAAACTCATAGTTATCATGAAAAAGAACCAGGTTGAACAATTGTAGTGCGCCTTCTTACTCCCCGGCAACAGCGCCAGAAAAGAGCTTGATGTCTACTACACGCTTCTATTCTTGTAGACTTGTTGGGCCTCCAAGCGCAGAGGTTTGTAGGACAGCGGCAAATTTCCCTTAAGTGAGTAACCCAAGGTTTATCGAATCCACGGGAGGAAGAGGTTGAACGTATCCTCTCTCAAGCAACCCTGCAATTAAGATACAAGAAGTCTCTTGTGTCCCCAACACACCTAATACAATGGCTAATTGTATAGGTGCACTAGTTCGGCGAAGAGATAGTAAAATGCAAGTGATATGGATGGTAAAAGGTGATTTTGTAATTCTGTAATAAAATGGCAGCAACCAAACAAGTGACAAAAGTGACTAAAAATGGTGTATCAATGCTTGGAAACAATGCCTATGCTTCATACTTTCACTAATAACTACTCTCAACATCATTAACATAATTAAACACATGATAGTTCCCACAAAAATACATGCATGGTAGACGTTACTCGGAGATCATTCTTTCGTGGACCAGATAGGATGAGAATTGTGTAGGGCTACGAAAAGCACACCTTAAAGTTCGTATTCCACATCTATGGACATTTCATGCTGTCACTATCCGCATCCAAAGATACTGCTAACAAACACCACAAACTATTTCTTGAATAGTCTCTTTCTTCAATAACACAAGCATCAAGAAACCTCATGATCTATTCAATCCAACAATAATAAAGAACAAACTCATGATGTCGGGGGAATGGTCCCCCGATATACCAAAGTCCACGACTCGACGAGATCTAGCAGCTGGTTGGCCACGTCCGGCTGGCCCTCCTGCCGGCTGGCCTAATCCGGCTGGCGAACCTGTCCGGCTGCCCGAAGACGTGAAGACCTGGCCGGCTGGGCATCTGCCTGGTCGGCTGGCTGCCTTGAAGCCCTGTCCGGCTGGCCATCCTGGCCGGCTGGACGCATGTCCGGCTGGCCACCCAGAAGCTGTGTCCGGCTGGCCGCTTGTCAGCCAGACACGGAGGACCCGACAACGACGACGCCCGGTACAGTTGCCGCACGACGCCGACCACACCGACAAGACATAAGGGAGAAGGCCATACCGAAGACCCCGCCGACCCGGAACCGCCGCAGCCGGAGCCGACCAGACCGACAGCGTGCCACCCGGCCTCGCACGTCCCCGACAGCGGCGCCTCCATATCGTGCGGCGTCCACTATGCATGATGGAAGAACACTGTGGGAAGGAAGAAGACTGTAGCCGGACCCGCCGGGTCCGGGTCGAGCAGCCGGTCCCCCGAATAGTGTTAGTTAGGCATGTGGGCTACCCCTTGTCCCCTGGGCTTCCCTTTATAAGGAGCACCAGGGCTGCCCTCATTCCTCATGTTTTTATGCCCCGGAGGAGCTCCCGGGTAGCCGGCTGCTCCCCTCCCTAAGCCGGACTGGCTCTCGGGTAGCCGGCCGAGTTCACTCCCCCTCATATACAGCTCAAGGAGCAGACATGTAACACCATATAATCCACCATATACACCAGATCAAGCAGGAGTAGGAGTGTTACCTCACCACGAGGGCTCCGAACCTGGGTACATCGTGTGTCAGTTTGCACGCTAGTGCCCAATCCCACCTGCAGATGCCGCCGGCTGTGCAAGATGCTCCCACACCTCACAAGCCTACACTTAGGCATATGTCCATACCACGACATTTGGCGCCCACCGTGGGGCAGGAAACAGCGGCTGGAGTCACATTCTGCACGGGACCCCTCTTCACCGTCATCGACGTCGCCATCTCAAGGCGCCAACTGTCTTCCTCTCCGGGAGAAACTCGGAGACTCGGGGACTCGGGGACTCCGGGGCTCAACATCGCCACCGCCCTGGGCTCATACCCACGTCATCCTCGTCTACCCGCCGGCATCCTCTACGTCGCCCTCCTCTGCACGCGTCCGCATCCGCCGACGCGCATCTCCGCCTGAGCATCTCCTGCACGCCGACCTCCGCCGCTGCGTGCGCATGCGGCCGCGCCCGTTGCCCACGTCCGCCCAAGCTGCTACAACTTCGTCCAAGTCCGCCTCTGCCGCATTCACCTCCGCTGGCCAGTGCTCTCACCACTCCCTATCGGCTGCTCCCCCGCGTGTCGGGCCGGCGCCCTCGTGGCTCCGCGTCAGCTCCGGCTCCGCCCGACCCGTGCCTGGCCGCCGCTGGCCGACTCCCGCGCCCCGGCCATCGGCTGCCGCAGCCGACTGTCCGTGGCCGGCTCCGGCGTCCCGCGCGCCTCTGCGGCCGCGTCGTCCACGTCTGCTACTCCGTCCAGCACCGCCCGCGCGCCCCCATGTTCAGCCGTGTCCGGCTGCGCCTCGCGCACCTCGGTCGGCTCCGCTGCTCTGGCCGCCCTCGCGGGCCAGCGCCCTCTTCGCCCGCTCCCGCGCCGTCCCCTCCGTCCGGTCGGCGACCTCGCTGCCCCGGCCAGCCCTCGGTCAAGCTGGCTGTCCGGGTCGAAAAAGAAAGGAACCGACTGAAGAAAATCGAAGAGAAGCCGTTCCGGCTGAGAAAGAAAAGAAAAGAAAGGAGAAAGGAAAAGGCCATCCGGCTGAATAGAAGAAAAAGCGGGAGCGCCGGCTGGGCCAGGCCGTTTGCTCCCGATGGTCAAACTGCTTGTCCGGCTGGCGCCGTCCGGCTGCTCCCAGCCTTTTCGGCTGCCGGGCCGGCTGGTAGTCTGGCCGGCCGGATCCCGACCGGCTGCAGCACCCGTCTCCGTCCGCACCAACAAACAAGAAAGTAAGTATCGTCCCGTAAGTTTTGGCTTTGTGCGAAAGTGGATAAGACCGAAAGACACTCGGGGACTACCCCTCGATCCTTTGCAAGTGTTTTTGCTGGCAAGACCGAAGCTTCCTTTGTGCCAGTGCAAGTTTTATGTTTCGTCCGGCTACGGCTAGCCGGCTGTTCATTCTTCCCGGCGATGGGTTACTAGCGCGGTGGACGCCCAAGGCCCACTCTGCGGTTCCGCGCTGCACACTCGCCAGCCAGAGCAAAAGCTAGAAAGCTCACGCGTGAAAAACATCAAAGGAAAGAATAACACCCAGTCGGCTCCAAAAACCTTTGCCTTGCTCGCCTAAGTCAAACTCCTAAAGTACGGCTGTGTATTCGACCAGCCGGCCCACTCTGCGGTTCCGCGCTGCAGTCTCGCCGGCGTCGGCCAGAGCAGCGGTCATGACCGGCCGGATGCACAGAAAATGGCTAAGGGGGCGAAACAAAGGCGAGCCGGCACCTAATGAACTAAAAGATGAAAAGTAAAAGTGCCAACCTTTTGGTTTATTGCACTAACGATTTAACGACATTTGCTTCCTACATTATTTTTCAGGGAAACCTGTCGAGGCCCTCGTGCTAAAGCTGCAGGACCACGACAGCTTCGGGGACTAGTGTCGGGGGGATGGTCCCCTGATATACCAAAGTTCACGACTCGGTGAGATCTAGCAGCTGGTTGGCCACGTCCGGCCAGCCCTCCTGCCGGTTGGCCTAATCCGGCTGGCGAACCTGTCCGGCTGCCCGAAGACGTGAAGACCTGGCCGGCTGGGCATCTGCCTGGTCGGCTGGCTGCCTTGAAGCCCTGTCCGGCTGGCCACCCAGAAGTTGTGTCCGGCTGGCCGCTTGTCAGCCACACACGGAGGACCCGACAACGACGACACCCGGTACAGTTGCCGCACGACGCCGACCACACCGACAAGACATAAGGGAGAAGACCATACCGAAGACCCTGCCGACCCGGAACTACCGCAGCCGGAGCCGACCAGACCGGTAGCGTGCCACCCGGCCTCGCACGTCCCCGACATCGGCGCCTCCATACCGTGCGGAGTCCACTATGCATGATGGAAGAACACTGTGGGAAGGAAGAAGACTATAGCCGGACCCGTCAGGTCCGGGTCGAGCAGTCGGTCCCCCGAATAGTGTTAGTTAGGCATGTGGGCTACCCCTTGTCCCCTGGGCTTCCCTTTATAAGGAGCACTAGGGCTGCCCTCATTCCTCATGTTTTTATGCCCCGGAGGAGCTCCCGGGTAGCCGGATGCTCCCCTCCCTAAGCCGGACTGGCTCTCGGGCAGCCGGCCAAGTTCACTCCCCCTCATATACAGCTCAAGGAGCAGACATGTAACACCATATAATCCACCACATACATAAGATCAAGAAGGAGTAGGAGTGTTACCTCACCACGAGGGCTCCGAACCTGGGTACATCGTGTGTTAGTTTGCACGCTAGTGCCCAATCCCGCCTGCAGAAGCCGCCGACTGTGCAAGCTGCTCCCACACCTCACAAGTCTACACTTAGGCATATGTCCATACCACGACACATGATGAAGATCCCTCTAATCTTGATGCATAGAGTCACACAAGGCACCCACACTGTCACCGAGGTACCGTGATCACAACGGTGACTCCGCAAATTATACTAGATAACACTACTTGAGCAACATCATATCCATTACACATAGGGAAACATCATGTATTCAACTATACTAACAAAGCTCATGATCACAACAAGGATCACATCATGGGAGAGAGAGATAACCACATAGCTACTTGTATAAGGCTCAGCCCCGGTGGAGACTACTCACGCATGGCCATGGTGAGTGAGGGTTTGACGGAGAGGTGTAGCCCGGAAAGGAGACGGCGACGGCGGCGGCCCTTGCCCCCCCCCCCCCTTCAAGCTTGGAGATGGTGCTGGTATGGAGGAGGGTTTCCACCTCACGGCGGCTGCCTTGGAGGAGGAAAATTCGTGGTGCCCTTTGACCTAGGTTTCCTCTCTTTATATAGATTCCCGAATTCCCGTCATCAGATTTTTGGGCTTCAGTAAAACGGGGATATCTCGGTCGTACGGACTCGGATTGGGCCGAATTTTATGTCTAGATCGATTGGCAGAAAATTCCCCACAACTTTCGCGACCAAGCTTTTGACGTCGTCTTCGGGTCAGTACGGTGCCATCTTCGAAAATAGTTCTCAGACATATTTCAGGAAAGTCCAATTCGACTCCAACAAGGTTTCCTTTTTGCACTCTTGTCAATATCCAAGTAATTCCTACACATCAAAGTGTAAAACAAGAACATTGTGCACTTTTGCCACTATTAATAGGTTAGTCCAATAAATCCATAAAATGATATAAAACATAATAAACACATGTGGCATTTGATATAAAACAAGCATGGAACATCAAAAATTATAGATACGTTTGACACGTATCAGTTCCCCACGGTGATACGTAGGATTGAAGTTCGAGAAGCTTGTTACTCTTGGGTGCATAGGGCTCCCAAGAGCTTGTGCCTCTTGGGTGCATTGTGCACCCTAGACGGTTGTGTGTGCTACGGGAGCCTCCTATTGTGTGGAGGTAGGCTCGGGCAAATTGTACGGGTTTGGTTAACGCCCTCAAGAAGACCTCATTGTACGGGTTTGGTCAACGCCCTCAAGACGACCTCATAGTGGATGAGCAAATCCCCCATCGGGTATTCCCCACGGGAGGAACTCACGGAGAATAGGGTGAGCACGGACATGCTTGTAGGAGGGCCAAGGAGCCTCCACACCTCTCCAACGTAGACGTACTTCCATTGGGAAGGAACTACGGGAAACAAACCTCCGCCTCCACTTGTGTCGGTTATCTCTATAACCAAACCCTCTACTTATGCATTTACTTTGTGATAGCCATCGAGCTTGAAGTTATATATCTTGCTATCCTTGTTGTTAACTTGCCTAGCATAAGTTATTGGTGCACATAGGTGAATCTAGTATATTAGGTTTTCTGCTTGATAAATTAAACGTTAGTTTTATTCCGCTTTTATTCAAGCCCTAAGCGTAAAAGTTTTAAAGCGCCTATTCACCCCCCCCCCCCCTCTAGGCGACATCTCGTTCTTTCAATTGGTATCAGAGCAAGGTCTCTCCTTGTTAGGCTTCACCACCTTGAGAGCAAAGATGTCGTTTAGTAAATTAGTGCACGATCCCTCTTTTATATTCGATGGCACAAATTATGTTGCTTGGAAAATTCGCATGCTTAATCTTTTTAGGGACATAAGTCCAAATATAGAGAGAATTTTAGATATGGGATTTCCTCCTCCAAAGGACTCCCAAAAGTTGTCTTTAGAGGATGAGGAAATCTCTTATCTTGATTCTCTAGTATCTAATGCAATTGTCCATGTTTTGAGTGATATAGTTCTCGGGTCAATCATGCCTTATGGAAATGCTCATGAGCTATGGACGAAGCTTCAAGATAAATATGGCAAGTCCAAGATTGATGAGGATGATTGTTCTCCTTCCACCTCCGGACATGATGAGTTCTCAACTTCGTCTACTCCACCTATATGCGGTAAGCCACAAACTAATGACATGGTGAGTAGTGATGGCCATTGCAATGTTTATAGTGAGTTCACTATTAATGATCCTTTGTCTCCATCTTATTGCAATGCTTCATCTAAGGACTTAAGCACTTCTAGAACTATAAATGATTTACATGCTTGTGTTGATAGTCCTTGCATATCATGTAGAAATTGCATGAATAAATCTCAAGATGATATGCTAGCTATATATTGTTGCCATGATCAAAATGTTTGTGTTTCCTCTAGTCCTCGTGTTCCTAACAATGTAGAGGAAATCCAACTCTTTATGAAACAAGATGTGAATCTAAGTGATGTATCAACTAATGATTCATATTCATCAACTATCTTTTACCTTATGGCTAAATCTACAAATAATGATGATGATGATAATAATAATGATGATGTTGATAATGATGCTCTCTTAGATAAGATGAAAAATGTTGTCCTTCATGCTCTTCGTAAAAATGATAATGCTTCCTCTACTTTCCTAAACATCATGTCTATTGTTGATGAAAGTAAAAATATTATTGATGAGTATGAAGACACCATTGAGAAAATGGAAGCTCGTGAGCGTGATTATTCCAATGAGATTGCAGACTTCTCTATTGGTCATGAAGAAGAGCAAGGTCGTAGGTCGACCCTTGAGGAAACTCTTGTGGATCTTGAGGAGTCTAATAATCTAGATATGTCTAAATTAAGAAATAACATTATCATGCTCAAGCTCTTGCTAAAGTCTTAAAAACTAAAAATAGTGAGCTTGTTATTGAAAATGTTAGACTTCTTGAGGCTAATGAGAAACTAGAAAAGGGTCTCAAGTCCTTAGAAAGTTCTCTCGCAAGTCTCAATAAGTCTCATGATCAACTTCAAGCTCAAATTATAAAAGAGCTTCTTTCTTGTTCTCCCATTGTCATTAATGATGATGCTTGTGCTACTAACTCTACTTCTTGTGAAGCATCCATTCTAAGGGAGAATGTTGAGCTAAGGGCTCAACTTGATTTGCTAAGTAGCAATTATGGGAAATTGGAAGAAAGTCATAAGGAGCTATCTAGCTCTTATGATGATCTTCTAGTATCCCATGATCGGCTAAAGTTAGCTCATGAGGCCATCACTACCAATGTAACATCTAGTGAGCCTCATGTGGACAATGGCAAAATTTCTAGTAGAATTGCTATATTGCCATGTGCTAGTCCTAGTAGTTCATCCACTCACAATGTTGGCACATCTTGTGATGAATTACTTTCCATGCCTTGTTGCTCTAACAATGATGCATCTACTTCCTCTAGTACTTGTGTTGTCACTAACCATGTAGGGGAAAGAAATGAGCCAAAGGCCCAAGCCACTTCTTTGAAGAAAGTCTTGGAAAAGAGTCATAAAGGTAAGTCCACACTTGACAACATATTGAGTGTGCAACAATCCCCCAATGTCAAGAGTGGACTTGGATTCAACTCCAACAACAAGAACAAGTCCAAGATTGACAAGAAGAAGGGCCAAGAACAAGTCAAGAATTTGTCCAAGATTACTTGCTTCAAGTGCAAGATCGAAGGGCACCATGTTAGAGATTGCCCTATGAAAAAGAAGCCTCTCAATGAGAAGCAACTAGGGAAGCGGCCTCTTGTTCAATCTCATGCTCAACCACTTGCTGAACAAAGGCCACCTCCTAAGAAGACTCGTGCTATTGCTCCTCAAGTTGAGGAGCCTATTAAGAAGAAAGGGAAGAGTCGGTGTTGCTACCTATGCCGTGAGAAGGGTCACGTGGCCTCTTCATGCACTAACGGTACCCTATCCAACCCCATTCTATTTGATGATGTTTATTCTCTTAGGAAGGATAGGGTTGGCAATGTGTTTGCCAAATATGTGGGTGCTCAAAGTGGTGTCAAGAAAAGAACCATTTGGGTACCCAAACCTATTGTGACTAACATCTTAGGACCCAACTTTGTTGGGGACCAACAAGCTCAAACTTGATCAATAGGTTGTGTTGGATGACATTGGAGACTTGGCTATCTTATGAAGAATTAAGGGATCTTCATAGTTATATTTCCTCAAGCCAAGTCTATTGGATTATCACATATCTATCTTATACCCAATGTTCCTCCTTGCGGTAACTTGTACTTAACTCATTTACATTGAAAGTTACTTGCCCCCTTGCATGTGTTAGTTTTGTTCCTAGCATGTGTTTGTATATGATGTGCTTCTTTCTTACTTATCTTGAGAAATCAAGTATGTGTATGTTAGTTGTGTATCATGTATGTGTAAACTTTGTGTTGAGCCTTTTATTGGATCTTGTGTGGATTTTATTTGGCTCTTTTGAGAGATTAATGGACTATACCATTTTTGGGTGAGTGACTTGCTTTGTGCACTTCACAATCCTAAAAATGTGTATTCATGTTGTACACCACATAGTATTGATATAGTAAGATTATCTAGTCTCTATGTGGTATGTATTATTCATGATAAATTCAAATTCTATAATGTCCACTAATTTCTCTAGTTGATTTTTAGTTGCCTCTTGTTAGAAAGAAATGGATCATCACGTTATGGGGGAGTAATAAGCTATGTGCCTATTACAATTCTAGAAAACGTGAACATTTGAGGTTTTGCCACTTGGATTTGATATTGTAAATTATCTTATTCCTATGTGGCATGTTAGCTCGAACAAGTTCCAATTTTATTGAGTGCTTCTATTTGATTTTCTTTTGGATCTTGTTTGCATGAGTTTTGCTTGGTGTGGTTTTCCTCAAATATGTATTTCCATATGCTATTTGAGAAATCATTCGCTCCATATTATTTTAACCATGGCTTTGCCGGTTGGTTCGAATAGTTGGAGCTACCAACAAACTCTATCAAATATGGCATTGCTTTAATTCTTATCTTTTGCCATATGATTTATCTTGCGAGGATATTCTTGGATATCTCTATCATCGGGAAAATATTTCCTTTTACTCATTGTCCTTTTTTTATGTACAGACTGTGGGGCAAAACCCCCACAGCATTTTATTAAATTGGAAAAAGTTATTTACAGCAAAGGAAAAAAACCACCATAATTACATATTTACAGTAATGTCTCAATCCATTGTGAGAAAGAATCCAGATGCTTAGCCTTCACCCTATGTACATGTAATGTAGCATCATGGATGAAAGCTCTTTTCCAGCCCCTGAATGTTGGCATTACCCCCTGAAAGATAGCCTCATTTCTTTGCTTCCAAATGTGCCAAGAGGCCAACACAACAACTTCAGTGAAGAAGGGCTTATCAAACCTTCTTCTGGTTCTATGAAAAATACCCTCAAAGGTATTATCCTCCTGCCATTCAATCTGTAAATAGTTCCAAATCCTGATACTGAAGATGCAAGTAAAAAACAAGTGTGTCCAGTCCTCAACAACATGTCCGGGGCATAAAACACAATGCATTTCATCAGTCACATTCCAGTTTCTTCTCCTTAGCATATCCCTGGTATTCAATCTGTCACTCACCATAAGCCATGCAAACACCTTGATTCTCAACATAAGGAAACTGCCCCAAATCCACTTATATATGGTGCTAGCTGTGATATGCTTAAAACAATGGTGATAATATCGAGAGGATGTGAATTTGCCCCCTGGCCAAACTGTCTGCCAAATATCTTTCCCTGTTTCCTGAATATGAACAGTGTTTAAATTCCCTTGCAGCAACTGAAGCTCCTCATAAGCCTGCTGGGAGAGGGGCAAATAAAACAAATCCACAATGTCAGCAGTGAGCAATACATCCTTCACTGACAACTGCTTATCTAAAGCATAAGAGTACAATCTAGGGTATTCAGTCCTGAGGTGCACCCCATTCCATGTATCTTCCCAGAACAACACTGAACTTCCAGTAACCACCTTAACTGAACAAATCTGCCTATATTGCTGCTGAAGCTTCATTATATCTCTCCACCAAAATGATCCACACAAATTAGCTGTGTGTGGAACCTCATCACCATAATACCTCCAAACCAAGTTCACCCATGGCAAGTCCTCCTTATTGTAAAACTTATGCAGCTGTTTCATGAGCAGGCCCTGATTTTGCTTTTTAAAATCTACTCATTGTCCTTGGACAATTGATATTCATGTTCGTGGTAGAATATTTGTGATTATGCTTCGTTGGACTTTTCTCTTATTTGCCTTATCTCTTGCCAAGTTTTTATTTTGCGTTGACTCCCTTTGTCTTCCTTGCCTCTTGTGGATCTTTATGTTGTATTGATCTTGTTAGTGCTTTAAATGGCATATGAGTAGTAATGAACCCTTGTGTGTGCGTTTTGTATTCAAATGCAAATCCTAAATATAATGCACAAATCTTGGGGGAGCTTTACTTTATTGTTTAGAACACTATCTTATCAATTGACATTTGATCCTTTCAATTGGCATTTAATTTCTTTCCTTGGTGTTTATGGAAGACAAACCTTTTCCTTTTGTGCTTTGTGCCATCATGAAAAGTGTAGAGAGTGTTTGGTTTGTTTGTTGTAACCTTGCTCTCTCTAGGGAGTTGCTTTCTCATTTCTCGGTTTGTGTCTTATCTTCTTAAATGAGAAAACCCAATGAGCATTTATCTTTTTATCTTATCTTCTATGCTCATTGATCTTGCCTAGGTACCTTCAATTGTATCTATTGAAATTTTATATCTCATCCATAGATATTTGTTTCAATTGGTATCTCTTATGGGAGCTTTGATACCTTGTTTCTTGATTTTATTTTACTTGATGTCTTTCAAGTAATACTCTTTTCTTGGTATCTTTGCCTCTTGCGGGTGTCTTATTTTCAATTGGCGTCTTATCTCGCATGTGTTGTTTGATTTGATTCCTACTGATACATCACTTCATGTGTTGATGTGTTGGAATCAATCATTGGTTGTTCTGATTTTTCTTGATCATGTGTTGATTTGGATTTTCATATAATTTGGACAACCTTTTCATGTCACACCTTGGTGTGCCTAATTTTGGTTTACTTGGTGTTTGTGTCCAAATTGTATCTTTTTGGTTCTAGAAAGTCTTTGCATGCATATTTATTAATATATATCTTATGGTATGCTTGTCTTTTTGTTCCAATATATAGGGTATATGCCACCAAATCCTAAATCGGCTAAGATGTGCATGAAATTCAATTTCATATCTATATGCACATATTTATGTGGAGCGTGTCCTATATATTGTAGTGTATCTAACTACTATGGGACCCAATGAGTTTGGGAACCATTTTGTACTTGAATTGTGTTTTAGGTACAATGGAGATGCATTGGATGCTTGCCTCATTCATAAGGAAGGTGTTCTCGCCATGTGATTATAGGAGTCAAGCTACGATGATTAACGAAGTCTCATCTTCTTCATCACCAATGACATTTCGGTAACAAGTGTCTACCTCATGCATACTTTTCTAGTTTCAACCTTGTGTAGGTTGCTTCTTGGCATGAAATGCTTTTATATGCAATTGTTGTGGTTTTGGCCTATTTCCTTCACTTGGTATATCTTTGTGATATTTGTGTTGAAATTGCAAAAACTTTCCTTCAATTGATATCCTCTTTGTGATACTTGTTGCCTTATCTCAAAGTGTCTCCACTATCTCTTGTTCCCTTAGTGATATGTGTGATGTCTTTGATGTGTTTGAAGTTCATCTATATACAATAAGATAAATTTGAGCTATGTGCTATGCTTTTAAGCAATAATCTTATTTGTGTATTTATGACTTCCCTTTGGATACCTTGTTCTCTTCTTCTCTAACCATTTCGTATGTACATGTTTCTTTGTGGGTGTATATCATCAATGATTTATCTACTTAGAAACCTATACATATGAGAGAGGTAACTTTTTTTCAATTGGTATTCTTTTCTTTTCGAGTCACCTTGATTATTATCTTTGATTCATTGGTGGCTTCAAAAAGAAATTCGCTCGTGAGTACTTGTCTTACCTTTATTTGCATTTTTATGCACTCATGTTTTATTGAAGATCTTTGACTTCATGCTTATCATGGTGAGCATGTTGATTTGTATTGCCTAAATGTTCTCACTAGCTTTTGGTTTTTTCAATTGGTTTTAGTTTCCAATTGGTATCCTTGAGCTTGTGAACATTTTGTTTTAAAAAGATCTTCTTTGTATCTTGGTTGGGCCTCTCTTATGTTGAATCTTTTCAATTGGTATCTTCTCATGGCACAACCATATCTTTGGTGCAGGTGCAATGATTTGTTTGAGTTTTATGCACTCTTGCACTTGTTGTATGTTCTAGATGATTTTGGGGGAGTGAGGATTTTATTTTTGTGCACTCTTCAATAGTGCATGAACATTTGGGAGCTTCTCCATTTTCATTTAGAATACTCTTTTCGGATCTTTTCGATTGTTTTTCTCCCTTTGTGGAGATGTTTAAAAAGGGATGTCATCTTATTTGCAATCTTTAGATCCTCCAATATAGTTTGATTTCCTCTACCTATTCGTCATTGAATATGTGCATTTGATTTCACTCATATCTTGAGAAATGCACAACTTATGGAGGAACTCATAATATATTGGCCTTCTAAATTTTTCCTCCCATTTCGGCAATAGATGCTAATGGGGGAGAAGTTTAGAGGGTTTAAGGGAATTTGGTTTTATGCTTAAGGGAATTTGGTTTTCTGTTTTTGTTTGGTTCTTAAGCTTTTGCCTTTATGCTCTTGCGTGCTTGCTTGTTTGTCTTGCAAGTATGCTTAATTCATTATATAAACCCTCTTAAAAGGGATTGCCATCAATTACCAAAATGGGGGAGATTGAAAGAGCATGGTTGCCCCTATGTGTGGTTTTGGTAATTAATGAAAATCCTTAAGGACAAATGTGTGCTTTGAGCTATACTTGTAGGTTTGGTCCATAGCATGTTTGAACTCCATATGTTGGAGTCAAGACTAAAAGAAGAAGAGTTTATGTTGATCAAGGCTAAGTGCAAATTGACCCACTCACAAGGCTAGGGATGTACCATGAGGGATTGTATGATCCCATGGTATGGTAAGAAATTGTCAATATTGCCTTGTGAACTAACCCATGATCTATGTGCTTGTATCTCTATTTGTGGTTAGGCATTTCTCCATGAGCATGCAACGAAAGGGATATCCTATGTAGCCCATGTAGGATGGCTTCACGTGGTGATCGTCATCAAGATAAAGGCCATATGAAGATATGTCGAAGAGTGCCTCTCCCATCTTGGTGTATGGGGGAGCACGTTTCGAGTCTTCACCGAGCGGAGCGCAATCAAGAAAGGTGGTCCATCTTGAGAAGACAAAGATCGTCATCATCTAGCTCAAGTGGATTATGCGCAAGGCAAAGGTATGATCTTGATAGGGTTTCTATTTTACCGGTCTCATGATGTTAGTTGAGAGACCGGGTTATAGGATAGATAGCCGTACTATAAAGAGGGGCTCTCGAGCGAGTATATTGATCGTATCATCGTAGAGAGCTCAAACCTTTGCATCCTTGGCATCATCTTTATTGGTTCTTATTTGGCTCTTATCGTGGTGTGGTCTTGGTGCTTGTCGTGCTTGTCATGACAAGGCCAAGTTCATCGAAAACGGATTTCGTATGCATCTTCTCTTACGTTTTCGGTTTTGGAAATTTTGCCGGTCTATCCGTGCGGAAAGTTTCACTCTTCCATTTATTAGCAAAATCTCCCGTGCGGAAGGGGTAGCCCTTGTCGTCCTCTTTCCAACAAAATTGGTTTTACCTCGATCGGGGTTTCGAAGCAAAAGTTATTCAGTTTCAGGGTTTTTCTGTTTTTCTCTGGGCAGCGGTAGTACCGCCAGCAGTGCCACCAGCACCACCGCCAGGGAGGTGCTCTGTTAGCCCTCAGCGGTAGTACTGTCGCCTCTGGCGGTAGTACCGCTCCTGAGGACTTTGAGCCCTCTCCTGGGTTGTGCAGCACCGGCAGCAGTGCCGCCAGCACTACCGCCAGGGAGGTGCTCTGTTAGCCCTCAGCGGCAATACCACCACCTCTGGCGGTAGTACCGCTGCTGGGGACTTTGAGCCCTCTCCTGGGTTGTGCAGCACTGCCACCGTTGATGCCCTCTGTTTCACCCCAGCGGTAGTACCGCCGCCTCTGGCGGCAGTACCGCTACTACGGGTTCTTTTGAGAGCCGTTGGTGGGCTGAAACGCGTGGGGTGGTAATACTGCCGCCTCTGGCGGTAGTACCGCCCCTGCGCGAATCTGCCCCCAACGGTTGGATTTCGGGGCAACCTATTTAAGGGGCCTTCTTCCCCAATGGTTGCCCAACTCTTTGCACTCTCTCTCTCTCCTCCATTGTTGACCTTTTTGAGAGCTTGCTTCCTCTCCATCCCTCCATGATTCTTGCCTCCTTTTAGAGGGAAAGAGAGAGGAGATCTAGATCTACCACTTCACCAAGCCATCTCTCCTCTAAGTGAGGGGAACCCTTTAGATCTAGATCTTGGAGTTGCTTTGGGTTTCTCCTTTGTTCTTCCTCTCAAATCCCTCCCTAGCATTAGTTGCTTTGGTTGGATTTGGAAGTGAAGAACTTGACCACCTTGTGTGGTCTTGCCTTTTGCATTTGGTGCATAGGTTTGAGTTCCCCACGGTGATACGTGGGATTGAAGTTCGAGAAGCTTGTTACTCTTGGGTGCATAGGGCTCCCAAGAGCTTGTGCCTTTTGGGTACATTGTGCACCCTAGATGGTTGTGTGTGCTACGGGAGCCTCCTATTGTGTGGAGGTAGGCTCGGGCAATTTGTACGGGTTTGGTCAACGCCCTCAAGAAGACCTCATTGTACGGGTTTGGTCAACGCCCTCAAGACGACCTCATAGTGGATGAGCAAATCCCCCATCGGGTATTCCCCACGGGAGGAGCTCATGGAGAATATGGTGAGCACAGACGTGCTTGTAGGAGGGCCAAGGAGCCTCCACACCTCTCCAACGTAGATGTACTTCCATTGGGAAGGAACTACGGGAAACAAACCTCCGCCTCCACTTGTGTCGGTTATCTCTATAACCAAACCCTCTACTTATGCATTTACTTTGTGATAGCCATCGAGCTTGAAGTTATATATCTTGCTATCCTTGTTGTTAACTTGCCTAGCATAAGTTGTTGGTGCACATAGGTGAACCTAGTATATTAGGTTTTGTGCTTGATAAATTAAACGTTAGTTTTATTCTGCATTTATTCAAGCCCTAAGCATAAAAGTTTTAAATCGCCTATTCACCCCCCCCCCCCTTCTAGGCGACATCTTGTTCTTTCACCATGCTCTGGAAGTCAACTATGAGATCAATGGCCACCAATAAACCAAAGCGTTCTACCTAGTCGATGGCATCTATCCAAGGTGGTCAACATGTGTGAAAACAATCTCCGTTCCTCCAGGTAACAAGAAAATATTGGTTTGCTTCATGTGAGGAGAGTTGCGGAAATGATGTAAAGCGGGCATTTGTTGTGCTCCAAGCTTGGTTCCAACAACAGACATATCTTCCCAAAAACCTGGGCATACTTGCTATCGGCCGGTGCCCTGCTCTTACTTGGTCGACCGAGTGTGAGGTCATAAATGTTTGTGTGATTATACACAGCATGGTCATCGAGAGTAAGCGATCCGGTGAATTATCAAGATCTATATGATCACTAGGGTCCTCTCGTCGTTTTTCATCACCAGGTGCCAGTAGATTTGCTAATTTCCATGCAATGCATACTAAGATCCGTGATGAAGTTGTTCATCACCAACTGCAAAATGATCTAGTAAATCATTTGTTGGCACTCAAAGTAAACGCCGCCTAGATCTAGTTGAGCTTCATTTTATTTGATTTTTATGAATTATCTTATTTATGTTTTTAATTATTGTAGTTGAAAACTATGGAAAAATAAATGGTTGGATTTATATTTACCAAAATGGAAAAATAAATGGTTGGATTTATATTTACCAAATGTTTGAATTTGGCAAGAAAAAATTGGAATGGCCATATTAGGGGCGCCCCGATACGCGACAACATACACCAGTGCCCTCAAAATAGCACTCGTCTCGTGTTGTTGTCGGACGTTGTGTAGGCGACACTACTCTAAGTACACTACATGCTTCTTCTGAGTTTAAGGGCAGTCGATTCTGCCGTTCGATTAGATAGAAAATAGATGTTTATGTACAACAGTTTTTGATTGTTCGTGTTACATGCTTCTTTGATTGTTCTAGATATTTAGATACTGCATGGAGCAGTGATATGTGTCAAACATATCTATAATTTTTTATTGATCCATGCTAGTTTTGTGATATTGTCACATGTTTCTATTATCATATTACATCATTTTTATGCATTTTGTCGGACTAACCTATTGACAAGATGCCTAGTGCCAGTTTCCTGTTTTTGCTGTTTTTGTATTTCAGAAAATTTACTTCTGGAAATATTCTCGGAATTGGACGAAAATTTACAGGGAATTTTTACTCGACGGAAGGCACCAGGACACCAAAGGGGAGCCTGGGGGGCACCCACAGGCCAGGGGCGGCCCCCTGCCGCGGCCCCAGGGCCACTCGCGGGTGGGACCCGCCCCTGCCCTGTGGGCACCCCCTCGGCCCCCTCCGACGCCTATAAAATCCCATTAAACCTAAAAACGTCGAGGCGGCCATTATTTTCCAGAGAAGTCACCCCGACGCGCCGTCACCGTAAACCCTAGTTCGGGGGTGATTCTGAAGCTGATCCCGGCACCCTGTCGGAGGGGAGATCGATCCCGAAGGGCTCTTCATCGCCATGCCTTCCTCCGAGATGATTTGTGAGTAGTCCCACCTTGGACCACGGGTCCATGGCAGTAGCTAGATGGTAGTCTCTCTCTCTTGTGCTTCATGTCTTATGATCTTGTGAGCTGCCTAACATGATCAAGATCGACTATTGTAATGCTATGTGATGTGTTTCTGGGATCCGATGGATTATGAAGTTCTGATCATATTGTGCATGATTCTTATATGTTGATTTCTGTTCTTGCATGCTCTCCGATGTGCATAGTTACTTTGACCAAGTGATTGTGTGTATCTCCAAGTTGGAGTATTTATGTTAGATAGTGGGTTCATGCCCCTTTTGTTTCTGGGCACGAGTGACAGAAACGTCTAAGGCGAGGGTGTGCTGTTGCTACTAAGGGTAAAACGGCGGTGTTAATGTCTCTTTTGATATTAGTATTGCTTACTTCATGCGCTTTACTTAATGCAATTGTCTGATGTTTGCAACTTAATACCGTTGGGTGACAGGCTGGATAGCGATCCCACGGTGGACGTTGAGACAAAGATGCAGTTGGACTCAATGGTGTTTGTTCATTATCGTGATGTCTACATAAATATTATCATGTTTTCTTTGTCATAGCTAGATTAAGTTTGTGTTATAATCTTGTCAATTGCCTAGCTGTAATTTGTTTACCCATCATGTGAGTGTTTTATTTACTTGAGAGACTCCACTAGTGAACCCATGGCCCCCGGTCCATATTTTTACATTGATTGCAACCTTTATTCATCACTTTTCATCATCATTACTCCACTGGTCCATTTTCATATTTTCATCAATTTCACTATACAATTAACCGCTTTGTTTTCTGCGAGACCGGAAAGATTGACAACCTTTCCGCCGTTGGGGGCAAAGTATTTTGGTTGAGTGTGTGCAGGTCCACGTCTGTTGAAGATTAAGCGCCAGATATCTTCAACATTCACTTTGTTGTTGATTTCAAAGTCCTACTGGTTCGATAAACCTCGGTTCGTTAACGAGGGAAAACTGCTACTTGCTACATCCACGCCTTCGCTTGGGGCACCACCCAACGCATCATTCAACACGCTAGCAAGCAGTTTGAGCAAAACCAATAGGGGAACTCCGGCGGTGAGCCTCTGTTTTGCACTTCCCAATTCGTCCATTGGGTGGTTGTCCAGATAAATGGGGCGTACACCATTCCCCATGGTACCATGGTAGACATGGGAGACCCATTGTCCACCCCCATTTATCCATTTTGTTGACATTCAACATGTTTTTTTTTTCATTTTGATAAACTAGCACGGTGATTCTCGCAAATGTGAGCAAAATATGTGTTATTCTTCCCATTATTGTCCTCATTGAATTATTATTAACTCATTTTATTATATACATATTGGATGTTACTCCCTCAGGTATAGTTTATGGTAGATGTATTGATATTTATTTGCTATTGTGGATCTTCATAGTTTGTATATATACTTGATCAAACTTATAAAACTTTGACTATTCTACTAAATTTATAAGCCATGTATTTGGGGACGGGCAGTAAACAAATACCAATTTTCTTAGGGATAAACCACTAAAATATGTCGGATACTATTAGTTTTCTTTCCTTGAACATATGTCTTAATGCACGTCGGTACTATCACATTTTTTGTCGAACATGCATGTAAACTCTTGTCGACATTGAGGTGCTGACGAAGAAATACCTTTGCATCTTAGGTCCACCAAGGAAACTAGTTCCCCAATAAGGCTAATATGGATCAGCCTGGATTTGGCCCTAGTTTTCCCTAACATAGCCATTGCCACGAGCAAGGCGACTAGGGAGGCGATCTTCTACCCCCGATCTCCACCGGCCAGGGCGCTGGTCCCCTCTCCATCCGACTGCTGCTCCAGCGACAGGAGGGAGATGGGACCCCCCGTTCCTTCGCTCTATAGTTAGGGTTTGGTTTTGTAGGTCATAGTGCGTCGTTGGGGTGGTGGGAGCGGCGGTCAGACGAATAAATTTGCCTCAGCTCCACTCCCACACCGGTGGCGTCCTTCATGGCGGTGTCTCGGAGTTGATGGCATCGTGTGTTCGCCAATCTTTCAGATCGGCGGCGTTAGGGTTCATGGATGGTGTCGGTGAGGCGGCGGCGGCCCCATCAGGTGTTTGTCTCTGCTTCTGTTGTATTCCCGTTGCTGCGACGTTTTCTCTGACGTCATGGTGGAGCAGGGAGGATGTGTCGTCCAGGGATACGCACATCGCGCAAGTGACAGTTGGAAGATGGTATATCCTATACTGGGTTTGTGGTTGAAGGCTGACAGTTCTGGTTTCCACCTTCGACGTCGTAGTCGTGCAGGGGTTTCAGCTCTGGAGTTCGATGGTGTGTCCGGGGACATGTTGCCCCGGTCTGATTCTTTCAACGGTAATGGTTTTGCTTCTGGCAAACTACTTTGGAGATACCTAAAGTTGCAGTTCAGCGATGGAGCCGCGTCGAGCTCGAGTGAAGAGGTTATATGTCTTCTTTCCCTTTGGTAGTCGCTTCGATGGTATCGAAGGAGAGGGACATACGCTGGTTTTATGTGTAGGTTTATCCTATCTTTTCAGTCATGTAAGGTGAGTGTTTATATGACTTGTAACTTGATCTTTATTTTATAAATGAGACATGCATGTATTACCATGCAAAAAAATAAGGTTAATATAATTCTAAAATATTAACATACACGTCACAAAGTAAATATACAAAAATTAACCAACCAAGAAAAAATCGTGCATTCCAATGCGTAAAGTTAGACAAAGTCACGGTCGCTATATGAGTTTGAAATCAGAGCTACGCTAAACTACTTCGTACTGAAATTGAACCGCAGTCATCCGTCTCACCTTGGAATTGGGCCAGCTTTCCTTCGTACTTGCATCTTTTAATCTGTGCACCTTGCTTGTTTCGCCATGTCCAAGGACTGCTCTTGTGGGAAGGGGAGTCATTCTATCCTTTCCCTTCTCTCTCTTCGCTACAGTAGTTGAGAGCCGACTCCCGTTTTTCTCCGCCGCCCCTTTCCTTCCTTTGCTCCGGCGGGCTCGCTGGCCGGCGTGAAGATGGAATAGGTGGTCGTGCGTCCACTGTATATAGTAGATCTAGGTTTGTAGCTAGGGTGTGTGGGCGAGATGCCTGTTTTGCCTTAATGGCTTCTTTCTCCTCCTGCTCTTCTCAGCTGGTGCTTCTGCCTAGCACTAGCTGGCCGTCTCTGCCTTTTTCCGGCGAGCATCCGTGGTGGAAGCTTCATGGGATGGTGGATTCGGCGGGGAGCAGCTTAAATAAAGGCAGATCTTGGCGTCTTCGCGTCTCGAGGTGTGGTGGCGTGGATTTCTCTCTGGCCGGCCGTGGAGGCGAGGGGAGGGAATGGTGTCGTCACTTCATCGTCAGATCCGGAGTCGCTGATGCGAGGCTCGTGTCGCAGGAGTTCTGGTACCTCTTCTGCTGCGCGATGGAGAAGATGGAGCAGACTGCTGAACTCCAGAGGGTGGAGGGGGCGAGCTGCATCGTCATTTCTTCGACCTCTTCAATAAAAAGGTGCGTAAATGGCAGTGGCGATGGAGCTTCTTCTGCTCCTGTTCTTCCTCGTTCTTCTTGCCGTGGAGGTGTTGAGGAGAAGGAAGTGGGTGTTGGATGGAGCTCTGGTTTGCCTCTGCAGCAGGGGAGGAGTTTCCGCTTCTCTCGGGAGGTTCCCAACGCCGGCGAAGATATCGTCGGTGTATCCTATGGTCGAACGGCGACCTCTCCCACCTCTTGCGCCGGGGACGGTTTCTTCCGACCGGCGTCAGATGGCCATCATCAACCTCCAGGCATAGTTGCCGATGCGGAGGCCCTTGCTGGCTGTGTAGTTTGCTCCCCCTTCATCGCCCCAAGTGGTCTCGTCCCCGGTGACGATGAAGGTGACTGCACGGTGGCTTCAGTTCGCGGCGGAGAAGGAGCAGGCCTTGATTGCATTTCCATTTCTGATCTTGAGGTCCTTTGTGTAAAATGTAGGGACTGGTTTGTAATTTCTAACTTTCTTCAGTTCCTTTTTGTAAAATGTAATTCTGCCGCTGAGAATTAATGGAAATCTCTAGGTCCTTCGGGACCATCCCCTGTTCAAAAAAAAAAAAGGACTGCTCTTGTCTGTTCTTCCTATTTCCGGCTTCAATGTCTTAAATGCGTCCACTCGGATTTCTATCCTTCTCCAGGATCTCACGGTAGACTTGGCAGTCGACAAAAAACGAGTGTCGACAATAGGTAACGAAAGAGTACGCGGACCACAAGACGAGTTTAGGCTGCGACGGCAGTATTCCTTCTCACCAAGCAGTGCCATATTTTTACACAGGACCAAGGTTACACGTAGCTGGTAACTGTGCTTAGAGAAGACATAGTTACATCTTACATGGAACAAGTGTAGTAGTGTACACGTCTGAACAGTGTATCTCTTGCAAGTGTTTTACTTTTGCCACACATTTTTGTTGTTGAATAAACACTGCAGCGCTCCAGCTATCAAGCACTGATGGGTCACTTCACTTCACTCTTCTTTCTGCTCCCTGGGACAATCTTACATCTGCACAGAGGATTCCCTGGTCCAACTATTACCGGTGTATGACTATGACATTTCCAACTAGGCCGGTTTTTCTCGCTTCATCGCGATGGAACTTCAACGAAACCTTCCAGCACTTCTGTGATGGGATGGATAAATTGGCAAGTAAATACTGGATATAATTACTCTAAGAAAGTTTTATTATCATCATCGTCTGTATCTAACTCAAGCCCCTCAGCAGCTAGAAGTCTACTGATTTCATTGTTCTTGTCTTCCTCTTCTCTCTTGCGCATAAGGTCTCTCTTTCGTAGTACAAGGGTATGTCTTTTTAGAGTTGTGCTGTAGAATTCCATGGATGCCTTCCTTTCCTTGGCAATTAACCTTCTTTCCTCCTCCGGGTCAACCTGGATCAAGTAGTTTGAAGTAAACCATAGTACATGTGATTCAGAATAAAAAGCATGAGGGTAGCATGATGTGCACGCCATGCAGGATAAAGAAATTTTACCTTTGACCTAGAGAGATTTCGCGCCCTTAGCGTCAATTCTCGTTGCTGTTGCTCAGCCCAAGCAGCTACTGCCATGTCGCCCCGTTTATCAAAAGCTTTTCGCTTTTTCATTACCCACTCCATCCATGCCTCAGAAGCCTGATTAATGGAAAAAACATTTTTCAGTAATGCAAGAATACCTCATTTAAGCTGGCAGGCTCTTCAATGCACTTTAGCGCTCTCAATGACAAAATATCATAACGATAAAAGAAATTTAATCTTTCTCTGTGTTCTTCTAGTTACAAATAAGACAGTACAATGTTTAGTTATTTCAAGATGGTACGTGGGAAAGGCCAGTAACAATCTAACTTTTATTGCTATCCAATGCTTGTTGCTGAATGCCACTATTACTGTCCCAGTTTAGCAGTAATACATTTGACGATAAACCCCACTTCAAGGGTACACGGGTTAGATTACAAGGATGAAGAGGTGCTAGCTTTAACAAACTCCCTTATTCTTGGTTTCTGATGTTCATAAGGAAAAAAAACGCTATGTAATTCACATTATGTGGTTAACACTGATAGACCTTCATGAAGTTAAGACAAGTAGCAAAAAAATTAACAAACATGCAACCTCCTGCCACTTATCATAAAGTCATCACAATAGGTAAAGTAGGACTATGGAAATTCAGACCTTCATTGGGTTCACATAATGCTCTTTATCATATGCCTTTCTCCTTTCATCATCAATCAACAGCTCATATGCTGCTTGGATTTTGATGAAACGGGCTTCAGCAGTCTCTCCTTCTTCAAGGGTTCCCTTACCATCATAAACTTTGAGAGAACAAAATAATCAGATTGAATAAATTAATTTCTTTATTTGATCATGCATGTAAAATAGCATGAATCCGCCAAAAGTAGTGTCTCCTATATTCCAACGGCAACAATTTCCTCTAATGTTCAGTGTTTGCTGCACGTGAACCACCAGGCTATCACAACTTCGCTTTGTGTAGTTTGGTGCATATTCCCCAGTCAGAAGATCAGTAACTATGAATTGAGGAAGGAGACTACTTAGACAAACAACTCCCTTTTTTATATGCAAGGTCTGGAACTCTATTGTACTATCAACACTGATGTTGAGCAGAACATGCTTCTAAGACAAACAGCCCCCTTTTTTGCATACTTCTAGCATTTTTCAACTTGATATGCAGCGAAACCAGAAATCGTCCATGAAAAATGATGTTCGCTAGTACACAATGTTTAACGACTGAATCCGCATCATACAGACAAATAATTCAACTTACTAAGTCAAATACTGTGAGTGATAGACGTGCACGTATGTGTGAAGCTTACACTGTGTGGCAGACTAAACTCATTCACAAACAAACATATGCCCACATAGTACTTATTTCCATGCACCTGCATTTTATTTAGTACTAACACAATGCTTACACAAACTCTGAATAGTAAGAAAGTATGAATACACAAACATCATAGTTCCAGAGTAATATGAATTGTAAGGAAATACCACCTAATAAATAAATTAATGTGTGGAACGCACTGGATAGAACAACTGAATTATGAAAATACATATAAGTACAGAAGCGAACCATCAGGATGATAGAACTTTGCCAATCTCCTGTATGCCGTCTTTATGGTATCCTCATCAGCATCCCTGTCCAGCTCTTCGAAACACATGAACACGCATTAGTTTCACAGCTAATTCTATGACCACTCTACCCATTTCACAAGGGCATATCATAGTGGTACAACTATGAGAAATCCACAATTTTGGACCGTGCTACCGATCCACCACAGCACCAAACTCCTCGAACGATCAAAATCTAGCACTAGCATTACTTCCCAAATTTTGAACAATTGAAACCAAAATTTTGACGGAGGAAATTGACCAGCATCATATGAACAGGCAAATCAGGGATAGCAACGATAGTCCCAAATCCATGCACTTCTCTGACTAGCATAGGACATAGCTTCCTCGTACCGAGCGTCTCGTACGGGGACTTCTCCGAATCCCAGCTCGCTGCGCGCGTGGACGCCCTCCTCCGCGTGCTCCCCGCCGCCCTCGCCACCTCGTCGAGCACAGGCGCGGACGACGCTTTCGACGGGGCGCGGAAGCCCCCGCCGAGCCGCGGCGCGAATCCGAGCCGCCTGGCGCCTCGGCCGGCGGCGGCGGACGAGGAGTAGTAGGTGTGGAGGAGGGTGGAGATGGCTCGGAGGCTGCTCATCGCCGGCGACCCGGGGCTTAGGGCTAGAGCGTGGAGGAGGGAGGCCAGCCGGAGCTCGGAGCGGCGGTTGTGTGGTTGAATGGAGGGAACACCTCCTGATGGTGACACGTGGATCAGTTCTCTTCTCAATAAAGTATTTTTTTTCTGTTACGCGTATATATGTATAATATACATGAAATAGCATAAGTTTCACATTAACTGAGAAAATCCTGTCCCAAATCTTCAATTGTTTTCACAGAATTGCACGAATATTTTTACATTAAATAGCAGTGTTTTTTTAAGCCTTGCTAGAAGTACAATGATTACTATTCTTTGCTGTTGCAGGAAGAGAGCTACAACAACATGAAATCTTCGATTCTTGGTACAGTGAAGAACAGCAACATTTCAGCTATATTTATTCATTGCTGGAGATACTATACAGGTACATATATTTACAAATTACAGGCGCTGTACAGATGAGACCTGATCAGTACTACCCTACAATGTCCCTCCCTGCATATAACTCTGTTAGCTCCGTCTCTGTACATAAACCAAAGCCATATCATCAGACATCCACGCATGACGCATCCATCTAGCTGATAGTCTTGCTGTCTCAGTGTTCTTAAAGCTTAGTTTCTATGGGTACATACGCTGAAAGTTATTTCTTTTTGGCACCACTGCGAGCGAAGGTGTGCGCTCTTTCCCACTGCGCAATGTCCTCGACCTGGGATGGTGGCGGTGGTAGGATCTCGCGCTCTACCATGTCCCAGCCACGCTCTACTATATCCCAGCCATCGGCAATGTTGTTTACTGCTCCACCATGCTTCGGCGGTTTACCCGTGTACAGGAAGCTTGCGTTCGAGTTCAGGAGGAGGTTATCTAGAGAACTCGGCTGGTTCAAATAGCGATTATATCAGTGATGAGTTGAAGGTAGATGTGATGCGAGCAAAAAAATGCAGAGTGGGAATTTACCATGATAGCTGTGTGTGTGCTGTCCATCATACTGCTGTTAGATGAGATGGCAGAACTCGCCTTCCATATTGATCTGTTTAGCTGCTGTGCTTGCTTTTCTGATCTGCAAATAGAATGTAGGATCATTCGACCCTTCTTTTTTTTTGTAAATTCATGCGCCCCTTATAATAAACTTTTATTAGTTGCAAATATGACTATATAATCTTTAGGTGTGCGTTTTCAGCAGTTATGAGAAAGATAAACAATACAACTTGCAAGTTTGAGCAGATTCTGGAAGACCTATGTACACTGATGAGAACCAGTATATGCTTGAGAAATATAGTTGTACCTTGAGGCTATGTTTGATTCAAGAGCAGCTCGAAGGGCCTTCGAAGATGATAACATATGAAGCATCTTTGCAAATGCATCAAAAGTAGAAAGATTGGATGGCACATCCAAGCCCAATGAGTTATAGTAGTACGCAGTTATGGCGGAAACACTTGTCTTCAGTAGTGCTATTCCTCTTTGCAGGTCTTGATGCCTCTCCGTTGAGTGAGAAGATGCAGCTGAGAAGTTAAAGCTATTGCTTCTCTTGGAGTCAAAAAATGATTTCTTATCAGAGTCCACAGAGTCAACACCAAAGTTACCCGAACCACTTTCTGTCCATGAATTTTCCTCGCCAACAGAGCAATTATTTTGCCTAGGCACAAAGAGTGGGTAAACCTTGCTGGAAAAGAAAAAAAGTCTCACGTCAGAGAAGATGTAAAGTGTTCGGAGACACAGATGTGGCCTTATCCTTGAGATGGTACCTCTGGGATTGTCGTGTGCTCCAGTAGGAACTCCGTTGCCATATACGGGAACATGAAGCCTAATACATCACACGTAAAATATATTAGCCACGGAACCAAACTGGATTACATCATGCGGCTACTCATGCAGAGATATAAACAAGCACAACTTGCAACATATGTACATAGTTTGCATAAAAATGCCACGTGAAGGATCAATCCTGCAATGTGCTATACTTGGCTCAGACGAGTTATATTACAAAAGAGATCTTGACAAAAATAACTATATTTACAGGACAAGAATTGACTTTTATTACTCATACTACCGTTAGAAGTCATATTATTTACCAACAGGATTAGCTAACTGGGATCTTCTGATATTCGCATGCTAACTTCAAGAGAAGGCATTGATAATAGATTAAGGGCGCACAATTGGATCTTACCCCAAAGCCAGCTACATGAAGGGCTGGCGCAGATAGGATAGGAATTGCAATGCTGAGGACTTGTAACATGTACCTGTAACAAGACATTAAGTTAAACAAGATTCAGAACTAAATCCAAATGGTATTATTTGCAGATTCTTCTACCAAACAACTTAACAACCTAATACGACAATATTCCCATAGGATTTAAAATGGTTGTCAGTCTTGTAGATAACAAGGTAAAGTATTAAACACCATAGATAGCATTCTCTGGTATTATCTTGCACTGATGTTTACTTCAATAAGCTAACGAAAATCGATAGCATTCTTTGCTGTTCAGAAAGCTCTCTGATTTTCTTCAGAAACATGAAAACCTTGTATGAGTTTTGACATAATTGGGCAGAAAGCATAAGGGTGATGTTTACAAAGGACCATGAATCATAACAGAATAGTCATTCTTTTAATAGTAATCAAGAGCGTCGCACTACAGCTAACTATATAAGTGAATTAGAGACTATGACTATCAGAACAATAAGTAATTCGAGTAAAGAAGTATAACCCCAAAGAAGCTGATAGCTCTTCTGATGGAACTGAATGCGGATCAAGACCGCGAGGTAGACGAATACCGCATATAGCATCATATGGATCACTTCGGCCATCCTTCTTTTCTCCTTCTATAATAGCCTACAAACGAAAGAGTACATATATAAATCCTTACCTAACCTATGCATGGTAACTCATGTAACATTAGTACATTACATAGCATAACAACTAACTTTCCTTTTGGAGGTGCTGAAATTCAGTAAGTGAATATGCAATGACAAAAACACTAACATATCAAGCTAGCACATGAAAGATGCAACAGTAAATTAGTCACAGTGATATTCTCCAAATATGACAAGAGTTGAATCTTGCACGGTGAAGTTCTCACATAACATACATATACAGGAATAAAACATAAACCCACTAAACTCAAATACCATAGTACTTACTCGTCGCATTGGGAACAATCTACAAAGCTGCTTTATAGCTTTGGACTGCCTTTTAAGACGTTCCGAGGTAGTTGCCATCTGTCAATAAAGTATAAACCTTTCAGTTAAAAGGCCCAAGCACACATAAATTATGGAGATAAACAATGTCTTGATACACAGGTCAAACAAGTAAGAAACTGAGAGGCGTGTTAAAGACTCACAAGACCCATTTGCGCTGCTTTCATGGCA
Source organism: Puccinellia tenuiflora (assembly GCA_012064385.1). Taxonomy (NCBI): domain Eukaryota; kingdom Viridiplantae; phylum Streptophyta; class Magnoliopsida; order Poales; family Poaceae; genus Puccinellia; species Puccinellia tenuiflora. The sequence goes on along the minus strand of QRDG01001505.1, from coordinate 827,781 downwards.
TTGGTGTGCATCGTCAATGAATCAGCTTGCTTTGTTTTTAGCTAAGATGGGGGACAGATGTATGCAGGATCAGTAATTTATTAGTAGTGAATTTACTTTTAATCAAAGGGTAATACTAAGAAAGATGATTTTACCGTAATAATACCCAAACTCAATGTATCCATTTTCGTCTTGTGACCACTCGATCCCTGCTGAACCTTCTTCTTCTCTGCAAAAACATCAATGACCACAACTCAGTACTGCTAACTGGCAGCATGCAACAAGATAACACACATTAGAGCAAAAGAGATCAACCTATCGCAGTTCTACTCGTCAACTCACGGAGCCGATCCCTCAGCTCCTTGATGTCCTGAGCTTTGCTCACTCTCCAGCTCCTTTGCTCCTCCGCTTTCCTCTGACAGAAATAGACAAAACCGGTAAAGTTATACTCTGTCTGTACAACATTTCATTCTAAGAAATATATAATTAGTCCGTACAGTTCTCCAACAAACACCAATTCTACCCAATTCTAACATGATAAATCGAGCTACATCACTCTAGGTTCGGGTGTGTACTGCACTTAAATGCGCATCACGCTAATTACCTATGCAACATAGGTTAAACTGAGATTCCAAGCCTGACGCACAAATACATGGAAAGCAACCAATGGGAGTCTGAAACCCCGAGGAACTAATCGGAGGGAGGGGTTGAGTCAGGTAGAGCGAGAGCGGCGAACCTTGGCCTCGAGGCGCGCGGCGATGCGGGATTGGAGGGAGTCGCGGAGGTTCCTCATCAAGCGCAGCCTCGTGTGGTACTCAGACAGCCTGCGCAGACCCAAAATCGAACACAGGGGCGGGTGAGGGTTACGTCCGAAATAGGCAAAACTTTGATGGAATCGGTTGATGGGTGGCGGGGCGAAGGGCGTGTACCTCGTGTTGACGCACGCGGCGCAGCAGGAGGGGAGGTTGGATCCCTCGCATAGCGCGCAGCAGCTGCTGCTGCCCCGCCGGGACGCCATCGTCTCGCGCCCAATTCGACGGGAGGGCTGCGACGGCGGCGGAGGAGGTCGGTTCACCGGGTGCGCGGCGGTGCTGGGGCGAGGAGCGGCGCTGTCGCGGCAGGGGCGAGGCTGCGCCAAGTCGTTTGCGTGCGTGAGGAAGGGGATGCAGGGGAGAGAGGAGAGAGATAAACTGGCGTAGAGACAGAGACAACGAGTCGACGACGACGACGGGAGCTTCTCCCTCTCGCCCGGGCGATGCCCTGGTGCCGTTTCGCAAAAGGATCGCTCGATTGGGCCTAGATGGCGACGGCCCATTTATCTCGCAACAAAAAATATGATTTAACTAATAGCTTTGGTATGTTTCGTAACGATGGACGGACCCTACGCGGTCTGTAGTTTCCTTCTGACCATGTCTTGTTACGGCTAGCTATGATGTTTCTACTGACTGCCTCTTTTTTCGTGGCTTGTTCCCCATATTTTGTCATACTAAAAAAATGAAAATACATTGCAGTCAATGTACATCAAATTCACGTACATGAAAATTTTCTTGGGAATTCGTGTTTTGGTACAAAACAAAAAAAATGAAAAAAAAACCTAAATAGAAAATAATAACAAATCGAAAATGTGGGTAAAACTAAAAATAATAGTGAACCAAAAATACCAGTGAACTAAAAAATGCCGATGAACTGAGAATCATAGTGAACAGAAAATAAGAGTGAACCAAAAAATGTCAGTGAACGGAAAAATAATAGTGAACCAAAAAGTACCGATGAACCGAAAATGTTCAGTGAACCAAAAATAATAGTGCACCAAAAATACCGACGAATCGAAAAATGTAAGTGAACCAAAAGTAATAGTGAACCAAAAATGTCTATGAACAAAAAATACCGGTGAACCGAAAATGATGCAGAGCGAAAATGTCGGTGAACCAAAAAAATGGTAAACCAAAAATGCCGATGAACCGAAAATGTAAGTGAACCAAAAATACAAATGAACCGAAAATGTTCGTGAACCAAAAATAATAGTGAACAAAAAATGCCGAAAATGATGTCGGTGAACCGAAAATAACAGTGAACCGAAAATGCCGTTGAACCGAAAATGATGCGGAACGAAAATGTCAGTAAACCCAAAAAAATAGTAAACCAAAAATACCGATGAACCTAAAATGTAAGTGAACCAAAAAATATTATTGAACCAAAAATAATAGTGAACCAAAAATGCCGACGAACCGAAAATGTCCGTGAACCAAAAATAATAGTGAACAAAAATACCGAAAATGATGTCGGTGAACCAAAAATAACAGTGAACCAAAAATGCCGGTGAACCGAAAATGATGCGGAACCGAAAATTTCGGTGAACCAAAAATACAAGTGAACCAAAAATAATAGTGAACTAAAAAATGCCGCTGAACCAAAAATGCCGGTGAATCGATAATAACAGTGAACTAAAAATAATAGTGAACCAAAAAAAGTCAACCGAAAAATACCGATGAACCAAAAATGTGAGTGAACCAAAAAAAATAATAGTACACCAAAATGCTAGTGAAACCGAAAATGTCAGTGAACCAAAAAAATAATAGTGAACCAAAAATATATAGTCAACCGAAAAATGCCGATGTGTTTAGTGAACCAAAAAATAATAGTGTATGTCGTCGCGGTAAACCGCGACAACATCCCCTCCCGACTTGGCTTACCTAAGCCGCTGCTTCATTGAGACGCACGGTTCGTCTCCGACTCGCCGAGACCATAAGACGGCCGACTGTTTCCGTCACGTGGTCGTCTCCGTCTCCGTTGTCACAGTTTACCGCGCCGACGTCCACTTCCGACTCCCTCACGGCTCGTCTTCGTGTCCGTCGTCGCGTACCGCGACGACGTCCACTCCCGACTCGGGTTACCCTAAGCCGCTGCTTCCTTGAGACGAACGGCTCGTCTCCGACTCGCCGCGACCCTAAGACGGCCGGCCGGTTCCGTCACGTGGTCGTCTCCGTGTCCGTCGTCGCTGCCGCGCCAACGTCCACTTCCGACTCCCTCACGGCTCGTCTTCGTGTCCGTCGTCGCAGTAAACCGCGACGAAGTCCACTCCCGACTCGGGTTAGCCTAAGTCGCTGCTTACTTGAGACGCACGCTCGTCGAAAAAATCATTTAAAACTAGACGAAAAATTATTTAAAACTAGATGAAAAATAATAATGGAATATACAATATTTAAAGAAAACGGTATAAAAAAAAGGAAAGGAAAACAGAAAGAAAAAACATACTAAAATAAAATACAAGGAAAATAAAAAGAAAAAACACGACACAGAACGGAAGGAAGCACGCTTGAAAGTGCATGGTTGCCCCCATGCATGGTTTTGGTAATTAATGACAATCTCTATGGACTAATATTTACATTGAGCTATATTTATAGGTGTCCATTTGCTTGCTTGTCTCCATTTGTTGGAGTCAAGGTCTTGCTTGCTCTCCATGTGTTGGAGTCAAGCTCAAGGGAAGAAGATCATTTGTTGATCAAGGCCACGTGAAGATATGCCAAAGAGGTGCTTCTCCCATCTTGGTGTATGGGGGAGCGTCATGTGAATCTTCACCAAGCGAAGCGCAATAAAGAAAGGTGGTGCGTCTTGAGGAGTTGAAGATTGTCTTCATCGACCTGAAGTGGTTTAAGCGCAAGGCAAAGGTATGATCTTTCTAGGGTTTCTATTTTACCGGTCTCGTGATGTTTAGTGAGAGACCGGGTTATAGGATAGATAGCCGTACTATAAAGAGGGGCTCTCGACCGAGTATCATGATCGTATCGTTCGTGGAGAGCTCAAACCTTTGCATCCATGCAATCATCTTTATTGGTTCTTATTTGGCTTTTATCCATGTGAGAACTTAGAGCTTGTGTTCATCTCCATACCAAGCTCTAGTTCACCAAAAACGGATTTAATGAATATCTTCTTGCGTTTTTGGTTTTGGAGGTTTTTACCGACTTGTCTCTTCTATGAGAGGTCAAACTCTCTCCTTATATTTTCCTCCTCACATGATAGACTATGATGTGTATATGCATGATCTTGTAGGGCTTGTGATTATCTTCGAAACAAGCCCAAGATCATGGAAAACAGAGTCTTGATGAAAAGCTTGTGCATTTTCCGTTTTGGAGATTTTGCCGGTTCATCCGTTTGGAAGGTTTCACCTTTCTAACCCTTTGCACAATCTCCCTTGCTTTTTGTAGTGTAAGCTCTTGTCGTCCTCTTTTCCAACAAAATTGGATTCACTCGATTCGGAGCTTCCACGCAAAAGTTATTCAGTTTCAGGGTTCTGCTGTTTTTCAGTTACCGGAAGTACCGGCCAATCGGGCGGTATTACCGCTCGGAACTTTCGGAGCCCAGTACCGCTTACGAAAGTTGGGTACTGGACTCAAACGGATGTACCACCGGAAGTAGCATCGGTGCTCCCAGCCGTTGGGGCTGTTTTTACGTGGGGTGGTAGTACCGCCCCTTGGGCCGGTACTTCCGCTCCTGCGGGAATCTGAGCCCAACGGCCAGATTTCCCAGGGCACCTATTTAAGTGCCCCTTCTTCCCCAACGGTCCTAAGCTTCTTCGTGAACCTTTTGCTCTCTCTCTCCTCCATTGTTGCACATCTTTGAGAGCTTGATTCCTCCACTTCCCTCCAATGATTCTTGCCCATCTTTAGGGAAACAAGAGAGGAGATCTAGATCTACCATTCCACCAATCAAATTCTCCTCTAAGTGAGGGGAACCTTGTGGATCTAGATTTGGGGTTGCTTTGTGTTCATCCCCTTTGTTCTTCCTCTCTTATTCCCCCCAAAGCATTTGTTGCTTGGTTGGAATTTGAGAGTGAAGGACTTGACCACTTCGTGTGTTCTTGCCTCTTGCATTAGTTGCATCGGGTTGCTCTCTCCACGGTGATACGTGAAGTTGAAGGTTGAAGAGCTTGTTACTCTTAGGTGCATTGTGTTCCCAAGAGCTTGTTTCCTCTTGGGTGCATTGTGTACCCTAGACGGTTGGAGGTGCCACGAAGCCTTCGAGTTGTGAAGCTTCGGCACGAGTTTGGGAGCCCCAAATTAAGTTGTGGGTGTGTCCCCCAAGAGAAGTTGTAAAGGGCTCCGGAATCCGCCCCGAAGGATTCCGATAGTGGAAGGTGAACCAATCCCTTGGGTGAGGTTCATCGGAGAATAGGGTGAGGCCTTTGTGACATCTTGAGTAGGCCTCTTGTGGCGAGCTCACACCCCTCCAACCAGACGTACTCCCTTAACAAGGAGGAACTTGGGAATACATCCTCGTCTCCGCGTGCCTCGGTTATTTCTATAACCGAGCTTTACTTATGCAATTTACATTGTGATAGCCTTCGTGCTTGAAGTTCTTATCTTGCTATCACCTTGTTGTTTGTATTGCTTAGCATAAGTTGTTGGTGCACATAGGTGAGCCTAGTAATTAGGTTGTTGGCTTGTTAATTTAAACACATAGTTTTATTCCGCAATTATAAAGCCCCTAATTAGAAAAAGTGTTAATCGCCTATTCACCCCCCTCTAGGCGACATCTCGGGCATAGTTATTTTTTCAACGCTGAGAGAAGAAAAAGTGATTTCCTTCGCTCTAACTGGCTGAGCTGCAACCATCGATTGAAGGCATGCGATCGTACTATGAGCGAGGGAACTATTAAATGGGCTGAGCCCGCGATGAAAAACCTTCAGCGAAACGGTGGTAGGAATCGCTCGGGTGATACCGAGCAGATTCCACGACGACGAGTGGCCTTTTCCTCTTACATATCGTATTGGGCTGATATAATACATGGGCCGTGACCCGAGCTGGAAACCTGGAACTCATATGTCCGGGAAATCGTTAAAAAAAGGGAACCCTTCGCGAAGGGAACTTTGCGAACGCTCTCCTCGCGCCAAGTGGCGCCTTCTCCTTTGTGTTGTTGTTTGAATATTCGCCACGTGTCGCAACCGGAGTTAAAGTGGGGAGGAAGAGGGATAAAAGAAGAGTACGGGTGAGAGGGAGTTTCCCTTTTATTTTTTTGAACCGAAGTTGAAAAACGAAATATCTTGAGAACCGCTTATCAAAATTACAAACCGTTCTCACTTTCGAACTACTCGCGTCGAGATCTTCAAAACTAGATCCCGTGTCGATATGTTTTGATGAAATTTTTTTTTGTACATTCAAAAGTTGAATACTTATACATTCGGTTTGAACGTACTCGTACTTCGGGTTTCAACGTACTCGTACTTTCGCTGTCAACGTACTTTGTACTCTGTTTTTTGTTTATTTGTACTCGGTGGGGGTAGCTTGTCCCTTTTATTTTTTTGAACCGAAATTTAAAAACGAAATATCTTTAGAACCGGTTATCCGAATTACGAACCGTTTTCACTTTTGAACTTCTCGCGTCGAGATCTTCAAAACTAGATCCCATATCTATAGGTTTTGACGAACTTTTTTTTTTTTGTACATCCAAAAATTGAATACCTGTACATTCGGTTTGAATGTACCTGTACTTCGGGTTTGAACGTACTTGTATTTCCGCTGTCAACGTACTTTGTACTCCGTTTTTCTATGTACTTATAGACCCTCTTCGCAGTAATCTGTACATCCGGATCGTTATACTCTGTACTTTCTGTTATATATACTCTGTACTTTCATGTGGCGCGTTAGCGTAGGCGTTAGGGTACGGAGGATTCGTCGTCGTTAGCGTCGACGAGCGATGAATCCTCCGTACCCTAACGCCCCGAGGTTGAGTCCGCCCGTACGCCGCGGTAGCGGCGACGGGGGACGAAACCGAGTCGCTAGATCATAAAAACGTTGTAACTTATATATATATAACTTAGGGTTTAAGGTGGGGGTGACAATTAAGCCAATTTATATACCGGTATGTAAGAGAGATTTAGATTTAATTTGTTTGTACATTTGGTTCTGTACATTTAATTATGTGTAGTTTGTACATTTTGCGTTTGTATATTTGCTGGACAACTGAAGCAACGAGGTGCAGCGGACGGTTGGCGCGCTCGTACGTGGGGAGCATCGCGCGCCTCATACGCTCGTATGGTCGGCTTTGCGCGTTCGTACGCGAGCCTGACAGCTGCGACGCTGTACATCGACCGCGGGAGATGTACATCGCGGGGGCTTTTCCAGGCGTCGATACGGACACGTCGCGGGGGGCTTCGGCCGGCCACCACGCGGGCCAAGGCGCGTGCATGCGCGGGTGCTTCGCCCAAGAGGCCGCACACGCAGGGATGATTCGGCCGCGCGTCCGCTCATCAGACGAGCAGCACGTGGCGCTCTCCGGTACGTCGACTGCGCTTTACGAAGGGTTACCTTTTTTTAGTTATACCCATATGCCCGACATTTACGTATTCTTTTTTTTTTGCTAAATATGGCCCCTCGGCTAAATTGATCTTGCTTTTGGCCCTGTCCAAAACTATTTTTCAATCTGGCCCCCTGAGGTCGGCTCCAACAAGAATGAAGCCGACCTATACACCAATAGGGATAGAGCCGACCTTCTTAGGAAAAGTTCCGGCACTGAAACAAGGATTCATCGTCAATGAGTATAGGACCGAACTGCACAAGATCAACTCCATCCTTTTTGGCGTCGAACCTGGGGTCAAATTTAGAAATAGTTTTGAGGAGGAGTCAGATATGTGTTACGTTTCTCAAAAGGGACAGATTTGTCAAAGAATACCCGACTCACCTTATCGATGGATCTCGTACGCCAAACACTGACGTACATGATCATCTCCGCACCGCCACGTCGAAATCATCGAAATCAAGGGACCTTGCGGGAGTTCAAACTTCAGTGGAGAGGCGGCTGTCGTGCACTCCTATCCAGGAGCGGCGTCGATGCGCTTGGGGGGGCGGGTGCCGGCAGTGGTGGATCTTGCACTGAGATCCCCTCTGGCGCAAGGGGGAGGCCGATGGGAACTGGAGACGGGCCACGTGCGGGTGAAAGCCGCAAGTGCCTCAAGCTAGGGCGGCACACGGTGGAAGACACGGGTCTGAGCGGCGGTGCAGTTAGACTGGTTATCCTGAATCAGACGATGGCGACACCATCAGTGCCATTCTCCCTCTTGGGACATCTTTTTGGTGTGTGTGTTGGTTGGACGGGTCTGGAGGTGGAGCGGTGTTGCATCTACCACATCGATGACGGCGAGTCTCGACGGCATGGCGTAGCGGGGTCACCGAGATGAACATGTGATGATGAACGTGCGCGGGATGGTGGTGTTGTCTTTGACATGCCTGTCATAATTTGTGTGTTGATCTCTTCTCTGGAAATGGGTCGACGAATGACGACACCTGCGATTTATGGAGCATGCACATGTCGTGCGTCCTACAGGCCTGCTGGACCGGTTATGTACTCCCGGTTAGCCATAAAGCGGCTCGGTCATGCCACCGGATCTAGCTGGTGGGGTTCGTTGCGAGGTCACGCCTAAGGTCTCGATGGCATGACCATCCTCATTATCAGTCTTATAGGTATGATGACATTTGTCATCAGGAAGTTGGCTTCGACTTGTTGATTGATGTATGTTTTTATCAGACTTTATTGGATAATCTAATAGAAGGTTATATGAATCAAAAAGAGGATGGGAAATTCAACCTCCTTAAAAGAAATTCTAAGAAACATATTGCTAGTACTGGTTTTTCTTAATAATACATTTTTTAATTCATTTTGAGAAATAATATGCGTTTTGAAACTTTTCGAAGAAAGCCGATTGGTACTGGTTGGTCACAACGAAGCTGATCGGCCATCGCGAAGCTCACATGTTGTGGACCTGGGTCGTCGGCTTGGACGAAACCGACAAGTCCCTGAGAAGGTCACGCGAGAGCAGGTGCTCGAGACGGACGCGAAGCTCGCCGTGGCGTCCCTGCGGACTAGAGTACGTGGCCGTAGGTTCATGCCGGCGCGCGCACTAGGCTCGGCGAGGCCGTGCCGTGCGACACCAAGCTCGCCGGCGACGTCAAGCACTCCGCGCATCCTTGCCCAACGGCGGGCCAGGACCTGGTCGTCGAGAGCGTCGACCTGGAGGTGACGGCGGCCCGTCGGCCGTCGCGCATCACGCTCGCAAGCTCTCCCGCTCGTGCTAGCTAGCTCGCCGCGCTCGCGTGCTCTCCCGCTCGTGCCAGCTGCGCGCCTGCGAGTGCTAGCTAGCTAGCTGCGCGTCCTCGTGTGCTAGCCGCGCCGGCCACTAGCAGGCACACACGCCATGGCCACCAGTCGCCGTTCTCGGCTGCGCCGCCGCCCCGCGCGCACGACCGCAACTTCGTGCCGCTTGATCAGCTGACCACCGGCGCGGAGGCAAGCATGAACAGCACGCAAGTACTTTGGCCACACCCGGCCGGCGCCGCCACGAGCTCCACAGTCAACATCGGCGGCCTCGCGCGCGAGCGCGCCATCTCGTCGGGTCCCCGCCTTCCGCGCGCCGGGCTCGCTTCTCGTCCTCCACCGCGGCATGCAACTGTCGGCTTTGCCAAAGCTGACTAGGTCTGGTCGGCTTGGCCTAAGCCGATTGACAGTGAGCACTCAGGCCGACGAGCTGGTCGGTTTCACCCAGGCCGATAGGGGTATATTGGCTTTGCCAAAGCCGAGGCTGTATTATTTTTGCAAATTCTTCAGAATACGTATTATTTCTCGAAATTGTTTTAAAAAATTATTATTTAAAAAATGGGCAGTAGTACAATAAGTGTGCAGACTTCCAATTACGATAGCACAACATACTCAAACAGCAAAGCATAGTTTATTAGACAAAATAGCCACACACTTAACAAATTCCACTCTCAATTCAGTCATCCACAAGTTATAATATTGACAGAAATGAGCGATACAACATCTTTTACCTTTCTAACTCGGCACTGTCGTGCATGAAGAACTGGGAGAGAACCATTCTCCAAGTCAGCATAGTTTGCACTCTGCGTTACAGAGAATTAACACCACGAACATGTCACATTCCACTCTTAGCTCCATTCATCCCACAAGTCATATTACCAGCACGAACGAGCAAAAAATCACCGCTCCATACACTCCAGCACAACGAATGGTGAAATCATTGTTCCATAACCGACATCCATGACTGTTTGGTTTTGTTTGGGTGGCGCATGGTCTAGCACAAAGAGGACTATGTATGGTTAAAGGGGCTGAACTCCTGGGCTGGCAAGTTACTACTGCTGTGGAGGCACCTCAGGCTTCATCAGTTTGGAGTCGCAGGCCACAATCTTCACCTTGCCGATATTCTCAGAAATCTCTTCGTTCTTGAACGTCGCGTCTCTTAGATTGAAAGTCCAGACGTGGTCGCAGTACCTGTAGGTGCGCAGATTGCCCTGCCAAGACAAGAGAGAGAGAGAATCATGTAAATGCAGCCGGTGGATGGGAAGATGATTACATTCTAAAACATATTTAAGCGTAGTAAATGTGGTAAACACAAAGCAAAACTAGATGAAACATTGTGTAACTGGGAGATGAGGCGAGATGCTAGTCCTGCTAGAGGGTGGTATTCTGAATTTTGCTGAATTACCAGGGAGAACTGTTTGAGTCTTTTTTTTTTTTTTTTGAAACGGATTGAGTCATGCTTTGACATGTAGAAGTATTGATTTTAGTAACAAACAACATAATCTAGAAGCACGCCAGGCCATGCAAAAATATGAGTGTTGTTTCCGGAATTGTTTCCTAGTTTGGATACAGAATATAAGTAACGCGAATTGTTTGACTCGAGTCAGTAACGCGAAGATATCATTACTCATGACATCAATACGTAACACATAGGAATGTTGTTCTCCAAAATTTAGCAAGACATTCGAATAGTATTAGGAAATGATTGCGTGAAACTATCGTTAGCAAGATAAATATTAAATTACCAGTAGGTCTAAATACAAGTCACGGACTAGACAGGAAATCCACATACTTGCATGCGACCATGTTACAGTACGGTTTACCCCTGATGCTAAGCAATAAAAGGTGTATTTCTTCAATAGTATTTCGGGCGGCATGTACATATTCACCGCTGCTGAATCTAAAAATTGGTATTTATTTACCATAAATTGACTTAATTTGCAGAACTGACTTGTAAATGACACAGTCATCAAGTAGAAGACACAGAAAAAACAGTAGCAGCACGCAACATCCTAATTAGCATCAGAATTACTACATTGAAACTGACAAGAACATATCTTTGCATTCCCTCAAACCTCTACAGTTTACCAAATCATTAGCAGCAGCATGACAAAAAGAGGCATATGTTGCCAAACCTTTACACCAGAATTATTTCCTGGGTTCAGTACAGAAAAGAAGTTATTCTACTTCAGTCAGTAAGGATTAAGGAATTTGTCATTCCACATGATATCAATACAGAACACACAAGTATGTTGTTCTCCAAAAGCTAGCAAAAGATTCAAATAGTACATGGAAATGACTGCAGGAAATTACCATATGCTAAGTTAGCAAGAAACAAATAATTATCCATATAGGTCCACATATAAGTTAGGAACAGCCGAACAGGAAAGTCCACATGCTGATCATGCTGCAGACAGTTTAACTTTGATCCTAAGCAATCAACATCAGCACATATTTACATTTTTTTATTTTTCAGGAAAAGCAAACAAATCCCACAAAATATGATGCACAATTTTATTTCCGTGTCCAAGAGACGGTTTAACCAATTGCTTAATTTGGCTATTAATCAAGTTCAGGTTTCTTTACAGAAAATGAAACCCATTAGACCGATGACCTGTGGTGACTTGGAGAATGACATGCCAGGTTTTTCACTACTTCATAAGTACACAAGTACTGTTTGGATCATTACAGCTAACTGCACTGGCAGGTAATAACAAACATGGTATCTCAGCATTCCCTTATAACATCCACAGTGATAAGAAATAAGAGGCATATGGTGTTGCCAAACAGAGATGGCATATTTGTAACATCGTACCTTGAAGAAGGCATTGCTCGTCACCTTCTGCTCCAGCACGGTGCTCATGGACTAAAATCAGCAAGACCATGCACGCACGGTCAAAACACCCGGGGTTTAGAACATGTGTGAGCATGCAGTTAGCGTTCACGGCCGAACGAACCTCGTCGAACTGCAGTTGGACGAGGATGGCGAGCTCGGGGATGAGCTTGCCGCTCATGACCATCTCGTCCAGCGTCTCCGAGAGGATCTTTCCGATCACGGTGCTCCTGTACAACTCCAAGACGACCATCCTCCTTCCCTCCCCGATCCCTTTCCTGCCACGGAACAGTATCAGGATTCAGAACAGCACAGCCAGTTTCAGTAAGACCACCTCACGCTTGAACCGGAATCATCGACCGTGGCATGGCACACAGAACTCACGGATTTTCACCAGTATTTGTCAAATCATGCCACAAATTAGGTAACCACAAAAATTCTCGTCAAGCAACTCAACTCCCAGATCGCTCCCTGCCTCGCGGCTTCGATCGCCGCCGGCGCGGCCGAATCACCCCGCGGCTACCAGCAACAAACCCCCTCGCTGAAAACTAACAGCGCGCGAATCAAATCGAACAGCGGACAGGCAGGCTCTTATACTCTCGCGCACGGCGCATCCCGCCACCGACGCGGCGGGAAAACGAGGCTCGGTTTCCCTCCCTCCTTCCCTCCCGCAGCAACCAAAAACCCCGCCAAAAAAAGCACACGAATCGAACCGCGGGGAGGCAGGCAGGCAGGCAGGCTCTTACCGCGCGTGCGCGCCGGCGGTTGGTTCGGCTCGGCTCCCTTCCCGGCGGGACCGGTCGGTGCGGTGGTCGGAGGGCGAGGCGCTTCGGATCTGGGACGGCGAGAGAGCGAGGCCACGAAGGTTGGAGGGAGCAAGAGCCGAGGTGGAGGAATTCGAAATGGGGCTGGTTATATACGGACAGAGGCGGACAAATGGGTCCCGTCTCTAGGAAGTTTGTTTTCTGAAAACAATGGAAAATAATATTTAAAAGTTTAAATAAAAACAGGAAATAAATCTTAGAAGTAGATAATGAGAAACTCTACTAGTGTGCAAAGATCTAATCCGAACTTCTTGTATTCTGGGCAGAACAAAGATGATAAATGGATGGGTCAAAGGCACATTTCACATTTTTAAAACTTGAATTTTTTTAATTTTGTATTTTTTGTGTAGCCCATAGTACAAATAAATTTTGGACTGAGATTTTGTGTGATGGTAGTTCTTAACATTACATACGCTCAAAATGTTTCTTCCGGTTTTTCAAAACTTACAAATACCGATTTCGAAAATTTTAAAATAACGGCCACCATGGGGCTCGAGCTCCATTTGTGGTTTCCACTCCCATTGCGGCTATTCGGAGGTAGAGTGGGGCTATTGTTTTGATGGGGGTGCGGCTATTTGTTTGTCTCGCTTCGTTTTGCTCCTACTACATTTGTGTATTATTTTATTTTATTTGGAAAATTATTATTTCTCAACGAAATTTGGTTATTTTTTAAATTAGCAAAAAAAAACACTAACTCAAGTGATTTTTCGTTATTTTTGCACCACTAGAAGGATTTTATGTTGGTTGCTGTAGGTCTGAGTCTGACCAACGTTTGAGGATTTATGTTATTTTTCACTAATTTTGTCGGTCCCATCCTCCACCCCTCGGACGCCACGTCATTTTGGCCAAGCCTTCACCGTTCATGCGCTCCCAAATGGAAGCATATTGTTATATCATGATAGTATTTCTGTTTCAACTATATATATATGATGTTTTAGCTATTTACATACGAACTACATACAAATATATATAGATGTAATTTATGTGTAGATTCATTCATTTTGCTCCTTATGTAGTCCACGTATAAATAGGTAAAACATTGTTATATTATGATACGGAGTGTAGCATGATGGTCTACATGATACTCCTACATGCACTACAGTTTCATTTTTCTGCAACGTTGTAAAATATGACGGAACGGTGACACAAAAGGTGCGACACGTGTATCATACCAGCAGTTCATATGTCAAACACCAATGCACTTCCAATCTAAACTGCAACAGACACGCACAAACCTTCCTAGCGAATTACAAAGCATGCCAATATCAGAACCATATGACTGAAACTTGGGACTGCAGGGGAAATGCTTTCACTCGGCAGCTCAACCAGTAAGACAATATACGCATTAACAGAAGTTCGTGAAAATACAAGTTGCACGTCATTCAACTGATCCAAAAGGTGACGAGTTAGTAATCTAAATTGGCACGTTTTCTGGGGAAGAGGAGAAGCGAAACTAGAGGTGCTAGTTCAATTTACACTAGGACTACTCGGTCATCAAACAAAGACCTAGCAAAGTTTCTTCACAAAATATCTCAGCTGGTACTTCGTGCGAACTGCTGCAACGGAAACGGTCGGGTCACTAGAAGAGAATCTGCTGATCTGCCAATTGTGCCTGAAGAAGAAACTAATAAGTACGACAATTTCCGTAATCCTCGGCTCATAACATCAATGACAACCACAAGGGACCAACATACCAGTCAGAGCAGCAGATTCCAGTCCCCTACCCTCTCCTCCATCGGCTGCGAGCTGCGAGCTTTGCTGCCACCTCTTCTTCTGATAAGGGCAAGTAGTAAATCATTGGAGAGGCCTGTGTCCTCTTGAAGAGATCATCAAGTGTCATTGCACGTAATTCAGGTTCTTTTGGAGGGGGCGGAAGCATCTCCCTTTGCGGCCTGGGGTTAGAGGTAGGAAACAGCTTAGCAAGAGGTTGTGGATCAGGTAACAAACCCCTTGAGGTACCAGCGCCATGGGGAAGCATGGTTTGCTTAGCCTTCAGTTGTTCGAAGGCTACTGCCGTTGGTGCTGTATCCGTGCCGAGGCTGAGAAGCACTGGCGGTGGAGGAGGGTGTTCAAGTTTGAGCGTCACCTCATGTGGATCAACAAACTCAGCAACTAAGTAATTGCCATTGTTTAGGGGCCATTGGAGGTTGTAAACCGCATTCCTGGTAGCCACAGCTTCATCCACTGAAGAGTACTGTGGATTAGATGTACAAGTTAGGACAAACAGGCAAGTCAACACCATAGCATTATCAAATTTGGAATAAAGCGTAAAGCAAGTAGCACATCACAAAATGCTTTGAACCAACAATAAGGCAAGACAAGGTTAACTTCTCAGTTTTGCATTCTTTATGCAGCGACCAAAACCATCTTCTAACTACCATAGAAAAAAAGTTAATTAATGCTTACACCAAGTCCACGTCAAAAAGCAACTAGTCAGGAACGGACTCTATTAGCAGCGAATGACTGAAGCACAAATATGCTTGTTATCACATGAAAGAAAGAATGGCAAAGCCTGAAAAGGTCATAGATGGGGAAAATGCTGACATGCTTTCAAATAAGGTTTGATATAACGACAACGAAGTTAACAACATACTGTAACATAGCAGTGGGTCTTGATATGATCCATCCAAAAGCTACAAACAGATCCAGTTCTGCCAAGAAGCTCCTGCGCAGCTTTCAAAGTAAATGGGCGCACGAATCGATCAATTCTCAAGGAAGTAGTTGCAGGCTTCTGAGGAAGTGGCACTGAAATATGAACACAAGAAGGAAATTAGATATTGATGTGAGTGTGCTTTTACTTTACTAAGAGCAGAGAAACCTCACCTATCCGATCCCTGTGAGAATCTTCACCTGCTGTTGAATCAGACCTGCCAAAAGAAGGTTTTAGAGCAGGCTGAACCACATCCTTTGGGGAACCAGAGCTACTTTTGGATGTTTGTTCCTTAAGAAGTTTGACATTATCCACACGGCGCTGTCGTTTGATGGGCTCAACTGCAACACCTCCTTGGGCTGTGCATTTAACAGTGAGTTAGAACAAAAATATGAGATGATTTAACCAATTAAACCATCAATCAATTGTTATCAAATTCACTTGAATGTAGCTGTGAAATGACGGACATAAATGCTACTAAACGACTATAAAGAAAATTGTTCTGTCCGCAGAACTTAGAACAGAATACATTAGGCACAATTGTTTCATGCAAGATTTACCAAAAGGCAGAAAAAAATCTACAATGACAATGATCATGCAACACAAAAAATGACCTTTACACTGGACACGCACAGAAAGTGTGCATGCGCACACCTGTGATACATAAGAAAAAATCACGGAAAATGATAATGAAGAAAACAAACATGCTCAAAATATTCTTATAGGAAAGGTATACAGGAAATGATCCAACACTGTATGCGTATGGAGATAAAGACAACCTTCAGGTTTCCTCTTTTCAGATGGAGTTCCTGGTTTCTCCTCAGCTACAATATCCTTTGTTTGCATAGACGAATCAACAGTATCAAAGAGCATCACCTCTTTTATCTCATGGTCTGAGATAACCTCAGTCTCTCTTCCAAGATCATCTGATCTGATATTGGGAATAACATGCTTACTTTCCATCACATCCCTCTCTATTGGTTCAGGACTGTCCGCTTTCTTGTCCAAGCTCATATTGTTTGTATATTCTACTTCTTGCAATGAGGTCCCGTTCTTAGGCAACTCTTTGTCATGGTCCAATGCCTGCACATCATCACCTATGGAGGGAATGCTGCATGGTGGTTTGACCATATCCCTCTTAGTCTCTAGTTCCATATCAGAATTATCAGCATTCACGTCACCTATATCAGGGTTGGCCTCAGATACCTGGTCCTTTGTTCCTGACAGGTGTGGTTTGCAGGCATCATTTGTGTGCCCAGAATCATCATGGTCCTTGCCGATCATGAAAGCATTGTCACCCAAATCTATCTTAGGAATCAGGGTCTCAACATTCTGGCCTGGTGCAGTTGCATTAGCATGAACATCCAAATGATCAGTATGTGGCACAATAGCATCTGGAGTTGATAATACTGCTTCCTGCTCTACAATATCAGCATCTAGCTTGCCTTTAGAAGAAGTTGCATCCAACTTAACATTAGTACTGGCAACATCACATGGTAGACAATCAACAATTACTTTCTTGATGGTGCCTTCTTCTGGAACCTTCTCTGCAATAATCTCACTATGACGATCAGATTGTGCAGATCCTCCCTTCACTATAGCATTGTCACTTGGAGCTGATTGTACGTCATCTTCTTTAGGTGCGACTGCATCACTTAGAGAAATTTTAGTAGCTGTTGCAGAATCGACTAGAGGGGCATCGCTATCTGTAGCAACAACAAGAGTTGTCTGAGTAACTTCTTCGGTAGTAACTACAGCATCCTGACTAACGTCTGTAGTAACAACTGAACTTTCCTTACTAGCTTCTGTAACAGAAACAGAAGGATCTCCTTCCTGTGTTGCAACCTGAGAAGGACCTTCATAATCATTTTGTTCCATCGCATCCTGGAAAACAGATGCATCAACAGAATCAGGAGTTTCATCCTCTTTGGGATCATCACTAGGAGGAGATCCACCAAGCATATCACCCTCAAGGTCCTGAAAGAGCCTTTTCACAAGATCATCCTTCAAACCTTTCATAGATAGATTCCTCCTACAGAGCTCATCCTTCAGTTCCATGACCTTCCACTGATCAATTGGTCGGTTGTTTAGCACAGGATATGTCGACACTGCCACTGGCAAGATTCCACTTGTCTGGTCTATTGTTCCAGATAGGGTCGGTTTGCAAGCACTGCCTGTGCGCCCAGAATCTTCGTGGTCCTTGCAGTTCATCAAATCATTGTCACCCAAACTTATCCTAGGAATCAAGGCATCAACATTATGTACTAATGCAGTTGCAACAGCATCAACATCCCAATGATAAGCATGTGGCACAATAGCATCTGGAGGTGATGATACCACTTCATGCTAGAATGTCGTCGTCTAACTTGCCTTTAGCAGGAGTCACATCCAACTTGGCATCCATACTGGCAACATTAGATGGTACATAATCAACAATCGTTTTCTTGCCGGCGTCCTCATCTAGAGCCTTCTCTGCAATAAACTCACTATGAACACCAGCTTGTGGACATACTTCCTTCACCATAGTACCGTCAGATGAAGCTGATTCTAGATCATCTTGTTTAGTTGCCATTGCACCACTTAGAGGAATTTTATCAGTTGTCACCACATGAACTAGTGGGGAATCACTAACTTCTGCAGCAGCAGGAGTTATCTGACTAACTTCCTCGGTAGTAACAATAAATTCATGACTAACATCTATAGTAGCAACTGCACTTTCCTTACTGGCTTCTTTAACAGAAACAACAAGATCCCCGTTCTGCGTTGAAACCAGAGTAGGATCTTCATCAACACTAAGTTCCATCGCAGCCTGGCAAACGGATGCATCAGCAGAACTAGTCTTTTTGTCCTCTTTCAGATCATCATCAGGGGGAGATCCAGTAACTGTTCCTTCTCCACCAAGTATATCACCCTGTAGGTCCTCGAAGAGACTTTTAACAAGATCTTCCTTCAACCCGTTGATAGGTAAGTTTCTCCTACAGAGCTCACCCTTCAGTTCTGTAACCGTCCACTGATCAATTGGCTGGTCATTTAGCACGGGATACGTTGGCATTGTGGCTGGCAAATTCCACCTGTATCATGAAATCAGTTAAATTACTAGCATTATGAAACAAAATGTTGAGAAAATCCAATCTATGAACCAAGCTAATTTGCTTCCTTTCACAGTTGAAGCTACAAAAACTAATGACAACTGTTAAGAAGACATGATATGTATATATGTCCTAGCATTTTAGGAAGTAGGAACTCTAATTAAGTGGCAAATTGCATGCTAACCATAAATATTCTTCCAATGCATATCAGATGTTGGTGGGAAAAATTATGTTAAACCATGCTGAAACAAAAGTTTTGTACTGCTTATTTGGCAAGAACTGTGTGCTGATAGTAGGGGGAAAATGCAGATTACAGTAACTCATAACTTAAATATATCAGCTCCATATAAGAAATTGCATAGGCCATTGTGCACATAAGCAACATGTCAAAACCACACGAAACTTTGGACAACGAACAAAATCAATCCCAAGGCACAGACTTCCCTCCAGAGTACCAAAAGCACCAAAGCACGCATGCAAATATCTCCGAACAGAAAACACCAGTAAGCACTATCAACCCTTCTCGCAAAGCAACCTACACCTAAACCCCTCATAAACCCCTCATATCCCCTGTATTAATCCTTAACCATCTGAACAATGTCAGATCACAGGGGCACTTAAAAACCCTAAAAATCGAAGACGGGGGGAGCTCACCTAGCAACGACCGCGCAGAGAGATATCTGAACGGCGCCCCCAGCGAACAACGCCCTTCACCAAGCCACCAAATTCCAAAACCTACAAGCATACAGACAGGCACCAGATCAAAACCCCTGACCACAAAACCCTAGTGAAAATTCACAGGCGCGGGAAGGGAAGGCGATTACACAGACCCGCCTCCTTGAACCCGCCGAGGCCGCGCGCTCCTGAAATGAACACGACCAAAAATTTGAGAGCGCCGAAGTACTCGCAGAATGCCCCAATAAAACACGGAGAAAAGGGGCGGACGGGAGAATCTGTCAGACTAGGACGGCGGAGGAGGACGATGCGGGCAGGGAACCGAGTTTCGCGTGATCGGAGCCCGCGATTCCGCCGCGCCGCGGTGTCGATTTCCTCGAGGGTTTTGCTTTTGCTCCGCCGCGCCGCGGCGAGCGAGAAATGGCCGGTGTTTGGTCTTTGGTGCCGCGCAGTGTGGTCACATGCTCGGTTGCTGTCCACCGACAGGTGGGGCAAGGTATAGGTGAAAGCGCCTCCAGCGCGGGCCAGAAAATACGCTTTCACAGAGAGAAGGCGTACTCAATTTCATGTTTCTTCTGATCTACAAGCTTCTTCTTGAAAGAGGCAGAAACCCTACCCCCACCCCGTAATTTTCAACAATTACGAAAATGCCACTCTTCTCCTCCAAATTCGCGCCGCTGATCCCCCCGGCTCCGCCGCCTCTCCACCGCGGCAGCGACCACCGCGGGCGAGAACCCTAAGCTGTCGCGCATCGCGGACGATCTCCTGGCGCTGTCCTCGGCCGAGCTAGATGACTACTCGGCCCTCATGCGCCTTAAGCTCCGCCTCTCGCTCACCTCCAGCCCCGCTGCCGGTGTCGGCCCTGGCGCGGCCGGAGATGCGGCCTCGGGGTCAGCCGGAGCCGAGGAGGCCGCGGCGGTTAAGACTGCGTTCGACGTGAAGATCGAGAAGTACGAGGCGGCGGCGAAGATTAAGATCATCAAGGAGGTGCGCGCGATGACCGATTTGGGGCTGAAGGAGGCCAAGGAGCTGGTGGAGAAGGCGCCGGTCGTGGTGCGCGCGGGCCTGCCCAAGGAGGAGGCCGAGGCGCTCGCCGCTAAGCTCAAGGCCGCAGGCGCCTCCGTTGCGCTCGAGTGATCCCGAACGTAAGGTGTTCCCCATTTTCGGTTCCTAGCGTTGTTACTAGATGGAGATGATGATGCAACGTCTATGTGTGTGTTGTGTCTTAATTTGTTTAAATTGGATATTAATCGGGTAGGGTACAAAAGGATGCAGGATTTGCTTGCATTGTTGTAGCTTATTATGACTAGCCTCCAAGCAAAATCACTGATATATCTTCCCTGAACCACGCAATAAGGTGTTGCTGTGTTGTGTTCTATCTTACTGGTCTGGATTCAACACTTTTGTCAGTAGCCACATTGACTAGTGTGGGGTATACAAAGTTGCAATTCCTGTTGGTATGCCTGTATGTGTTGACTGGAATATGCTAGTTTCAGTTATTTATTGATTTGGAATGATGGCGAAGTTTTATGTAATCCATTATATTTCTATCTCCCAGTGCATGAAACATTTCTGTGAGCAAGCCCGTGAGGACGAAGTTTAGATTTGACCAGATGGACTACATGTGCTCCATCAGTTAGATGCAATGCTTGGAACTGATGTTTAATGGTCTATCTATGAATTAATGTTGATGTTCATACATTTTGCATGATGATTTTCCAAGAAACTGAGATGTGTTGTCTGTTAGGAGGTATAAATAAGGAAATTTTGTTTTGCCATGTACAAGTAGCTTATTTGAATCAAAGGCATCTGATTCCCTGAACATATCTCACAAATTTAGCATTTGTGAACAGTTTGAATAATTTACTCCAGGGCTATATGAAGGTTGTGCTGCTACACAATAAAGCTAGAGATTATATCATTAAGATGCTGTATAATTTAAGATTTCATTGACCTAATATGATTTTTTTCTGTTTGATCATCAAATGGTGTTATCCCTTGGATAGTTGCTGATGCATTGCAGAGTACTTGGCATGTAAGAAGTTTTTAAAATCCAATGCTAAGTCCTTGTTTTTTAAATCTATGAACCTGAAATACAAAGGATTTTGTAGTTGGAAATGGCTAACACCTAACTGAAATATTTCTGTATAATGTAGATATATGATTTTTGTTGTAGGAGGTTTAGTTCTATAATATTCTGCTACAAAGGAAAGTATTTGGATCATTTTGGTGTTGGATAATACACTGTTTCTGAAAATTTGCTCAATGTTCAACCAATATCGGTCTAGAAGAAAGACCTACAGATTGCATGGTGCGTGTATCAGACTATCAAGGAGCTTAGAAAACAAAAGAGTTTATAGCTTCAAGCATCCACTAGTTGAATGTCCAAAACTGGTTTTCTTACAGTTGATTTGGTAGACACTAACATAGTATATGTAGGTTGATATGTATGGAAAGTAGTATGAACAACATGGAAAACCAAGCGTTGTGGCACGTCCTGTAAATTACTAAATTCCCATAGTGTGCTTCATAAAGCTAGAAATTAAAAATGTTGAATGAGGTTAGTTCTTTCGGCTGTTCAATATTTTTATGAGAGCAACTAGGGCTCAATTGAGTGAGAATTAAGTTAATCTTCACTTAGATTATGTCATTCAGTTACATGTGTAACTCATGTGTAATCTATATGGAACTGAGAAATCTCAGTTGCAACTATATGTAACCCATGTACAACTTGAAAAAAAAAATAGGTACATAAATGACATACCGTACGAATCACGATACAAATCTAACGGGACTAGAGTTGAGTGAGCTCTAACTTAATACTCACTCGAGTGAGAAATAGCAAAACCGACGGAAATGCAAAACGGTGCCCGGGCTCATATGCTCCTGGTTACTGTTCCGATTTTTTTGAATTTTGAAAACGCTTCAAAAAAATCTGAAAAAAATTGTGCGGAAACATATTCATGTATTCAATACTCGTGTAAATTTTTGACAGAAAATATCAATTTTTGCTCCCTGTGCAAAAAAGACAAATATCTGACAGACAAAATGGGTGAACAGTCCACTATTTAAAAAGACATATTTGTCTTTTTTGCACAGGGCGCAAAAATTGATATTTTCTGTCGAAAATTTACACGAGTGTTGAATACTTGAATATGTTCATGTCCAATTTTTTTCAGAATTTTTCGAAGCATTTTCATATTTAAAAAAAAAATCGGAACAATAACCGGGAGCAGATGAACCCGGGCACCAAAACGCCCTCCTCCAAAACCGACCACTTTGTATCGACATGTCCATGTGAGTATTGTGTAAAGGTTATGTCCATGGGAGTATTGTGTAAAGGTTTGCTAGGGTGATCGTGAGAGTATGTGCAGCACTGCATAATGTGATCAATGACGGTAACTCCTTTCACTTGGAATGTGTTAGACCATCTCCAGCAACGCTCTCATCAGCCCTCTCAATATGTCTATTAGGCGTTGTACATAAAAATGCAACCCAGCCGCGGATCCAATAGCGGCAAGTTTGCTAATGGGGCCCAATAAATTGTTTGTCACTCCTACATAGGCCCTGATCCATAGAGACCGGTGATGAAGTGTCTGATAGAAACGGCATACGGTTCCACGTAGAATACCGACGGGAGGGCTGACCCTATTATCGACACAGGCTGGTCAGAAAAGTTTGAGCCTAACATCGTCATTGCTCCACCCCGATGACATGAAGTAGGAGCCAGGGCTCAAAGAACACGGTGCAACCGGACACCATGTGAGTACACGTGTCGATGATCGACCGCGGACGATGGCATCATCAACGCCCTCTCTACCTTTAATGACGACACAGTCAGTGACGAGCTCGACTGCTCCGTCTTTGACTGACGTTTTAGTTTAATATTCAATCAAAACTTG
This sequence comes from Puccinellia tenuiflora, assembly GCA_012064385.1. Lineage (NCBI taxonomy): Eukaryota > Viridiplantae > Streptophyta > Magnoliopsida > Poales > Poaceae > Puccinellia > Puccinellia tenuiflora. The sequence goes on along the minus strand of QRDG01001505.1, from coordinate 804,742 downwards.
TAAAATATCCTAAGTTTAAATAAAATATGTTTGGTTTCATTGTATTATCTAAGTTCATTATTTTTTCCAATCTATTGGGAGGGCCACTATGGCTAGTGGGCCCCAATACATCTACAACATGTGTCGGTGCTCCCAATAGCGGCCATTCAATAAGATATGACCGGCTATTGGGATCGTCGTTGATAACTACATGCTTTTATTATATGGCAACATATCATCATTTTAGCTACATTTTGTAGCTTTTCATGTGTGCTGGAGGTTGGATTTCTCGGAATACTTCTTATCTGGCCATTTTGTATGTTGGGGCGTCTATTTTTTTTTTGTTATTGTGTTGTTTCATGTCGTTATTCAAAGTTGTTGAAAATGTATTCTTTTTTTTCTTCAGACAATAAAGACATTTTAATCCAATAATATACTGGACTTCATACCAAAAAAATGTCACGAATTGAATATATCCTATGGAGGCAGCTGTGAATTTACATGCAATATGTATGTGTTTAACATTAGCATCTATTCAAACATAATTGGTTTTATGTTTACTTCTTAATTTTAGCAGTTCACCTAATTGTCGTAATAGAAGTTCATTCAATTGTGTAACTTACTGGAAGTAAAAAAGATTCACAACGCAACTAGGTGAAAGAACAACTATGCCCGAGATGTCGCCTAGAGGGGGGGTGAATAGGCGATTAAAACTTTTTCTATTTAGGGGCTTGATAATTGCGGAATAAAACTAGGTGTTTAAATTAACAAGCCAACAACCTAAATTTCTAGGTTTACCTAAAATGCACCAACAACTTATGCTAAACAAGGCAAGCAACAAGGTGATAGCAAGAAATAAACTTCAAGCACGAAGGCTATCACAATGTAAAGTGCATAAGTAAAAGCTCGGGTATAGAAATAACCGAGGCACACGGAGACGAAGATTTATTCCCGAGTTTCTCCTTGTTAAGGGAGTACGTCTCATTGGAGGGGTGTGAGCTCGCCATAAAAGGCCTACTCAAGATGCCACAAAGGCCTCACCCTATTCTCCAATGAACCGCACCCAAAGGTTTGGTTCACCTTCCACTATCGGAATCCTTCGGGGCGGATTCCGGAGCCCTTACAACTTTTGGGGCACACACCCACAACTCAATTGGGGGCTCCCAAGGCTTGCCAAAGCTTCACAAGTCGAAGTCTTCACGGCACCACCACCGTCCAGGGTACACAATGCACCCAAGAGGCACAAAGCTCTTGGGAACACAATGCACCCAAGAGTAACAAGCTTCTCAACGTCAATCCCACGAATCACCGTGGAGAGCACAACCCGATGCAACTAATGCAAAAGGCAAGAACACACCAAGTGGTCAAATTCTTCTCCCCAAAATCCAACCAAAGCAACTAATGCTATGGAGGGATTTAGGAGGAAAAACAATGGAGAAACACCAAGAACTCTAAGATTTAGATCCAAAGAGTTCCCCTCACTTAGAGGAGAAATTGATCGGTGGAAATATGAATCTAAACCTCCTCTCTCTTTTCCCTCAAAAAGAAGCAAGAAGTATTGGAGGGATTGAGAGATCTAAAGCTCAAGAGAGATGGCAACAATGGAGGAAAGAAGAGCTCAAATGGTGGCCAAAAGTTCTTGACAAAATGGGGAAGAAGACCACTTAAAAGGGAGGGCAGAAATCTGCCCGTTGGAGGCAAAAACGTGAAAGGCCGGCCATCGGGCCGGCCTGGCCGGGGAATGGCCGGGAAGGCCACAAAGGGAAATCCGGGTGGGCCGGCCATGGCTGGCCTGGCCCGGCCATGATGGCCGGCCAGGAAACTGAGAGGCCCCGGTCATGGGCCGGCCATATGCCCGGCCTGGCCGGCTGCTTCGCCCCTTTTTTTTCTCTCTTTTGATTTTCTGTTTTGAAAAATCAACCGAACCGAAAACGCAATAACTTTCACATACGAACTCCGTTTTCGATATTCTTGGACTTGTTGGAATCGTCACAACAAGGACTACAAGAATATACAGAGAAACATCATAGTCCAAGAAAATATTATAAAATTAAATGGGGAAAGGTAAAAGCTCCCATTTGCAAATCGGAAATGCAATAACTTTCACCCACGAACTCCGTTTTCGATAATCTTGGACTCGTTGGAATCGTCATAACGAGCACAACAAGATTATGAAGAGAAACATCATAGTCCAAGAAAATATTATAAAACCAAATGGGGAAAGTTAAAAACTCATTTTCGCAAACCAGAAAATCCGAAACTTTTGCAATTGACGTCCGAATGAAGTAAAACCAATTTTGTTGGAAAGAGGACAATAAAAGCAACCTTTGAAAATGGCAAACAAGCAATGGAGATTTTGCAAAGAAATGGAAGAGGTAAATCTTCCGCACGGATGAACCGGCAAAATCTCCAATACCGAAGCCGCAAAAGAAGACGCATAAGAATATCGTTTTCGGTGACCTTGGCCTTGTCATGACAAGCACGACAAGCACCAAGACCACACCACGATAAGAGACAAATAAGAACCAATAAAGATGATAGCATGGATGCAAATGTTTGTGCTCTCTACGATGATATGATCACGATATTTGGTCGAGAGCCCCTCTTGATAGTACGGTTATCTATCCTATAACCCGGACTCTTACTAAACATCATGAGACCGGTAAAATAGAAACCCTACCAAGATCATACCTTTGCCTTGCGCATTAATCCACTTGAGGTCGATGAAGACGATCTTCATCACCTCAAGATGCACCACCTTCCTCGATTGCGCTTCGGTGAAGATTCACATGACGCTCCCCCATACACCAAGATGGGAGACGCACTCTTCGGCATATCTTCACTTGGCCTTGAGTGAAGATCAACCCGCACAAAGCCTTGATCAACACAAACTTTTCTTCTTCCCTTAACCTTAACTCCAACAAATGGAGAGCAAGCAAACAAATGGACAACCTAAAAATATAGCTCAATACAAATATTAGTCCATAGAGATTGTCATTAATTACCAAAACTGTGCATGGGGGCAACCATGCACTTTCACTAGGGCCGGTACAATCACAAATTAGACCCGGGGCGAACTAAATATTGTAATCTGTACTAAAATGTTATAACATCTTGATATTCTTTTGCATAATATGTTATTAACGACTATAAACTTATAATATTTATTTGTAATATTTGACCATATAGAAATGCTGCTAAATTTTAGTTGTAATGTTTTTATCATACATCTTCAAACAAACTTGCTTGTGCTAAAGTTAAATTGTAGCTTACAACAACAACAAAATCTTGAATTACGTTTTAACAATTGCATAAACGCTATAGGTTACACATATTCATAATAAATATATCTAAATATTATAACCTAACAAATATCTTACTAATGTTTCTACTATATGACTTACTAACCATATTTACCGAAACTTCTAAAAAATAAATTAAATTATTGTCATGAATCTTTACTAATATTTTAAGGGTACAATATCTTATAAGTTCGGTTGGCTCATTAATAAGTTGAAATTTTGTGCATACTGCATTTACTTTAATAGCTCACTTGTAGTTATATAATGTTAGATCTGGATCTATCGTTTAGTCCAAAGATACCCTTCCTTTAATACCTTGGTTGTGAAACCCAATTAAGGCACACTTCTTTTTGGCTTCTAAGAGGGCTTCTCCGAGAAGATCCCCTCCCCCATCTTCTCCTAGAAGCCCGACTCATAAATTCATTTATACTTTCAAACTACTCTTTGCAAGACTAATCTAGAAATCTAAACTAATTTGTGAGTCAGACTTCTGGGAGAAGCTGGGGAGGGGGGAGCTTCTCCGATAAGCCCTCCTAGAAGCTGAAAAAAGTGTGCCTAAGGCCGCTCCACTACAATTGGTTACCGGAGTAGTGGGTATGCTCTGCATATAGGATAACCTCTCAACGGTCATTTGAATTGAATCTGGTGTGTCCAAACTATTTTGCTAAAAGTGTGTTGGATAGATCTAAATAGCCCTTATGTTTATTCCTTATATATAATATATCTCCGCTCTTACCCATTTGCTTGTTTTAACTCTACTCTCTTCCACATCTTTCAAAGTCTTAGGATTTCACCCATAGATTGGTTCTCTAGAATTGACCCCTGACATGAGCAAAGGACTCTTGTTAGTGGTGTCGATAAAAGCAACATGGAACGAGAAGATTCGTTAGACTTGCATCCCAACTATTCCTGTTGCCTCATCTTGTATCTCGCGGTGAGATCCGTTATTAATGGTGTCGGTTGTAAAATTCAGGGTAGTACTCTGATTGGATTTGCTTGTTATTTTTAAGCATCATCATAACATTATGCATCATATCACCTTGCATAAACTTGCCATTAATTTGCTACCCCCACCCATTTTTTCATAACTTTTTGACTTGCCTCAAACAATTCTACATAGCCCTACTGTATAAAAAATGTAAAAGGGCAGCCGCAACCCATAGTCAGGCCGACCCACCCGCAACCCACAACCACTAGTCTCACCATTTCCCCTCTATACCGAATCCCCCATCTCACCTCCTCTCTCTCTCTCTCTCTCTCTCTCTCTCTCATCATGGCCCAATCTAAGCCCATAACCCCACCGACACCTCCCCAAAGGTTCATTGGGGTGCCAGATAGGAAAACCGGCCATAGTGGCACCACCAACGGTTCGAACCGATCCAATTTATGTCCAGCACCCCGAGCAGCCTCCGAACTTGGGGGCGCCCTGGTGGGTGCCGGACAACGCCTCCGACATTCGGGGTCCACATGTCATCCTCACTAGCTCGGTTAGCCGTGACGAGGTGCACGACGATGACTCCCCCGACTTCATTTGGGCTATGGTGGCGTCAGTCACCGAGATCGAGAAAGGTGCTTCTTGAAAACCATCGAGGCCTCGGTGTAGATGACCTCGACCTCCACCTCCGGTGATGCTTCCACGCCGCGTGCGCCTGGGGGCGGCGCCCCCATCTCCCGTGCTGCCTCCTCGTACACTGTTGTCCTCTTAGACGATGACGAGAGCGTGGACTAGGACAAGCTCACAGACGACGACGAGGAGTAGGGTTAGGTTTAGACCGGTCTTTTGTTTCAATTTTATTCACAATCTTGTAATTATAAGAAATTTTGAATGTAAATTTAAATTTTTTAGTTTTTTTTTTTTGGTTTGGGGTGCTGGTGTGGGCAGCCGGCGGCACCTCAAAAAGTGTTGAACACCCCAAAACGGACACATTTTGAGGTGCCGGACAAAACTGAGGGTGCGGTTGGAGATGCTCACATTGGGGACGGCCTTATTGCAACTAGCCCCTCCGTCCAAGGAGAAAAACACAACTTTTCTTTCTTGTCCATCTAAAAAAACTTTATTCTTGTCCGGCTTAAACCTTCCCGGCCTAAAATTACTCATAGGGCCTCCCTCTCTTCCTGCCGCACAGCTTTCTTCTCCCCCAAACCAAAGAGACGCGCGGCGGCGGCGTCCCCATACCCCCTAGTAGTCGCGGCGGCTGGGCCGGGCAGCGCCGCTCCTTCCCTTCCCCGTCGCCTCTCCACCTCCGCACTCTCCAGTCCTACTTCCCTCTACCCCATCTCTGCCTCCTTTACCTCCGCCGAGCCGCCGCCGCTCGAAGGGCCGAAGGGATCCCACCGCTCCGTCTCCGTGCCCTTCTGAGTTCTGACTGCTTCAGCGATGGCGACCTCGGCACTTCTTCGGGCTCTGAGGCGGCCTCCGTCGGTGGCCGCGCTGCGACTGGTGAGTTCGATTCTCTTTATTAGACGAGTCGTAGTATGGCTGGAAGATTGGAGCTCTAGCGGTGGTTTTCTCTTACAATCACTTCGGTTTGGTTCCTTGTAATTGTTTGTCGGCGTTGGAGGCATGGCGAGGTGCTGGGATGGGGCGAGTCTTGTAGCTTCAGTGTGCTGGAGAAATATGTGAGAGTATTTGGTTGATATCAGGAATAGTGATTTTAGCGCATATGTGTTGCCCAGTATTTGTTTTGATAGAAGGCGGTCTTTCTGTTTTGGCGCATATGAGAGGCCTGTAGTGTACTTTAATTGAACTGCTTGCTTCCTTTTTTTTAATGGGATCACCGAATGTAGAATGCTGGGATGATAAACAAGGATGTAGCTTTTAGAGGAAGAACATTTCCTTCTCACCTCCACCCTACAACATTTGATCGTTTCACCGTTTGTGTCAATAGAAGACGACAATAGGAAAGGCCACAGCTTTATTTGGATACAGCTTATGAGCCTGTTCCGTATGCTGTGACCATAGTAGCTACCACTAATTCACTATGGATTAAAGTTAGGGAGACAAAAGACTTGTTTTTATATGGTTTCAACAGAAAAAAATGGATGAGCCTTTTGCTTGTCGGTTATGTCGTATGTGCTTAGTTTAATACCTTTGTGGGAATTGCATTTGATTAATACTGTATACTAGTAAATATTTCTATGGTACGATAACAAAGGAACAATCTATTGTTCTGTTGTAATTGTCAGAAAAGAGTTGTCCTTTTCTTCTTTGATATGAAATGTAGTCACCTTAGGATGTTTCTGGATTTATTTCTCGCACACTTTATTTTCATACCGTATTCATCGTGTTATATTGCTGCATATCATTTACTGACCACCATCTATTCTTTAACATGGTATAGGCAGCAAATGTCAATGTGCAAGCTGGTACTAGCTATAGGCATTTGAATAATCGGAATCTAAGTATTTTCAACGAGTTCTCAAAGCAGCTGAAGGGTGAGGCTAACAGGTAAACTTTATTCTCTACGTTCTTCACTGCTACCAAAACTATAAGGAAAATCAAACCATTTTAGCAGTGTTTATAACAATTACTGCACTTGCGCCTTTGGTTATGTACTATCGCGATGACCCATTATGTTTGTCAGCACTGTGTTCTTTCCTTGTTCATTTTGCTTTATTACTTCAATGTTTCAACTGCAGTAATCCTGAATTCCAGAAATCCATGAAGGAGTTCAGTGAGAAACTTGGTGTGGTAAAGGAAGATCTCAAAGTAAGGTATAATAAGTGGATAAAATAATGCACTTCTTTCATTTTGACTCATATACATATATCAGTGCATTGAAATATACCTTTCTATGTAATTAGTTCCAGATTTTCTAGAGGGTAACTTGAGCATCTTGTATAATGCGTTATGCAGAACTAAGAAAACGGCTGAGACAATTTCCAAGAGCGTTGATGATGTTTTAGCTGAAGCTGAGGCAACATCTAAAAAGGTAATTCAGCCACAATTGTCATTAAAGAAGACCTAGTGAAACATGTTCTATCCATTTCGTTCTCTGTTTCGTATTCAGTATTTTGGTTTGGTCCTTTGTAGGTTACTGCAAATGTTAAAGAAACAATGTCTGCTGCTACAGGAGAGGTAGTGATAAATGGATGTCAATAATGGATGGTGCTTTTCATGAAACAAGGTTTTATTGACGTGGTGGAAATCATTACAGGTGAAGGAAAGCTTTGGACTAGGAAAAGAAGAAACTTCAAGCTTCAAAGAGGGTCCATCTGAAACTTCAAAAAATGGGAAAACTGAGGCGTCCTCACATTCAGATGACAAGTCCCAAGATGCCACAAGCAGCTATATATTGTTTAATAAACTAAGGTCAACACTGTCATCGGCTTCACCAGTAGTATCTGGTGCATTTGCAAAACTGAGGGACACAAGAGTCTCAACTTTCGCTAAGCAGGGATATGAAATTGTCAAAGATGAGCTAAGCTCTGGCTCTAGCAGAAAGAAGAAAAATCTTGCTAGGCATGCTTCTGCTGCAGTAGAGAAGAGTGCAAGAACTGATATAGTTATTGTACCAACAAAGAAGTCAGTATTGGGTGAAAAATGGGAAGCAATCAAGAATAAGGTATCTTAAGTGGGGACCCCTGAAGTTACCTCCTGTTTTTTCCACATAACTACCATCTAAAACCTTTTCTTCTCTGTATAAAGATGCGAGGTCATCCAGTCTACAAGAGAGTGAATGAGTACACCAAACCTGTCGTAACCAAAGGACAAGAGGTATCATCATCAGAATGCGTTGAAGTTATTTTAAATTTTATTGAACTGTGGGTCACATGTACTGATTTTTGTGTTCCGCACTTGCAAATGCAGGTAGCTGAGGATGTCCGAGAAAGATGGGAGACAAGTGATCATCCAGTAGTTCAGAAAATCCAAGAGTACGATTGCACTTCATTATAAACTTTGCTTGGTTCAGTCTCTACTATGTATGCTATTTATTTCTACACTTAGCACATTGCTTTCTATTCTTTTTAATGATTGCACTTCATTATATAAACTTTCCTTGGTTCAGTCTCGACTACATGCTACTTATTTCTGCACTTAGCGCATTACTTTCTATTTTTTAAAGCCACTAGTAATCAGGCACGTGCAATGCACGTTTCTTCGTTTCTTACTTTCAAGAAGACAGTAGGTTTGCTGATTATATTAATAAAGCATAGCCTGAATATTTACATGGGTAGAATAGACTAAACTATCGCCAGACCACCAGGGAACACCCCAGCATCAATCACATACTCACAACAATAAGGCTAGCAGATCTTTGGCCATGTCGATTAGGCGGCCAGTCCTCTTTGATCCTCGATGTGATGCACGCGTCTCTGAAAGTGATGCAACAATCTTCTCTCATTATAATGTAGCGTACGCGTCACTAAGTACATGGCTATGAAATCATACTCCAGCTGATCTGAGGGTGAGAACAAAGAAATAAGCAATTACAGAGTTTTTATTTATTTTGCATGAGAAAAGCAATAGTTATTTGCCATTATCATCTCTTTATTGCACATATTGCAGTAATAAATGGTAACTAAAGACAAAAACTAAATGATTTCTCTCTTTTCTGAAATACATAAACAGAGAAATGATAAGAAAAAAATCCAGGAGAAAAAATGTTGCTCATGGTTCTGCTTCCAGTGCACCAGAGACAACTTGATTCTTGGCAAGTACAAATGACTATTTCCACGGCAAATAAGACTGAACAAGAATAGGTCAATCTTTTGCCGTAGACCGACTAAGGGCAATGGTTTTATAGTGCCCTTATTTAGAAGACAAAAATTAAACATTCTGAAAACATAGAAAAAATAGAAGCAGCCAAATTAAACTTTGGAGAGACCATAACTTTGGATGATAACTTCTAGCAGCTTACATTGCTTTATGAAGTTTGGTAGCTGCACAATTTTCATTCATGCCAAGAACCTATGGAAAATTCTGGCTATAGTACCCACGGCCACCATAGCTTAGAACATGATAAATTTGATTATAGTAAGATAAAGCATATCACAAGTTGCTAGCCTGTAATCTGAAGTGATATGATTTCTTCTTTCATTTCCTAGACAGCCTTTTTCATACTGCCTCTGTACCTTGTTCTCTTATTTTGATCTATAGTGCAACTCAGACACATGAACCATCACGCAGTCTATTAAAAAAATAGGAAATTATTATCAAATACTCCCTCCGTATCAAAATGTAAGATGTTTTAGCATTTTTCTTTCCATCCGTATCTAGACATGTTTTAGTGCAAGATTCATTTGAACCTTGCACTAAAACATGTCTAGATACGGATGGAAAGCAAAATTCTAAAACATCTTATATTTTGATACGGAGGGAGTAAAAAGGTTGACTCAGTTCATGTGAAAAAACAATATCTGGAAATTTAACGTCAATGATAATAGTGTTAATATGAACGGTAGATCCCCAATAACTGAATATGCAAATTGTTACATAATTGCATTAGAAAATTAGATAGCGTCACTTAAAGCTTGAAAGAAAATCGTGCAGTTCACAAACATTCTTTTTCTTCCACCACACCTACCAAAAAAAGGTTCTCAATCAGCCATGCCCACCTAAAGATGTATCACTGATACTCCAAACTGCAAGTCTACAATTAATGTCTTCATTTGTCATGACAATCAAATTTAGATTAGCATACTACCAAGGATTGTGAAGAAAATAATGAACCCATTGTAAAGTTACCCTTCCTTGCTTCCAGAGTGTGTAAAACGAATTGCTGCAAACTTGTGTTGTCCCTGTAAATAAAATTTTTATACGCAAGTTAGTAATGAATTTTTTTTGGCAGATAAATGACCGTGATTCCGTTAAAGAAACAAAACAATTGAATGGCTAGGTACAGATTATAATGCATGTGCCCAGGCTGCTCCTCTACGGTCCACCACGCACAACTTGCTCTGCCTCCACCGCTCAAAGAGCGCTTGCACACACTGCTCGGTTTGCGGCTCGTCCACCATGTTCTTTGTCGATCAAAGGTCGCAACGGTCAATGGTGGAGGGCACAGTCCTCGTGTCTGTGAATCCTGGTAGTATGCTAGCTAATTCTAAATTTGATTATCATGACAAATGGAACCATTAATTGTGTAGCCATTGTTGTCAGAGTAGATGATGGCCATTGTGTAGCTCCCAGAGGCACATGTATGGATTCACATGTCAGATCTAAATGCAAAATGCAGGATAATATGACTATGCTACTTGTATGAGAGGCTGGCACTTCTACTGCAGACTATAATAAGGTGAATTACAGACTACAGTTAACGTCAAGGACATACTACATGTGAGTAATGTCAAGTTACTAAATCTAACCTTCGGCCATATTAGAGAGAGACAACCAATCTCGAGTGAACTCTCAGATCTGATAACAATGCCGCCTCCCTGCTGGTAGTAGCATATATGAATTAAAAATTCTTCACACAATTGTACCACTCCAAATATCATACTACTCAAATTTCAACATGACACAAATTATGCACATGCTTAAAATCATGGGAAAGTTTAAAATTGAGCGAAGGACCAAAGGTTATATGATACTAAAGCACATTCATCTTCTGAAATACAAAATACAAAACCATACGATCTTCAAACAATTCGCTAACCAAAACAAATTATTGTATCATGGCCCTATAACTACAACTGTTTTCTTCTCAAAATTGCACGTAAAAAGTCTGCTCCAGCCAAAGCAAGAGCCCTGATTCTTCCCCTTGTCATGCAAAAGGCCTGCTCCTGTTTAACCCAATACAACCATTTACATTTACAATCTGAAGTCGTGCAGTCTCTGTTTGCGGAAGCAAGTGGTCGAACCTGAAGACCATCAACTGAACCTAGGATAATCTGAAGATAGTGACCTGATCCTAGGTTAATTTGAAGATCGTGACCTGAACTTAGGCATAGGAAGACATCTTACCTGAAGAAAGTCGAGCTGCGGGCGGGTTGAGGGGATGTCATGGCGGCGGCGGCACTCGTGCAGGGAGGCGGGATGGCTGTCGCGGCGTCCTCTCGTGCGGCGGCGGCTGCGTGGTGGCGGTGGTGGCTGTAGGGCGGCGGCGGCGAGCTGGCTCGGTCGCTGTAGTGCGGCGCCAGCGGGCTGGCATGACCGTTGTCGGGCAGCGGTGGCAGGCGTGTAGTGCGGTGGCTGGCGATGGAGATGTGGGATGGGATCGATTAGCGATTGGGTTTTTGATTAGGGAATGTGTGTTGTCCGTTCCGCTGCGATGAGCCACAAACACGGTTCAGATTTCAGCTGTTGGATAAAACGATTTTACGGCCACGATTTGTTGGATCAGATCCTCTAGGTCGTTTTATATTAGTGTAGATGCATGGTAACTGCCAAGTGCATTCATGGTTGCAATATTCACTTGTTCTCTATATAATCACACAAATGCGATTAGTTATTCTTGCTGTTGCAATGCACTTGATACCTTTTCACTTCATTTGGTCATAATTATTTTATCTAATGATTCTGTGCTTTTCCTTCCATGCAGTATTAATGAAACTATTTTTGAAGAGACCGCTACTGCTGCGTCTTTCAAGGAGATTCGGCGACGAGACCCGTAAGACATGCAACTTTACTTTGAGGAGTTTCAGACTGTTGCTGAATTATAACCACCATTTTGTCCACAGATCCTTTTCATTATCTGATTTTCTCGGTGATGTTCAAGAAATGATCAAGCCTGTTCTAACTGCATATTCAAAGGTATTCTTTATCTAGCTAAGGAAAAATAATGTCTCGTCATTTTCTCAAGAAAAGAATCAGGTGCTCTGCCATTCATATAGCCTGGAAAAGAATGTCCCAAATATTTAGAAGGACAAGTTTTGCCACACGGCGACAATCTCAGAAAAGTTTGAACAACTGAATGATCCATGGCCCCACTCGAGGCCGTGATCTGACAGCTGCCCAATTTTCTCTTGGATTTCTCATTGGCGCTACTTGCCCTGCTCTTGAAAATCCTTTGGTTCATTTATTTTCATACACCTACATCGCATATGAGTTGATTAGATTACTGCTGAAGCCTCGTCTTTGCTTCTTTTCAATCACATCTAGATTTTGATCCCACCAACCGTTGATGGAGCATGTTAGCTGTTTTTTTATTTGTATACTTACGAATGAAAGTGGGGCAAAACTATTCACTACATGCAGTCTAATACTATATAAGAAAATAATGTGCGCATTGGTAGATGTTCCTTGACAATTTTATCATCCAAAATTACCTGTTATGATTTCAGGGTGATGTGGAGACTTTAAAAAAGTATTGCACTAAGGAAATGCTTGAACGCTGCCAAGGGGAGAGGAAAGCATATGCAACACAAGGCATATTCTTTGATCACAAAGTAGGTCAACGTGTATCTACATTTTTTCTTTGATTCCCATGTAAACTCAGCCAGCCCGCTCTCTGTAGATTTTGGCTCACTCGTACAAACTATATGGTGTTCACAACAGTACAGTTTATTGCTCCTAAGCATGAATGTTAACAAAAGCTGCGTAATAGCAATTTTATTTATTTTTCAGAATTTCCATATTTTTGCAGATTCTGCACATTTCAGATGCTGATGTGAAGGAAACAAAGATGTTGGGATCTGCACCCCTCATTCTCGTAGTGGTAAGTGCCTACTAAAGGTTGATTTATCTTTTTGTTATGTCTTGTGCTTACAGTGTATCCTTGTTTCCAAAACTACATTTCAGTTCCGAACACAGGAGATTCACTGTATTCGTGATAGAGAAGGAGAAGTAACTGAAGGAGGACAGGTAGGCTATGCAGCTCTGCTCTTTGTGTTTATCTAATTTTGATGTGTGGTAGGCTTATAGAAGCTAGCTCCATTGTTAACCTAGCGGCTTCTGCCTTTTAACATGAATTCTTATACTGACTCCATGCTTGATAGAATTCATCTGTGCATGGATTTTTTTTCTCAGTTAGTGATTAGTGGCCTTATATTGCAATTTGAAGTGATATATGACAGAAGCAATATCTCCTGTAGTGCCTGAGTATGTGATATTAACTATTATACAGAGCAAATCATGTCACTAGATTTGTCTAGGTGAAATAATTTCATGCTAGCTCCAAAACTTGAACCTGGACCCTGACTATTATCTTGTAGATGCTTCTTTCAGTTCTCGAGCTGATGTGTGAGCTTTTTAGGCGCTAGAAGTTTGTTGTATATCCCCTGCAACACCTGTGTATGCAATTAACAATTATTGACAAGCTTACAAAGCAAATCGTGACACCTGTGTAAAGTACTTGAACTGACTAGTATTTCATACACGTTTCTTTCAGTTATCATGCTAGAGCTTTATAGACAGCAGTTTGTTGAATAAAGGTGGTAGGCTTAAGCTTTATCTATGAATGTGGATGCTCAAAAGTTTAGATTAGGACTAAGCATACATGATTGCCTGCACCTCTTAAGCAGTTCAAAGTGTAAAGGCATATAAATTGCTCTTGTTAATATCTCTTAATTGACAAGCGTTTTTGTTTTGAATTATGCTAGGATACCATCCGGACAGTCTACTATCAGTGGGCGATGCGGCTCATGGATAGCGACGAGGTGCCAGAAGAAGAATCATACTACGCAGTCTGGCGGTTGCGTGAGATGCATCAAATCGGCATCAAAGCTCTTATATAGATAGGAGTAGGTCTTGTTTCGCTCAGACTCTTCATTCGGATCAGTCACCGCCACTGGGTACACTGGTATTCGGAATGGAAGAACCTAACCGTTTGTTCCAACTTCCACCGCCCAGACAAAGACTATGCAACAGCGATCTCTCAGTGCTAGCAAATTTTCTGCAGAAATTTTCTTTGGTTTGTATCGATGATAGCCAGCTCTGTCTCCCCTGCCGTTCCTTTTCAGTGATGTGTAGCTTAATGCGCATGTTATGCGCAAAATCAGCTCCCTTTTTTTTGACGTTGGCTGAAAACGCTGTGTTGGAAAAGGAATACACCGGAAGGTCTTACACCGGAAGTGCATGTTATCTTGCCAAATGTCTGTTTATCTTGGCAAATAAAGATTTCGCATGTACGTGTGCTGGAGTATGTTAAACACCAGTGCGTGACAGCTTCAAGTCCAGGACGACGTGCCTACCCCTTTTAGGCTGATAATATTGGTAAGCTAGTTCTGTGATAGTGTTGAAATAGGCTGTCACATCTATGATGTCCACCGTTTGTTTTCTCTCCTTTTTTAGCTCTCAGCTTGTCGAAACGCTTGGCGTGGTATGTCTAGACGCAGGATTGGGAGTGCCCCCTAGATATCGCCGTGTCTCTGCCAGATCTTTTTGCCAACTTAATAAACTACCTGTTGGTGAAATGTTGCAATGCGATGTGATATTTTTGCCAGTTGCATCCCCTCATGAGCGCACCGATCTCATCCTTTTGAGAAAGGATAGCGAGTGAGGTGATCTTACGTGTGTGTGTGTGTTCTTGGTGCATTTGTTGGTTTCCATCGCGGTTGGTGTGGAGTCAATTCTCAAACCTATCTACCCCGCCCCGCCCCTATCTATCTCCCACGCTCTGCTCTTCTTGGAATTTGTTGTCGACCATCTCCTGAAGTTTGTGTCTTCCTCCTTGACCTACCTGCATACCTGCAGAGCGATGGTTGATGGTACTACTACTATTTTCCTGCAAAATGGACGGTGATAACATACAATGGTGTTTGCTTGAGAACCAGAGCTGCACCAGACAGCAACAGGACCAAAACAATTAGGGCTCCTTTGATTCATAGGATAGAAAATGTATAGGAATAGGAAATTTGTAGGATTGAAATGTCATGTCCACTTGAATCTTATGAAAAGAGAAAGTTTGTTTGATTGTAGTGAAGAAATTTTCTATGAGGTATGAGTTAATGCTTTTTTCTTATAGGATTTGCACTACAAGATTCCTATAGAAATAATTTCTATAGGATATGATCCTTTGAATCAAACACCTTCTATAGAAAAATTTCCTATAGGATTCAATCCTACAAGATTCATATGATATTCTTTTGAATCAAAGTGACCCTCAAAATTCAGGAAACACGAATTTGGCCAAGTTTGAGGACCCCACAATCACAATGTCCTCCTGTGCGACCGATTTGCTCCTCGCCACTGATAGTACCTACCAATGATGGTGCATTGCAATAATCGGTGTACCATGTTGGACGCCTGAACCTCTGTTGACGCCTGACATTGTTGCCAATAATTGGTTGTTGACACAACCAATTCTTACCATCGTGACAGCACCGTACCATATAGCGGCAACCAAAAAAAAGCTAGAAAGATCACTGATATTTCCCCACGCAAAAAGGGTTCTGAAAGCTGGGGACTGGCGCAGAGAAGACGAGAGCAGATCGAGCAGCAACGTCAGTACGTGCAAGCCCCTCGTTCCTAGCCGTGGACGGCGTCCACGAACCGGCGCACGCAACCGTCGACGTGCGGCGGCAGGACATGGGCGTCGCGACCCGACCCACCAGCCATTCGGCTACATGCCGCGAAATTCGACAGCGACGCGCCTCCCGATTTTTCATCCGACGCAGACCAGACGACGTTTCGATGGCGTGCCCGTGTTTCCTGAACATAGCTCAGCTGGTGCGTGGTGAGTGGTTTGCTGCTAGCTTTCTCCTCCCCCCCGCATGGCCGCATTGCACTTGGTGATTTGCAGTGAGAGAGCAGGAGCAGGTACACTCCTGCAACTTTGCAACAAATATCATCGATCGGCCAACCACAGTGCCATTAGCCCCATTGTCATTCAAGAACAGTGCCACTATTTTTTGTGTAGCTTTGGACGGACATCCTGGCTGGCTAGGTGCTTTTCCAAAAGGCCTAGGGAGGAGGAAGGGCATGGTTGCACAAGACAGGCAAGCCATAGCTGCTAGGTCACTAGGCCACTGTGCCACTGTGGCTTCCAAGAACCAACTCTTGCTTGCACAAGACATTGATTTCCTTCGCAGCTCTTGTCCTCTCCCTTTCCTCACATCATTGATTTCCTGGTCACATCAACGCAACCACTGTTTCACACAGCAAGTAGTCCTTTTCCAAAGCTCTGCTGCCTGCTGCTGTCACTGCACAAGGAGCAGCACACCACGCCCGTATAAATGACCGGCTTGCTCCCTCTCATGCCTCACATCTTCTCTCTTGCCAGTGACATTCAAAAGACTATCTTTAGTCGTCAGGAGTCCTCTTGGTTCTTGAGAGCTTCTTCTTCTTTGCTGCTGTTGTTCTTGAGAGCTTGAGAGACATACAGAGAGCTCGCAATGGGAGTGGGGGCCACCTTTGAGTATCTGTCTAGGCTGTTGGGGGGTAGTGGCGAAGGCCATGGCCATGGCCATGGCCACGACCACGACAGGAGGAGGAAGAGGAGGCAGCTGCAGACGGTGGAGCTCAAGGTCCGCATGGACTGCGAGGGGTGCGAGCTCAAGGTCAAGAACGCACTCTCCTCAATGAAAGGTTCTACCTCTATATTCTCTGCTCATCTTCTTACAAGAACAGATGGGGCAAATGCATCGCAGTGAATCTTGTTGCAGCACATTTTGAACCTGTTCAGTACTCTCATAGTGTAATAACAGAGTTTGATCTTCTTCTTAAATCCTTCTGCGGAGGTTAACTGCTTAACCATATGTTCTTTACAAATTGTTTGAACTGTAGTTCTGTTTATGCTTTGATGGAAAAGAAGTCTTGACAAAGCATGTATGTTATGAGTAGAACTTTACTGTCTGAAACATCAGGTGCAGCCTCACTTGAACCATGAACCAGGACAACATTTCTTATTTTCGTATGAGCATATTTAGACCAAGAACAAATTAGGATTCATATGTGTCGCAAGCACATCAACTGCACACTTGTGGATTAGCACTTGAACTGATCATGAGCTGTGTTTTAAGCTCCTTGAAAGGTTCCACACCTCTATCTCGGCTCCTCTGCTCAGATAGTTAGAAGAACAGATAATAACAGAGTTTTCCTTCCCTAAAGCACAAATGCACAGTAGAGAGAGTATTTCTTCCCTAAATCTTCAGCAGAGATTAACTGTGTAAACAATATGCTCTGAAAAAAATATTGTATGTTCTGAAAACGAAGTGCTATAAGTAAGCTACACATCTATTAACACAAAATTATACTCAAGGTGTATTGCATGTAGACCAATGAAATCAACGGCGTTTTAGGGTATTATAATTAGCACTTGGACTAATTACGAGCTTTGCAATTTCAGGGGTGCGATCAGTGAACATCAACAGGAAGCAGCAGAAGGTGACGGTGTCAGGGTACGTGGAGCCCAGCAAGGTGCTGAGGAAGGCCAAGTCGACGGGCAAGAAGGCCGAGCTGTGGCCCTACATGCCATACAGCCTCGTCAGCCAGCCCTACGCCGCCGGCACCTACGACAGAGGGGCCCCGGCCGGCCACGTCAGGAGCGCCGACCCTGGCTACAGCCAGCCCAGCAGGCAGGACGACCAGCTCACCGACATGTTCAACGACGAGAACGCCAACTCCTGCTCCGTCATGTGAAAGAACAAAAAACGTGTGCTCTGAAAGTGATCTCTGAAAGTGTTGATCCCTGAAATCGTGGGCAGAGCTAGATTAGTGATCTCTGAAAGTGTTGGACTGCGTGGTGATAATGTTCGCGAGTTGATCTTAAATGTATTCAAGTATGAGTATTAGTTCGAATGCTGAATTGCTGATTAAGAACACTATCGACAAATTCGTAACTAGGAATATTGCCTCGGTCAAGGAATGGTGGATTCACGCTAACCTACGAGGCGCTCGCCATAGGTGTATACCGTGTATTGCCTCGCTTGGAATTGTGCACCTAAGAGCAACTTCAGCCATTGGCCCCCCAGGGTATCCAGCGATGGTCTTTTGTCCCTTCCGTCGGCGCTCCCCAAGCTTTGGGGAGGTTACGGTTCCCAGTCGCCCCCCTCCCCCCAGTTTTCGCCCCCAAGACGTTTTTTTGCCTTGCCCATAAGACTCTAATTCTAGGTTCCTCCAAATTTTTCTATAATCGTTCTTTTTTCTCGTGTTCAGCTTATCATCCAAGAAAAGGAAATGAAGCTTCCGACGAGACACGGAAATATTGCGCGCAACGACGACCGGAGCAGCCCCCAATCAACCCGACGACCGCAAATGGGTCGGTCGATCCGGCGGCACGAACCAATTCATCTTAAGTAGTCCCTAGTAGGAAGGAGTAGGCCATTTCAGGATAGGAGCCAGCTTCTTTTGAATCAACATGTTCCCGCTACAAATCGGCGATCACAAGTTCGGTGATCCAGCCACAAATCGGCGATCAAGTTCGGTGATCCAGCACAAAGTTTGGCGACAAAAAACATAGACACAATTCGGCGATCAAAAGCGGCCACAAATCGGCCGTCGAACTCAAACAGCCGGCTCGTCGTCGTCCACTTGCACCACGACGGGGTCGGCCGATGGTGGTGCAGGGCTCGGCGACGATGATGCCGGCGTTGCGACGGAGCTCGGCGTCGATTTCGTGGTAGAGCCTTCCGTTGGCGGAGTCGGCGTCGGCGTCGGGGTCATCGTCGGGGTCGGGGTCGGAGTCGGTGTCGGCGCTGGTATCTCGTTCAGGATGAGGTCGCGGTGGCCCATGTACCACGCCTTCACCTTGTCGTCCATCGACGCCGGGCTGCCGCTCATGAGGAACGCCAGATCCGTGTTCCTCTTCTTGGCCGCGACGTTGGTCTTGAGGAGCTCGATCTTTATGTCCTGTTTCTCCATCATCTGCGACCACCTCGCCTCGCACTTCTCCTCCCTCTGGACGGCGTGAGTCTTGGCGTCGGCTATGCACTTCTCTATCGACGTATGTAGTCATTCTGTCGCCGGTGCACTCGCCTTCGCCGCCTTCGCTTTCTTGTTTCCTTCCGGGCGTCCATCCGAGGCTGCCGTTCCCGGCGCGTCGGGGTTGTAGGGTTCTTTCCCCTTGCCGAGGTTCAGGCGAACCTCGGCCCACTTCTCGCACTTCTCGATCCTGGTGAACACATGGAGGAACTTGAATTCAGCGTCTTTGCTGTCCTGCCGGTACATGTTGAACATCCGGACCATCTGCCGGCGCGCAACAAAAGAAAAATATGTCAGCCGAAGACGAGCGAACAATCCATGGGCGACCGAAACGGGGTTACCTAACACTCAACATCGGCGTCGCTCTCCGAGCGACGCTCGACCTCCTCGACGATCCCGTGCCATTTGCTGCAGGCCGCCTGGACGATCACATAGTGGTTCGTCATCGCTTTCTCGCCGCGCTCCATGTAAATTGTCTTGAACTCGGGGTCGCAAAGCTTGCGCTCGTCAAACGTCCTCTTGACCCTCTTCCAATAGCTGTCCGAATTCTGATTCGCGCCGGTAATTGGGTCAATGCTCACCATCTTCCAGGCTTCGGCCAGGCACTCGTCTTCTTTGGAGGTCCACTTGAGGCGAGGTTCGGCTTTGTCGGCGGCCGCCTTCTTCTTCTTCTTCTTCTTCTTCTTCTTCTTCTTCTTCCCCTTGGCCGCGGTGACAGGTTGTTCTTATTCCTCGTCGAAGTCGCCGTATTCTTCCTCCTTCCTGCCGAACTCATCCCCGGCGAACTCTTCCCCAGTGAACTCATCTTCAGCCTCATCTTCTCTCCGCGGGTATGACACCGTCGCCGCTGAACCGGACGCGATGATGTCGTCCATGAAGGCTTCCTGCGAGTCGTCACCGGGCATTTGACCGAACTCGTTGCGGGTGCCGCCACTGAACTCGACCGGATTCACCGGAGGGGGGAACAGAGGGCCGCGGTAGGGCATGGCCGGCGAGCTTGCGCAGACAGACGAGCCACCGTATTGAAGGCTTGTTCCAGCGCTGAATGCGGAAGGGCCGCGCGGGAAGGCGATGTTGGGGTTGAATCCGCCGTGCGGGTCGCCGTCTCCGTAGTCGGGCGAGCCCCTCCAGTGGGGTGTGGCCGGCGACGCCGGTGAGAAGGCGGAGGGCGACGGCGAGAAGGCCGACGGCGACGGCGACGCCACACTTGCTTGGCTTCCTTGGGTTCCCCACGCGCCGGGCGGCAAATAGAGGCCGTGCGGCACAAACAGAGGCGACGGCGCAGGGAAGCACGGTTTCCCCGGCTCAGCCGCCGCCGAGGCCGCCGCCACCAGGCTCGACACCGCTCGTCGTGCCTCCATCGCCTCCTTGGCCTTCTTCCTCTCGCCCCTTCCTTGCGGTCAGCGGTGACCGTCTTCCTTCGACCGAGTTCCTCTGCCCACTCGGTGTTGCTCACGCCCTCCGGCCGCCCCCTCCCCCTCCCGGCGACCGCCCCCGTCCTCTTAGCCGCCGGTGGTTCTTCGCCGGTGGCTAGTGGGTTGTTGAATTTCTTCGGCGCCATTTGGAGGTGATTCCGGCACGCGCGGTGAGAAATGACGGGAGCTATGGGATATGGAGAAGGAGGAATGGAGGGAGCCGAAAAAATCCGGCGGGAATCAGTGTTGTCTCGCCGACAGGGCTGGCCCGCGCGGCTTTTCCCTATGCCGGCGACCCCAGCCCGAACCCAGCGCAGTGGGTTCGGCCTGGGTACGCCGGATAACTTTTGGGTCAAATCCGGCGAAAACGAGACCCGGGGGGGGGGGGGGGGGGGGGGGGGCGACTGGGAGGAAAATCGCCCGCCGGCGTAAAAAAAATGGTCCTGGGGGGCTGTTGGGGGCGGCTGGAGTTGCTCTAAAGGAACATAAGTTTTTTTTAAACACCTCCACTTCCCTACGATAAAGAAGGAAGCTTCTCTTTGAAGTATAGCCGGAGCAAAACATTTGGGTAAAATCATGCTTCGAGAGTAGTCGCTATATCTTTTAGGTCCCTTCGATGCCGGTATTGTAATATGTCTAAACTCCTGCCTTTTTTTTGTTTGAGGGAACCAGCAGGTTTGCTGCGAGCTCTATTGATTACCAACAAGAATTACATTACATCGTTTATGAGTTTGCTAAGAAGAAAACTAGGGGCTTCACTGAGCCAATTACAAGAATTTTTATTACAATAACTATTTCTAGCAAACTCACGAGCCACCTCGTTAGCCTCCCTCGGACAGTGTTGTCTAACCTCCTGCTTAACTAATGAAAATGGGTAAACCTTTTGGCCTTATTTCAAAAAAATTAAATAGTAAAATCAGACATGTTGACAAAATCACACATAATTTGGAGGTTGATGGGACTTTGGTACGTGCTTTTTCAGCCCAGCATGAGAGATCTTTAGCAGATACCGGATAATCTCATACCGGAAAACTAGTATCCGGTTAAACCGGAAACTATTTAAAGTACTACCAAATTTTGCTCTCGCGGAACATATACAGAAAAAAAACCCCTAAAACGCACCGGACCCACCCGAGCTAGCTAGTTACTCCCTCCGTTCCAAAATAGATGACTTTCATTTGTCTACATATGGATGTATTTAGACATATTTTAGTATATAGATGCATTCACATGTAGACAAGTGAAAGTCAAGTATTTTGAAACGGAGCGAGTATTTCTACTGGATCGATGGATCGATCAATCCAGATTACGGCCATGTATGCGAGCTAAGCTAGCTAGCTGCTGGATCGATTTGAGTACGACCGCGGATACAACACACTATAGAATTGCTGTACTAACCATTTAGACCAAAAGTCTGAACTGATAGAAAGGGACAAGGTAATATATTTATATTCAACACTCCCCCTCACCTCACGTCTAGGCTATTTTAGTCCTTAGCATGGGATAGTAGCGGGCTGCATGATTTTTTTTTAAATCCGCGTAAGCGAGGTCTTCGAGACCTCTTGACTCTGATACCATATAAAATTACTGCACTAACCATCTAGACCAAAAATCCGAACTGATGAAAAAGGGCAAGGCAATATATTTATATTCAACACACACACACAACGATCTCAGTCGACCTAGATGCCTCACGTACACGAAGCTACGAGGCAAAGATTGGTTCACGCACAGAATAGCTTCTTTTTCAGTTCGTTTAAGCTCTACTGATGTGTTTGAATCAAAGTGTTACAGCCCATGTTAATAAAAAAAAGGGTCAAAAGCAATAAGTGTTTTATTTCCCATGAACTAGAAAATTTACCCGTATTTTCAGTTACTAGCAAAAAAATAAGACACCAAAACAAACCTGCAGCTAGAACCACTTATCCAGGTTGGCTTTGTCCTCTCCCATTTTAACGTTAGGGCAAGCATGCAATTCACTTAATCAACAAGCATACGTCATGAAGGCAGTGTATAGTTTCTCAACTTGACATATCTCCGCCACCAGCATGAAAATGAGAGTTGTGAACTTGTGAGTCTATTTCCACAACAGTTTTTTTGCACAAATTGACAAGAAGGGTTGCGCACAAACACAACAGAATTCAGTAACTTATTTCTACTGAATACAAACTGTACAGAACACTATCATAATCAAGCCGTGGCTCCTGAATTAAGTGCACGAACTTACTAAGCTCTACTAGCTCATAACAGGTTGGTTGTTCAGACCCTACCAAACCATCAAGTGCAGAACAAACATTATATGTCCCTGGATTCTCAACAGGGCAAGCAGGGCATTCATACTGCAGCCACACACAAAAACATGGAGCACGTAGCAGAACACAAAAGGTTAGTTACCTGTATTCTTCCTGGGACATGTGCCGAAGGAGGCCAACATATGAAGTTCTTCTGGACATCAAGCTCGGCTACTCCTCGCAGGGTTTTCTTCCTCACATCGACAGCGATCGCCAGCTCCAGTTTTCCTATAAGCCTGTTCTTGATACTAGAAACAAAGTAGATAACATGGTCATCTATGCTTATGGTAGGGTATGCCATCGGAAGTTTCTGCAACATTAGGGTGGTGTCGCCGCCCGTCAGCCTAGACAGCAGGTTCCAATGGCGTGGGTCGCTGGCATATCCATGGTGACATGGCTTCAACTTCACTGTCCCGCCGCCAATCCGTGAATGAACCAGCCGGTATTGGCATGCTCCATGTCGTGGCCTTCCATCCACCATATATGGACGGCCTGGGTGATGCTCGACTTACGGCGCACCCATTCCAAATAGGAATCAGGGGCTTCCGGCTTTCTTGGTGGCAAGATCTCGAGCTCAACATACTTGATCCTGTCCTTGTGACGGCTGGTGGCAACATCACGGATATAGCTGGGATCACATTGCTCGAGGAGACGATCCCAGTTTCCCCTTGCAGGGATGGGCAGTGGGATGTCTCGGAACACCGGTCGCTCGTCGAGCACATCGCAGAGGAGGATGCCACGCCAGAGGTCCACCCAGGCGACGGTGTTATGCTCGCCGCCGATCGCGAGCGTCTTGGCCGTGTTGTGATACGGCATGTCGCGCTCCACATCGCGAGGTAACGGAACAAGCTTGTCTCTCACGAGCTCATCCACTGACATGGGCATGGTGATCCACCCCTTGGAATCGGAGGAGCGGTACAGGTGGAGGCGGAAATCCCACCTGATGATCGACTTGCTGTTGCTCTTGTACACCGGTCACCAACCGCTGATGGCGGCGACGGCGTACCAGGCGCCGGATTCGCGGCTGAGGAGGGCGGTTGCGGAGTCTTGGAAGCTCATGGGGTGCGGGTTATGGAGCAGGTGCAGCCTACGGGCATGCGGCCTGTATAGGAAGTAGTCCCAGGATTGTACATCGAGAGGCGCATTGGGGTCGATGGGGACATGGAGGAGCACGAGGTCGGCCGTGGTCGTGACGACTCTGGGCTTTGGGAGGAGGAAGTTCAGGTCCGGGCAGTGGACGCACAAGTAGGCGGGGACCGGCGGGCCGGCGGGGACGAAGGTCGCCTGGATCGTCAAGCCGCTGCTCATGGCGCCACAGGCCGTAGTGTTATTACGAAGGTTGGCGATGTAGCACTGCATGTCTTCATGTCGAGGGGGAAGGCGTCGTCGTAACCGTGGTACTCGAGAATTCTCGTAGGCGGAATCATTGTGGCGGCGGAAATGTGCGGACTGCGGAGGAGGGGAGGAGAGGAGAGCAGGGGTTTGGAAATTGGAACCGTAGACGTACGGTCACAGATATCAAAGCAATCATCTATCTAAACTACAGTATTAAATTGAAACAGGTACGTCACACATAAAAAAATAGTACGGCCGGCCGGCCGCTAATCGGTGCGCGTACGACAGCGTGGCAATCAAAAAAAAACCATCGGCAAAAAAGACCAGAGCCAGCGATCAGCCCGGGATTAGCTATCAGCGAGAGTCCCAATCGGTATGTACACCGGGCACGCAGAAAAAATTACGATCACGAGTCCACGCCGTAATGATCCAGGTTCAGCAGCTGGAGCAGAACAAGTCCTGGACGCGGGTCAAGTCCATCACTGCCTCCGCGGAATCGCTGACCTCGGATGACATGACCAGAGACAGAGACAGAGAGAAGAGACAGAAAGGACTGCTTCGTCGATGAAGAGATTATGATCAGCGCCGAGCTTCGCAACCGTTCCGCGCTCATCCACAATGTTGAAAACTATGGTGTGCGCGACCGGCGCGGCGACACCTACCGGTCCATGCTAATCAACATCGAAGGTGACGGTGACCTCCGTCGTCGTCCCCTCTACACCGTCCAATCCAATATCAAGAACGATCACAGCTGGAACGTCTCGGCGAGATCTTTCGGTAAGTCGGGCCTATGCCAACAGCAGTCATCGCCACTGCCGGGATTACAGCTGGCGTCCAAAATCATACTCGATCAGATGCGGCACGCATGTCGGAACTGCTTGAAGCAAAACCCCGAACGCGACATGTATGTGGTAGCACCAGACGGACGAATAGGCATTGGTCACCAATGTGCTTAGAATGAAGGGGGCGGTGTCAGATGGGTATATTTATCATTCCTTGACCTGTGTAATCAAACTTTTATTTTTTAAAATTTTGTGAGATTAATTATCATTTGTTGACCCGTTGCAACGCACGGGTATTTTGCTAGTCATTGTTAAAATCTAAACGGCAGCCGCCCTGCCATGGCAGCACGGCGCCTCGCCGCTCGTAGCACTGAGCGACCACGCGGATGCACCGCCGTCGTGCCATGGCAGCACCGCGTGACGACGATGGAAGCATCGCCGCCGCCCTCCCTGCATCTCCGTCGCCATGTGGCCTTGGCGCCTGCCTTCTGCAGCTTCGACAGCGGCGACGCAGCACCGGTACGCCACCGCCCCATGGATGGCAGCCGCGCCGCTAGCCACTAGCAGCAACGCTTCCCTCCATGGCAACACCTCTACCATTTGGGGAAGGCGACCAGGTTGAGGCACGCTCGTGGTCATCGTCGCCGCTCGATCTTTGCGGTGTTGCCTGTCAGGTACTCGAAATCTCCCCGCTCATGTTTTGTGGGCGTGGCTGAGCATCGGGCGCCATGGTTGGGGCACCTGGGCAGCGGGCGCCTAGGCGGAGTCGGAGCAGTGGATAGAGAAAAAAAAGAAGAAGAAAAGGGAAAGAACGAGTGGAGGAGAAGGCCAGCGAGAAGATAACGCTCTAGGTTGTGGGCCCCTAACCCTTCGCTGTCTCCACGCAACAGGACACGCGGCGCGCAATGGACCCGGAGGATGGCGCGACACGATCCCCCGGATGATCTAGGCGTTGGCTCGTGCTCCCAGCGGCGCTGAGCAGTGCTCCCATGGCGACGCGCTACAGAGGGCGGCCACCGGAGCTTCGCCTCGGCCTCCTCTGCTCGGACGCTACCTGCACCGACTGCCGCCACCGGTGGTAAAATCGCCCCTGGTTGCTACCATCGGTAGCCGACGATGCTACCGATAGCACGCGGCATTGCTACCGGCAATGCTTCCGGCGGCGACGGCGCACGGTGTTGGTACCGAGGATAGCCGGTGATGCTTCGGGATGGCGGCGGCGTATGCTACCGTCGGTAGCCAGGGATGCTACCGATAGCAGGCAGCGTTGCTACAACGATGCTTCGGACGGCGACGGCTTGCTACCGACGGTAGCCGTAGTTGCTGAAAGAGCATGGTTGCCCCCATATGTTGTTTTGGTAATTAATGACAATCTCTATGGACTAATGTGTGCTTTGAGTTATATTTGCAGTGTTCGTCCATAAGGAATGCTTGGACTCCATATGTTGGATTCAAGGCTAAAAGAAGAAGACTATATGTTGATCAAGGCTAAGTGCAAGTTGATCAACATACAAGATAAGGGCATGTGAAGATATGCAAAAGAGTGTCTCTCCCATATTAGTTTATGGGGGAGCAATATGCGAGTCTTCACCGAGCGGAGCACAATCAACAAAGGTGATCCACTTGAGAGTAGATCAAGATCGTCATCATCTAGCTCAAGTGGAATGCGCAAGGATAAGGTATGCTCTTGATAGGGTTTCTATTTTACCGGTCTCGCGGTGTAGTTGGGAGACCGGGTTTTAGGATAGGTAACCGTACTATCAAGAGGGGCTCTCAAGTGAGATTTAGCGTATCGGTCGTAGAGAGCTCAAACCTTTGCATCCTTGGCATCATCTTTATTGGTTCCTATTTGGCTCTTATCGTGGTGTGGTATTGGTGCTTGTCGTGCTTGTCATGACAAGGCCAAGGTCACCGAAAACGGTTTTCATATGTGTTCCCTATTGAGTTTTCGGTGTCGGAGATTTTGCCGGTCCATCTATGCGGAAGGTTTCACTCTTCCATTTAGTAGAAAAATCTCCCTTGCTTGGTTTCAATATTTTCACTTGTTAGTGGGTAGCATTTGTCGTCCTCTTTCCAACAAAGTTGGTTTCACTTCATTCGGACTTCATTTGCAAAAGATATGGTTTTCCGGTCTTCAATAGAAAGGTTTTACCTTTCATCTTTTGGTTTTACCATATCCTTTTGAACAATGATGTTTCTATGCATAATATTGTAGGGCTCGTTGTGACGATTCCAACGAGTCCAAGATTATCGGAAACGGAGTTCGTATGAGGAAGTTATTGCGTTTTCGGTGTCGAACGATCTTAGACAGAAAATTAGAAGGCGTCGCCGAAGGCTGGCCGGCCTAGGCCGGGTGCCTCTGGTGGGTGGCCGGACCCCTGGCCGGCCCAGGCCAGGCTCCAGGCCGGGCGGCTCTGGGGGGTGGCCGGCCCCCTGGCCGGGCGGCTCTGGGGTGTGGCCGGCCCAGGCCGGCTCCCAGGCCGGTTTCCCTGCTCGCCCTGTGTAAAGTTCCCGGGCCGGCCTCCCGGACGGCCTAGGCCGGCCTCCCTGCAGCTTCCCAACGGCCATATTTTTGGCCTCCTATTTAAGGGGTTTCTTCCCCAAATAAACCCTAACCTTTTGCCAACCTCTTGAGCTATTTCTCTCCTCCATTGTTGACCTTCTCAAGCTTGGCTTTCTCTCAATCCCTCCAATAGTTTTGCTAGTTTTTAAGGGAAAAGAGAGAGGAGATCTAGATCCTTGTTTCCACCGATTGATTTCTCCTCTAAGTGAGGGGAACACTTTGGATCTAGATCTTTGGAGTTTTTTGGTGTTTCTCCTTTGTTTTTCCTCTCTAATCCCTCCCAAGCACTAGTTGCTTTGGTTGGATTCGGGTTGGAAGAACTTGACCACTTAGTGTGTTCTTGCCATTGCATTAGTTGCATCGGTTTGAGTTCTCCACGGTGATACGTGGAAGTCGAAGTTGAGAAGCTTATTACTCTTGGGTGCTTTGGTGCCCTAGAGCTTGTTCCGATAGGGCACGTTGGTACCCTAGACGGTTGTTGATTTCTCGGGGTCTTGGTGGCTCACGGGATTTGTTGGGAGCCTCCAATAAGGTTGTGGAGGGAGGCCCAACCTTGTTGGTCTCGGAGCTTTGGTACCTACGAAGACATTGCCGGGAGCCACCAATTGAGTTGTGGTGTGTGCCCCGGCCTTGGAGCATCGAGTCTTGGTGGCTCGGTGCATTTGGTGAAGACCCTCCAACTTGTGGAGTGAGCTTCATCCTTGTAAAGGTTCTAGTTGTCAATCTCAATGGCAACATAGTGACAAGTGCCTCGCCACATTGGTGGTAAGACACAACGGAGATACGGTGTGCCATATCAAGACTACTCGGTGTTTCACTTTGGTGAACACCGCGCCGCTCCAACGGAGACTAGCTTCCATTGGGAAGTGAACTTCGGGATAAATCATCGTCTCCAAGTGCCTCGGTATTTCTATACCCGAGCTTCTTACTTATGCTATTTACTTTGTGATAGACATCGAGCTTAAAGTCATATATCTTGCTATCACCTAGTTGATTATATTGTTTAGCATAAGTTGTTGGTGCACATAGGTGAACCTAGCTAGTTTAGGTTTTGGCTTGATAAATTAAACGTTAGTTTTATTCCGCATTTATTCAAGCCTTAACCGTAATAATTTTAAATCGTCTATTCACCCCCCCCCTCTAGGCGACATCCGTGTCCTTTCAATTGGTATCAGAGCGGGTTCTCTCTTTATAGGGCTTCACGGCCTAGAGAGTAAATATGTCGTCTAGTAGTTTAGCACAATGCCTCTTTAATATTCAATGGCACTAATTATAATGATTGGAGAAATCGCATGCTAAATTATTTTAGGGACATTAATCCATATATAGAGCAAATTCGAGATATGGGTTTTTCTCCTCTAGAGGATGAGGAAAACTCTTATCTAGATGCTCAAGCTTCTAAAGTGGTTTTCATGTCTTTGAGAAATGCAGTTGCTTTGTCGATTTCTCCTTATCGGAATGCTCATGAGCTATGGACCAAGCTTCACGACAAATATGATGTGTCCATTGATTGTGGGAATGATTGTTCTCCCACCACCTCCGAGCGTGATGAGATCTCAACTTCTTCTACTTCACCTACATGTGGCAAGCCACAAAATAATGCAATGGTGAGTAAGGATAAATTTTGCAATGATGATAGTGAGCTTCCTATAGATGATATTTCATCTCTATCTTATTGCAATAATTTATCTTTGGACTTAAACACATCTAGAACTATAAATGTTTCACATGCTTGTGTTGATAGTCCTTGCATATCTTCTAAATCGTCAAGTAGTGATGATCATGACAATAATAATGATGATGAAGAAGATGATGCTTACTTTAATAAGAAAGGTCTAATGGTTCTTAATGCTCTTTCAAAGAATGAAAATGCTTGTGAGAACCTACATGAAATCACGAGCACCCTTGTTGAGCGAGGGCTTACTATTGAAAATTTGGAAGCTCGTGAAAATGAAAGTCTTAGCCGCGAACGTGATTATGCGAACACGATTGCGGATCTTGAGGAAGCTTTAAAAGAAGAACAAACCACGAAGAAATCTCTTGAGAAGACATTTACTCTAGAGTTATCTAAAGTAAATGAAACCCATGATAGAGCTCTCAAGGTGGCTAATGATTTTAAAATAAAAAATGATGAGCTTGTTGTTGAAATTGTTAGACTCCTTGAGGCTAATGTGAAATTTGAAAAGGATGTCAAGTCCTTGGAAGATTATCTTGCACATCTCACTAAGTCTCATGATCAACTCCAAGCTCAATTACTAAAAGAGCTTCCTACTTGTTCTCCCATTGCTATTAATGTTGATGCTTATGCTACTAACTCTATTTCTTGTGAAGCATCCATTTTAAAGGAGAATGTTGAGCTAAGGGCTCAACTTAAATTGCTAACTAGCAATTATGAGATATTGGAAGAAAGCCATGAGAAGATCTCGAGCTCTCATGAAGATCTTCTAGTATCTCATGATAAGCTAAAGTTAGCTCATGAGGCTATCGCTACCAAGGTAATATCTAGTGAGCCTCATGTGGACAATGGCACAACTTCTACTCAAAATGCTACAATGCCATGTGCTAGTCCTTGTAATTCTTCATCTCACACTAGTGGTAAATCATATATTGAATTACATTTCGTGCCTAGTTGCTCTAACAATGAAGCCTCAACTTCCACTAGTACTTGTGTAGCTACTAACCTTGTAGGGAAGACTAAAGAGCACAAGGCACAAGCCACTTCTTTGAAGAAAGATGTGGAGAAGCGTCATAAAGGGAAGGCCACATTTGATAACATGTTGAGTGTGCAAAAATCCCCCAATGACAAGAGTGGACTTGGATTCAACTCCAATATCAAGAACAAGTCCAAGAGTAGCAATAAGAAGGGCCAAGAACAAGTCAATCACTCGGCCAAGATTGTTTGCTTCAAGTGCAAAGTTGAAGGTGTAATACCCCAGCATTTAACAACCAACGAAGGGTAGAAGTATGATTTTGTGCATCTGCATGCATGCATCTGAAAATCCGAATAAATTTTGTTCGCAAAATAAAACCCTGGAGGGATTGGAGATCATTCAACTTCATGAATAGAGTTTAGCTCATCTGAGGTGAATGTGATAAATTTTGACATGACCTCCAGGCATTTTTAATGGTTGCGGGAGATCAGATCCAAATTGGAAAATACAAATGATATTAAATTGGTAAACTTATTAAAAATTGAATAATGAAGTTATACATGTTTATACATTTAAACAAACAACTCACAAATAAAAACTAAGGTATAATTGTGTTAACACCTATCACAACTCAAAGAGTTATTCAAACAAAGTAAATAATTTAATTGGTTGAGTATTAGAAAACCTTGTCTTTACATTGCCCAAACATAAATGAAATATAAATACTTAAGTAATCTACATTATTACACCAAACTTGATCTTTTTATTTGATCTTAGCTTCTTATCTTCAAATCTTTCCAAAGACATTCCTGCAAGACAAATCAAATAAGAAAGAAACTTGGGATGAGATTCAAAGGCTTTGTGTTATATAGAAGTAGTTTGGTAACAAGATTAGCTACCTTGTTAACAGATTTCTTTTGTATACCTAAAAGCAATTGAATGTCAAATAAATTAATTAAGGTTCAAAACAAAGCTCCTTGTGATCAAAATGTTTTCCTTCACCACAAGGGTGAGGCAACTTAATTATGGAACTTAACTAATGGATATTAGGATCTTGCCCTAACATCCAAGTGTTGACTAGAGGGAATCAATATTAATATAAGAGCAACCAGGGTCTATGGATCAGCTGGATCATCTCGAGTCAAGCAGTCAACAAGGATGAGGAGCAACTTTTGATCAATACAAGAGAAGGGACAAGAGGCAACATTGATCTATTTACCAAGAAGGCAAATTATCAATCTCTTTAATCTAATCAAGTGCTTAGTTAAGATAGCCACATAAGAATAATCCTCTAATGGAATTAATTTCCAAAGAAGAAAATCAGCCAAATGATAAAGACCACAAACATGAATATTGTAAAGCCACTTGGTCATCACCACGCTTATAACTCAAAGCCACATTAGATAAAAGCCACAAGTCATCTAATAACAAAAGCTACTTGGCATGTCCAAGTATGAATTCTACAAGAGGGTTATATCAAACACAAGAGGGATAGGCTTGCCCCCTAGGAGAGTTGTCCACAAGCAAAATACCTAGCTCCACATATACACACATGGGCACAAATCTCAGAAAATATATTCATCAGTGAATAATAAATTCGCAAGCAAAGCTAGCATAATATCTCACCACCACACACACAGTTGGTATGACATTCCAACTCTGTAATAAATGTTAAATAATTTATCAAGTTCATGGCATGTATTGCTTTTGAACTCAAGAACTTGGTTGTATCAAAAATTAATGTGAACACATTTAAATGACCAAAACGAATCTCTATTTTTAAATGTGACAAAGTTGTTTCAAAAAAATTCAAAATAAAAATACGTGGAGCTTCTCTATAATATTAGGAGTCTCCATGAATTTTTCTATAAATTTTGGACTTGTTTAAAAGTCCTAAATTAATATATGAATTCTCTGCTTTAAAAGAATCAATAATTACAAAAAAGTCCAGGGGGTTATATGATAATCGCCATTTCTTTTCTTTTCTTCTTCTCTTCCGGACAGAAGGACGGCAACGACCGCCGTCGCGCCACCTCCTGCTTGCTTGCCTCCTTGCGGGGATAAGACCCCGGGGAGACGTCCCCATCTCACTCTCCTCCTTACCCCTCGCCCCTCTCTCTTTCTTCCTCTCTCTGGCAGCAGCGAGCTCGCAAACCCTAACCCTAGTTCCTCCGGCCGCCGACGCCCTTTCAAATCGCCGACGAACCATTGATCCAGAAGACCGGCGACCTTGTCTACTCACTTCGCCTCATCGTCCTCTACGCGGTGGTGCCTAGCGCGCGTGCTGAGAGGGACGGAGACCGTGGAACGCATCCGGCGTCCCGAGCAGCCGCCGTCGACGTCGACCATGATTCCGTCGCCGCCGTAGCTTCTCCGACGCCAGAACATTGTCCACGGCATCCGTGGTGAGCCACTGCTCCAATTGCACCACTGAACCCTCTCGATTGCGTTATGGTTTGGGGTTAGGAATTCGGCCACCGTGAGATGCCGCCGCACGTCGTCGTGGTGCCTGCCCCGGCGACCAAAAAGGGGCGGCGCCGCCACCCCTTGGTTCGTCTCTGTCCCGCGCGTCTCGCACGTGTGTCCTCGTCGCCCGGGGAGGCCGGAATCGGTCGGGCCGTGGCCGACATGGCCGCTGGCCATAGCTGCTGATGTCAACCGACGTCAGCACATCCTTATCCCAATTTAAATGAATAAAAATCTGACCAGTGGGACCCTCTGTCAGATATTTAATCTTTTCCAGAAATTCCAGATAATGATATAAAATTATAAAATCAATAACTTTTAATATGTTTATCAAAAAAATACAAATAATATATCAAAATGCTTAGAAAAATGAAATCTATTTGATTATGCTAATTCATACTTATTTAATTAACTTTAAATAAAGGTTGTTCATAATTACTCAAATGCCATTCTTTGGCTAATTGTGGAAATAATTCCATTTGAGCAAATAAAAATTACATAAAAATTATTTTAAATTCAGGAAAATATAACTCTTAGTTCAAATATTTCAAAATACAATATTTTTGACTTTCCTAATACACTAACTCAATTAAATTATGTGATCAAAACAAAACTCCTTAAGGTATGTTTTAAAATAAAAATCATTTTATCTTAACAAGTTAATGAATTGAAATAGTTTCAAAAACAATTATTTTCAAAAAGAAAATAAATTTGAGATATAGTTCAAAATATAAAATTTGAGCTCAAATACCATAATGTAAATGACTGTCCTGTTACTCATCCTAGGTAAAACACACAAAGAAGAGTTCATTTGAAAATCATTCACTTTGGTGTTAGTAATATTTACAAGTGGTTAGAGTAATTAAAGATTATAGAATAAATGCAATTCTTAAGTAAGCATCTGTAAGTTAATTATTAATCACATAGATTATTACTTCGATAATCATAGCAAACACCTAAGTCTAAAAGTTATAACAACTCAAAGTGATGTACCAACTCCGCAAATTATGAACTAACTAATCCTTAAACACTTCAGTTACCAAAGTATTTAGTACAACGACTTGTGAGCTTGGGTATTTTTGGGTTATCTACGATGCATTACATATTTATGCATAATAGCATCTTGCAAGTGTTTCCAGTAGTCCTTACCCGGACTACGTTGCTATTTTCAGATCTCCGGGTTCTGACGCACCCTAGAACCCCGAAGGGCATGAACTGCCACCTCTATCACAGGCAAGTTCATCACTTGCTCATACCTCTTGAAATATTTGTTAGAAAACTATTTGCAAAACCTTAATATACTACCACCTTTATACAAAAGAAAGAATAAAACCTATTTCTTTAATAATATGACTATTTGGCTATCTACCTGCTTGGTGGTAACCTATTATGGTTGGCAGATGGGACCATGGTAACATGAATAGGTCTGGAGGTTCCATTTGCAAGGGAAAGTATTACCTAGGAATTAATAACAAATTGTAACGCCCCAAGATCGGTACTATGCAGATTTTAGCGTTCCAGCCAAATCCGCATAATAACAATCCTAAAGGACGCCCACCAGGCATAACGTGAACGTCGCAACACACACGTTATGCGGGTGGAATTGTGATAACATTACAACAGTTCTCGATGGAACCCACAAAAGAACATATATACAA
Source organism: Puccinellia tenuiflora (assembly GCA_012064385.1). NCBI lineage: Eukaryota > Viridiplantae > Streptophyta > Magnoliopsida > Poales > Poaceae > Puccinellia > Puccinellia tenuiflora. The sequence goes on along the minus strand of QRDG01001505.1, from coordinate 770,558 downwards.
GGACTCACCGAGTCAAGAGCAAGGATACAATACAAAGATCCAAATAACAATGGAATCGGGTAGTGTCCTGCTACGGACAAGAAACAAATTGGACTAAGAGTCCTGAAGATAAACGAAGGCACCATATCCCTGCCCAGGCCAAGCCGGAGGGATTCCCAAGCTAACGTCGTCAGACTTCAAACCTGTTTGGCTGCATTGGAATAGCAGCCCCGAAGGGGTCAGTACTAGTAGAAGTACTGGCAAGTAATACTCACAAGATATCAAAGCTGGAATTCCGGGGAAAAGGGGGTTAGCGATTGAGGCGGCGGCAAGCAGCACTAACAACTTATAGAGACACGCTACAACTTTCGTCTAAAGAGACAAGGTAAGAGAGCGCATAAGAAACCAACTATACTACTCACCAAACAAACCCGCTCAAGTATTACTCCCTCGATCAACCACCCACGAGAAAGCAATCAGGGCAACTCACATGGTGGACAAGTTTTATGGGTTATTATTCAAATGATCTATCTTACTAGTCAAGTTATTATCATCATAATGTGCAAGTTGTCTATGATCTTTTTAGCCAGCGCATTTCACCAAGTCGTCCATAACCGCGGACACGGCTTTTCGAAAAGATTTAACCCTGCAGGGATGCACCAATGAACCCACACGCATCGAAACACTCGCTTAGAGGTGTACCGGTGGAGGTTTCGACGCAATACTTCCCTTCACTACAAACAAGTCCAGGGAGCCACCTAGCTAGGACTGATCCACCTTGAGAGTCCGGCCGAAGCTTCGAGGTGGGCCTAACCGATGCGAGAACGGCTTCGGGAGGGAACACTCATACGATTGCCCCTCCTTCCACATGCGATTAACGCACGGTCCGCAAGCCCTATCATAAGTAACCACGTATCCATCATCATCTTACCTTCACATCATCATCATCGTTGTACGCGCGCAAATGGAAACACCCGAACTAAGTTGTGGCTCCTGGACAAGTTTGCGGATCAGGTAATAGATTGCGGGGAGGCCCATAGAACTCCCACATGTGGTTAGTGCGCTCAGTCTTGGATCAGCGGAAAAGAACTCGGGTCCTAGGCGACACTAGCAGAACAAAACACCACGATTGGCCTTCCGCCGGTGCCTTAACTTTATTATATTATTCCCATCGCAATAGAAAATAAAGATTAGCATTTTAGTTGAGCCTAGCTACCATGTTAACAACAAGACTAGCTAAAGAGATAACGGGACTCAAGCAAAGCACCTAAGCATTCACTACGACTCGCAAGGCCAACAAGGTAAACAACCAACAGGGTAATAGGATGTGGAGGTGGTGGCATATCATGGCTGCAAGGTAAACATGCAAATAGGATCGGGACAAGCATCGCAACATAAGGCTAGCAAGGAACAAAAGATAGGACGAGTAAGAGACAGAAAACAAGCAAAGATAGCAAGGGAGTATCACTTGCCTGCAATCCGGTAGAGGTAGCAGAACCTGTCGTTACTCACATCAACTCATCGTCCTATTCCCGAAGGAGCAACAAACACTGGAAACATAAAAGATGCATTTTACTACTACGGCAAAAGAAGCGGCATGTTGATGACATGATGCATGACAAATTAATTATGATTCAATTTTATCCCTAACACATGGCAAAGCATTTTAAATGGGATCGGTGCTCAATATAAATGCACCGGACAAACCCCATAATTTATTTGATTTAATTCGACTAAATGGATAAGGTGCGATGTTAATTAATGTTGCATGATTTTATAAGATATCGCATATATATATGGCATATAGGGGTTTAGGGTTGGGGTCACACATCGGATACGAGGAACTTCAGATTCGGAAGCCACCGTCTTCGGGTTGTAGTCGAAGTAGTCGTCGTAGTCGAAGTAGTCGTTCGTCCGGAGTCGAAGTAGTCGAGGTAGTCGTTCATCCGGAGTCGGAGTAGTCGAGGTAGTCGTTCCGTAGTCGATGTCGTGGAAGTAGTCGTACTCGGGTTGTCGGGGTAGCGGACCTTGGCGTTCCGGGCTTCGGGGTCGTCGGGGTTCCATGGTGGTCGGGGAAGATCTTGGCGGCTCTGGTCTTCACGGCACCGGGAAACGGAGAACTTGGCGTCGGGAGGCTTCACGACGAGAACGGGGAACTCCGGTTCACGACGGGAACGGCTTCACGACGAGGAACGGAAACGGGAACTGGATCGGGAAACCATCGGGGAACGGCTTCATGGTGCTTCACGTCGGGGAACGCGTCGGGGAAAACGGGGAACGTCGGGAAACAGATTCACGTCGGGGAAGCTGCATCGGGGACGGACACGACACAGAGACGATAAACGGGAGACGCACACGGCATCGGAAAGGGCACCGGGGAACTCAACGGAGACGGAGCAGCGGCAGCACAGCAGCATGGCCAGGGGACACACACAGCAGCAGCAGCTCGCGCACAGCACAGGGGACGTCAACAGGGAACGCGGCAACGAGGGGCAGCAGGGAGCCGGGCCGGGCAGAGCTCGGACCGAGGTGATGGCGCGGCGCAGGACGGGGACGGGCAGAGGAGAGACACGGCCACGGCCACAAGGTGAGGAGCTGGCGGAGGGTCGCCAGGGCACCGAGGGGGGCGGCCGCGGCGAGGACGTCCGCGGGGACGAGGTGGACCTCGACGGCGGGGTAGGGAGGAAGCAGGCCGGGGCGCGGCCATTGGAGAGGAGGAGCAGGTCGCGGAGGAGAACCGGCCGGGATGGGGAGCTCGAGAGAGAGGAGGTGGCACGGGCCACGGCCGGAGGGAGCTTGGGGATCGACGGGCTCGCACGCGGGTGCAGGGGAAGGTGAGGGAGAGGGCGGCCGGGGAGAGAGGAAGAAGGAGATGGGGAGGAGAAGGAGCAGGCTGGCGACCCGAGGCGGCGGCGGCTGCGCGGTGAAGAGAGCCGGCGGCCAGGCCGGAGAGAAGGTGGCCGGGATGGGGATCGAGCGGGGGCGGAGAGCTCGCGACGAAGAAGGAGGCGCGGGGAAGAGGACGACGTGCGGGGCGGCGGCAGCGCGGCTAGGAGCCGGAGCTCGCGCGGAGGAGGAGGACGCGGGGATCGAGCCAGGGAGGAGCTCGGGCGAGCTCGGTCGTGGTGCGGGGAAGGAGGAGGTCCACGGGAGGGAGAAAAGAATGGAAGAAAAGGAATAAAGAAAAAGAAAAGAAGAGAGAAAAGGGAAAGAAGGGGGAAAAAGAAAGAAGAGGGAGGTGGAAGGACCGTTCCGCGAAAAAGAAAAACGAGGAGAGGGCGGCTGCAAAAAGACAGGGGGTGGGAACAGAAAAAGACCAGGGGCAGGATTAGGGTTTGGAGGTTAGGTGGGCTTGGGCCAGGTTTTGGGCTACTCTCTCGCAATTCTCAAAATATTTTATTTTGCAAATTAAATTTGGCAATTAATTTTAGAAAACGGAGACGACTGTCTCGGTAAAACTTTTCCGACAAATTTAGCAAAATAAAATAGGGTTTAATAAAAATAATTTTTGCGGACAAAACATGCGATGCGATGATGCTGATGTCATGATGATGCAAAAAGAAAAACAAACAAAAATCTAATTTGGGGAAAACCCCGGGACATTACACAAATGCCGTCATAATGATTGCGCCGTAAAGACGCGTTAACCATAAGACCTGGAATGGGACGGGAAATGCCATCTGTGATACTTCTCTCGGACGCATGTCAACGGGCAGTCAATTCCGTACGCTGTAGATCTTGCGAGACTACATGCAACATGGGTGGGACCCCTTAGTTCCCACGGTTTCTGGTGTCTATGATGGTCTGCAAGAGGGTGCCTAGGTGTCTACCGTGAGGGGTAGAGCATCAGGGGTGATTCTGCTATGCATGAATTGGGTGGGCATGTGTTGTGCAGAGAAGCACAGTGAATGACTTGGATCAAAAACTGGGCCCCACACCAAAGAGAGTGTGGACGGGAATGATCGCCCGGTTGTGCAACAAAGTCTTGATCTCTTATGGGTAAAGTAACACACCTCTGCAGAGTGTAAAGAATTGTAACATGTTACTCCCTGTTCCGGGAAGGAGCTGCGAACGCTGCAGGAAAGGAACTCCATGAAAGTTCTAGCCCTGTGAAGGATGACGGGCATAGTTTTCAGAATAAAAGCTACCTCTTGAAGAAATGTTTACAAAAACCTTGCATTAAGCTTAAGGCTCCCTGGAGTCTAAAGCTGTAGCTAGTGCATCAAACTTCCCACCGTACATAATGGACTTGCTGGGTAACGCTGGTTACTCACCCTTTTTGCCATTTGACCCCCTGCTTAGATTTTGGAGCTATCAAAGGAGTTGACGGTGGTCCATCACGACATCGAGATCTTCATCAAGGAGTCAACCGCTACTTCACCAACCGAAAAACAACGACAACTATAGCAACGTAGAAGCAATGTCAGCGACATCAAAGAGACCACTCTGCCAATGGAGGCGACCACGTCTATAGAAGGACGAGTACCATCTTGGATAGAGATACTCCAGAAAGAGTAGATTAAAACTGTGACAACAACAGTAGTGGATTAGGACTTTAGAGCTAGAGTTAATCTCCAGCTTAGTGCTACGAATTGGCTCTTTTCTGGATTTCATTTGCACGAGGCTATCCTCTATGTATCGAGGAGGTTCTCGAGATTTTGTATTGAATATTGTTGTAATCCTATAGTGTTACCTTGGACCTGCTATGTTTCTGTTATACCACTTTGAGGGATGTAATATTCACGGATAGGTCCTTCTGTGAGTATTATGTCAACGACTTGCACACTACACCATGCAGTGGTGTGCTGGGTCACCGCAGCTGGTATCAGAGCAAAGCGACCTTAGGTTTGAAACCTTTTAGGAGACTTGTAGGTTGGTAAAGACTATAGGAAGTTATTTTATCTAAACTATATCTATCTATGACCTATGATGGTTATTCACTTGAGAATAATAATGTCATACTTATATGGAGTATTCTTATCTAGTCTTCTATTGGTATAATACTTATCCATCTTGTTCTTTCTAAAACCTGGTATACCAGATGAGAGAATGTCCTATGTAATAGTGACTGTTATATTTAAGTTAGTGATATCTGTCGTGGGGTTGTCACGGCAAGTCCTTCCTCTGGGAAGGTGAGTTCTGGGGCCATTGATGCACGAAGTACGTAGGAGAGGTTAATCTCGCCTAGGGACACAGATTTACCCAGGTTCGGCCCCTCTTGATTAGAGGTAAAGACCTACTTCCTGCTTCTCTTTATTGCTCTAGATCTGATCTCGATTACAGGGTTCCGGCTCCTATCTGGGGAGTCGGCGACTATGAATCTGGTGTTTCTGGATTGCTTAGGACCTCTCGATCTAAGGTCCAGGACCCCGCTTATAAAGGTGGCCGGGTCTCTGGACTTACAACCTACACCGAGTCATACTAGAACACGGAGTCCTACTCTACGTCTTGGCCTTCCAAGTTAGGGCTCCGGGTTGTACTTGGACTCCTTCCTGACGGGTCCCTTTTCCGTCATGGGCCTTGGTCGGCTTGTCTCCAGCCCAGCCCATGCGACTTGATGCATGACTCGGCTTTGGCCTTCTTGGTCTTGGCGGGTCTACTTTCCGGGTCCATGGGCCTACCTATAAAGTATCCCCCCATCAGTAGCCCCCGAATTTATCTTGGGTGCAGCTTTGACGACTTCCTCCAACTCCTTGGTTCGACTACTTTGTTCAACTCCTTGGTTCGACTCCTTCCATCTGAGTCACAGGCTCAGAAGTCGCTTGCTGCTAGCTCCAAGATGAATTCCTGCATAAAAACATAACACATATATAAAACGAATCTACCCCCACCCCTTGTTCAAGTCACCACTCTTGCCTTTGCTGGCCGAGTTTGTTATGACTCTTATGAACAAGGACTGAAGAATTTGACTCTTCTTAACTCTCACTGTCACAGGACTCGCCATTCTGAGACAAGCCGGCTCCTTCCACTTCTGTGACTTTAGTCTCTATTATCATTTCCTGTCTGGTTTTTAGCTACTGAACCGTTACCCACTTATCTATCATTCACCGTTACTGTAGCTGCCTAGGGTTTTCCCCTCTTATAAATTGCAAAGGGTAAGATCTAAAACCCTCACTTGTCCCTTTCGCCTCAAATTCCCCTTTTCTCTTTGCTCCTCTCTTTCCCGCGCACAGCACGCACCGCCCGCTCGCCATGGCACCCAAGCGCGCCAAGGTTGCCTCCAAGGCCAAGGCCTCCTCGTCGAGCAGGACGGTTGACATCGCCGCCGCGGCCGCCGCTGCCGCCAAATCCTCATCGAAGCGGTCGATCTCCGCCGATTGGGGCGGATCTATGATTACAGCTGAGCAACTGAAGACGCACCGGCTGACCGGCCTTCTTCCCTCCAATGTAAAAGCTCGGGCCCCAGGGGATGAGGTGGTGCCCGCTCCCGCGAAGGATGAGGTGGTGATTTTCTCAGAGCACCTGTTCCGCGGATTCACACCCCCGGGTAATCTTTTTCTTCCGCCAGCTTCTCGCTTTCTACAAGCTGCGCATCCATGACCTAGCTCCCAATTCTGTTCTCACTTTGTCCAATTTCGTGACTCTTTGTGAGGATTACCTCCAAATCAAACCCGATCTTGATCTCTGGCTCGAGCTCTTTTATTGCAATCCTCAACCTGAAACATCCGGCGGCCTCCTTCTGCAATGCGGTGCCGTCGCTCTTCAACGGCGCCTCCATTCTGTCTTCCCTAAACCTGTCTTCCCCAACCGTGTCAAGGACTGGCACAAGACTTTCTTCTACTGCAAGGACACTTCTCCTGCAGATGAACCTAAACTCCCTCTATTCTCTGAAGATCGCCTGGAGGCGACTCCCCTGATGAAGGCTAGATGCTCAGAGGCTGCCCGGCCAAAAGTCGAGTCTTTGATCTCTCGGATTCGGGCCCTTCTATCCCACAACCTGGAGAATATGGACCTTGTCCGATGCTGGACCACCTGGAGGATTCAGCCGCTGAGTCATAGGACTCGGCTCATTTGTACATATACTCACTGTGTGGGTGATGACCTCCGGGTGACGGAGCAACTGTCAGATGGTCCTGAACTCGGTCGGCTCATCAAAAAGCTGACCGGGAAGCCGGTGAAGGACCAGGCACACTTTGGGCTCCAGCCCTTCTGCTCCACCAACCCAGCCCCTGATGTAAGCTTTACTCTTTACCACATTTCTAACTTGCTTTTATCTGTATCGCTTGTTAACTCATTTTCTCTGACTCTCTTGCAGCTCACCGACTCCTTCTGGAAGCCGGCCTCTGGAGCTGGCACTAGGAATGAAACTGAAGCTGAGGCTGAGATTGAGGAGGAGACCCCTATCACAGAGGAAACCACTGTGGCAGAGGATGCTGATGATGATGCAGACGAGGAGTCCTCTCAGGAGGCCCCGGCTGCAAATGATGGTGATGATGACAATGAGGATGAGGAGTCCTCTCCAGAGGCTCCTATTGTAGAGGATATTGATGAGGGTGAGTCCTCCCCGGAGGCTCCTGTTACTGAGCAGGCTCACACGGCTTCTGGCGCCGTGGCTGCTCAGCAAACCTCATCCGAGGAGTCCTCAGCTGCGAGAAGTCACTCCTCTTCATCCCCTCCTTCCAATACCAACGTGTCTCGAGAGGCTGTCCCCAAGGTAACCCTTTCACGAGTCCTTGGATCAACTCGCTCGCCTGCTAAGCCTGAAGAACGTGTGCAGAGCGTTGTTGCTGCTAGGAAGAGGAAATTGTGCTCCGATGGGCCCGCAGATGCTCCTGAGCCTCTGCCAGTTTCGCACCAACGGAAGTCGGCTTCTCCTCCTAGCAAAGACGACTCCTACCACTCTGGCATGTCTATGCCCTCTTCGGACTCTCAGGCCTCCTTGGACCTGGAAACTAATGCTGGGTAAGACTCCTCTGTTTACTCTATTTGCATTCAAATGACTTCTGCTTTTCCTTTTCACTAGATTTATTGCTGACTTCTGTCTTTGTCTATTTCAGGGCTCGGCCTTGTGTCAAGGTGACCAAGCTCCCAGGCATGACTGATGTCACCTCTGCACGTGGACCTGTCCCTCCTTCGGCTTCTCAAACAACAAGCACAAGGACGGGTCCCTCCACTCCTGCATCTGCTGGTGCAACCACAGCTCCCACTGTCCTCGAGTCCCCTTCAAGGACTCGGGAGGCGACCCCACTGATGGTCCAGCCTTCCTCTGGGACTAGGACTCCTGTCGCCGCGCCTCAAACTCATCCGACTCCTCCAAAGGCAGCTCCTACTGTTCAACCAAACGACAAGCCGGCCAAGTCCTCTATTGACTACAGTCGACTTCGAGTGTCTGACAACATGTCTTTCTCTGAGACTTATGCTCAGGCTGTCGACTAGAATGATCAATCTGCCAGGCTAAAAGATGATGAGCAAGCAGCCCTTAGGTCTCTTCACATGATTCATAACATAAGCTTTTGACTTNCCAAGCACCTGTCTGTGGTGACTTGTGACTAAGATAGGTGCTTTGCTTTGAAATTGAACTCAATTGCTGTGTAGAAAAATTTGCACACTGTAGCCCCCAAGCACTGAGTCCTTAGCTCTACTAGGACTCGGGGCTGCTGATTTGCTGTCTGTCGGGTCCTTGGACCAAAAAACTTTCCACGAGTAGCCCCAAGCGCCGAGTTGTCCAGCCTGCGACGACTTGGAGCTACAAATCAATGCAATTTACTGGTACTTAACTTGTAGAAAAAATTCTGCTCTGCGAGTAGCCCCCAAGCGCCAAGTTGTTGACTTGTGACGACTTAGAGCTGAAGACTTGTTGACTAGGACCCATGCCTACTGATTGTAAAAGAAAAAATGACTCCTGAGTAGCCCCCAAGCGCCCAAGTTGTTGACTTGTGACGACTTGGAGCTCATGAGTTCTCTGCTTGACTTGTAAAGCTGACTTGTAAATTCTGACTTAGCTACTAGGACTCGGGGCTGAGTAGCCCTAGAAAAAATTGACTCCTGAGTAGCCCCAAGCACTGAGTCCTTAGCTCTACTAGGACTCGGGGCTGCTGATTTGCTGTCTGTCGGGTCCTTGGACCAAAAAACTTTTCCACGAGTAGCCCCCAAGCGCCGAGTTGTCAGCCTGCGACGACTTGGAGCTACAAATCTATGTAATTTACTGGTACTTAACTTGTAGAAAAAATTTCTGCTCTGCGAGTAGCCCCCAAGCGCCAAGTTGTTGACTTGTGACGACTTGGAGCTGATGACTTGTTGACTAGGACCCATGCCTGCTGGTTGTAAAAGAAAAATTGACTCCTGAGTAGCCCCCAAGCGCCAAGTTGTTAACTTGTGACGACTTGGAGCTCATGAGTTCTCTGCTTGACTTGTAAAGCTGACTTGTAAATTCTGACTTTCAATCTGAGTTGCAAACTATGACTTGTCAATTCTGACTTGCAAAAATTTGACTTGTGATTGCAGTGCCTTGTCTCCAAAATGAAGAGGGATATGAAGGAGCTGGAGGACCAGGCAGCTGCTAGTGCCAGGTCTGCTCAAGCTGAGAAAGAGCACTCTCTTCAACTGGAGAAGGATCTGAAAGCTTTATCTGCTCAACTGGAGCAGGTGAAGAAAGAATCTGCAGATGCCAAAAGAATTGCTCAAAAGGCACACAACGATCTGAAAGCTGTCTTTGACACTTGCCGCAAGGGCATTGGGGCCATGTGCCAACATATATTTGGTAAGTTTCTGCCTTTGCTTACTCCTTCTTTGCATTTTGCTGAACTACTTTTATACTGATGTTGAATGACTTCCTTTCTGCAGGGGCTGACTCCCCAAAACTCAAGCTGCCTACTAGCAAACAACTTCATGAGATGCTTGACCACTGTCATGGGCTGCAAGAGGGAGCCCGTGCTGTGGTGAAATATCTGAATGCTAAGGGCAAGTGCCCCAAAGAACCTGAGCGTCTGGTGGACGAGTTGTCTAGAGCACCAGGGTACATACGGCTGTGGAAGCAATCTTCTTTGAGGAGAGCATCCATCAGAATCCTTGCCCTAGCCCACAGTTATTATCCCACTGTCTTAGAGCCGGCACTGCTTACTATAGGAAAGCCAGAACAACATGAAGATGGCAAAACCCTTCACCCAGGACGACTTCAAGGCTGAGGAAAAGCTGGTGCGGCCATATGCTTGTGAGATTGCTAACAAGATGGACCCCTGAGGTATGGTTCATCACTATGACTTGGAGAACAAAAGGTTGCTCCAGAGACTCCTGAGATTGTAAATTTGGCCGCTCCTCACAGGAACCAGCTGGTGTCCCCTCCTCTTCTACTGGGCCGAGTTCTTCATCACCGGCGGCTTCCTGTTCCTGGTGCCGAGCCTACATTAAAGGACTCTTGCTACGCCCACTCCTTCAAGAGCTATCTCTGGTGACGCCCAGAAACAAGAAGAGCTGGCTAAGCATATGAAGAGTCCCAGAGGCACTGGTTTCAACGAAGAGAGTCGCCACCAAGCCTCCTATGAAGCCAGCTCCTGCTTCTGCTGCTCAAACAAAAGACAAGTCTCCTGTGAAGAAGGACTCCCCGATCCCAGCTGAGAAGTTGACTCCTCTAGAGGATCATCCCTTGAATGACTTTTGAATTTGTGTAATGATGTGCTACTGGTTTTTTAAACTTTGTAATGATGCACTGCTGGTGCAAAACCTTTTTAGGTCTTTTGAACTACTTGTTCTGAAACTGTGCCAATCGGCTTGTAATGACTTGCTTGTTAATCTGTAAATTTGATATGTATTATCTATGCAAGTCATTTTGTGGTTCTTATAACCCATCTAATTATCACTGATGAATAAGTAGGCCCTGCATGACTTATCTTACAGCTTGTGGTGACAGGCTCCTGACACCTCATGTCCCTTAGGATTCATAAGAGCCGGAGACAAGTCATGCCTGTAGATTAATCATATTGTGCAGGATGCATCTGACTTACCAGTGAGAAAATTAGGAAAAGTTTGGCTACTGTGCCGGGTTCAAGAGTCTAAGCTTGACTTTTTTCACTGAAAAGCAAGCCCCCAAGAACCTGATGATCAAAATTTAACAAGATAAAGCGCACTCGCTGGGTGACTCGACTAAAGGACTCATATTCACAGAAGCCGGCTTTATTTCCTTTGATCATAATAATTTGATTACATCTAGGCATGGCTCACTGGGCTCTTTGCCTTTCAACTCATAAAACTATTACAACTTAAGTATAATAAGGACGTAACTGAGCTATGTTCCATGGCCTCTTTGCCTCTGCATAGGGATCTAGCGTATGAGCTGTGTCAGCTCCTTTACTTTCACTTGCCGGCTCTCGTACATCCATTCGATAGTACGACCCATTGTGCAAGTTCTTGCTTATGACGAACGGTCCTTCCCATGGTGGAGATAACTTGTGCATCCCTTCCCTGTTTTGGACAAGGCAAAGCACTAAGTCGCCTTCCTGGAAAGTCCGAGGTCTTGATTCTGCGTGCGTGATATCGCCGCAAGTCCTGCTGATAAACTGCTGATCTCTCAAGGGCTAACTCCCTTGCTTCCTCGAGTGCGTCCACTGAGTCTTGGCGAGCGAGTTCATTCTCTGTCTCGACGTAATTGGCGACTCGTGGCGAGTCATGCAGCAAGTCGCTTGGCAGGACGGCTTCTGCTCCATACACCATGAAGAAAGGTGTGAAGCCAGTGGATCTGTTAGGAGTCGTCCTTATACTCCAGAGTACTGCTGGCAGCTCCTCAACCCAACACCCGGCGGCTCTTAGCAAAGGGACTCGGAGCCGAGGCTTAATTCCCTTCAGCAACTCCTGATTTGCCCTCTCTGCTTGTCCATTGGACTGTGGGTGTGCCACTGAGGCTAGGTCGAGTCTGATGTTGTTCTCACCACAGAGACTTGGCCATCTCTCCAACTGATAAGTTGGTACCATTATCTGTAATGATGCTGTGAGGATATCCAAAGCGTGTTTCTATTTTCCTGAAAAATCTCACTGCAGATGCTCCGTCGACTCTGCTGACGGGCTCGACTTCCACCCACTTGGTGAACTTGTCAACTGCTACTAGTAGATGGGTCTTCTGACAGGGCGACTTTGAGAAAGGACCCACCATATCAAGCCCCCAAACTGCAAACGGCCAAGTGATAGGAATAGTTCTGAGTTCTTGGGCTGGTACGTGGTCTTGCCTTGCGTACCTTTGGCACCTGTCACAAACTCGCACTATCTTTTCTGCGTCCAGATGTGCTGTTAACCAAAAGAACCCGTGCCTGAAAGCTTTTGACACCAAGGATCTAGTGGATGCATGATGACCACAATCACCTACATGAATCTCTTGCAATATTTGCCTACCCTCTTCTGGAGACACACACCTCTGGTAGACTCCAGTGACACTCCTCTGTACAACTCGTCATCAATGACTGTGTAGGACTTGCATCGTCTGATGAGTTGTCTCTGTTTGACTTCATCCTGTGGGAGTTCACCCCTAAGGAGATATGCAAGGTAGGGCTCTGTCCATGCTGGTATTGCTCATACTGCTGCCACCAGTGCCGACTTTGGATCTGGGGAGGCTAACTCCTCCTCGGAGGGCAACTTGACTGATGGGTGGTGAAGTTCATCCACAAATACATTTGGGGGTACTTTCTCTCGACGAGAGCCGAGTCGTGATAACGCATCTGCGGCCTCGTTCTTGCGTCTATCAATATGCTCCACTTGATAACCAGAAAAGAACCCGGCTATCTGTTCGACTGCTCTTCTATAAGCCGCCATGTTTGCATCCTTCGAGTTCCAGGTTCCAGATACTTGCTGGGCTACGAGATCCGAGTCTCCAAAGCACCTGATACGCTTGATGTTCATCTGCTTGGCCAGACGCAGGCCGTGTAGCAAAGCCTCATACTCTGCCATGTTGTTTGTACAATCAAAATGTAACTGAAGGACATATGCCAACTTATCTCCTTTTGGTGAAGTTAGAACCACGCCGGCTCCTGAGCCCTCTAGCTGTCTGGACCCGTCGAAATGCATTGTCCAATATTTGGTGCAAGGTGAACTCGGTGAGGACGTGCAATCCGTCCAGTTGTTGACAAAGTCGACCAAAGCTTGAGATTTGATTGCCGTCCTGGGATCGTACGTAATATGGTAAGGACCCAACTCGATTGCCCACTTGGCGACTCGACCTGTTGCATCTCTGTTGCGTATGATATCCGCTAGCGGTGCTGAACTCACCACCTTGATTGGATGCTCTTGGAAATAATGCTTAAGCTTCCTACTTGCGAGGAAAACTCCATAGACTAGCTTCTGCCATTGAGGGTACCTTTGCTTTGACTCTGTGAGGACTTCACTGATGTAGTAAACAGGCCTCTGCACTCGATACTCTTTTCCTTCCTCTGATCGTTCCACAACTACTACTGCATTGACCACCCTTTCATTGGCAGCCACATATAATAGCATGGGCTCCTTATCTGTAGGAGCTGCAAGTACTGGTGCTGATGATAGGGTTTTCTTCAAGTTCTCAAAGGCATCGTCGGCCTCTTTGTCCCATATGAATTTGTCTGACTTCTTCAGGAGTCGGTAGAGAGGACCCACCTTCTCTCCGAGTCTTGAGATGAATCTGCTGAGAGCTGCTACGCAACCAGCGAGTTTCTGAACATCCTTTAGACAAGTCGGCTTCTGCAAGTTGTGAATAGCCTTGATTTCTCTGGGTTTGCTTCAATGCCTCTCTCTGAAACAATGAAGCCAAGGAGTTTGCCTGCAGGGACTCCAAAAACACACTTGGTTGGGTTGAGTTTCATCTTGTACTTGCGCAGGTTACCAAAGGTTTCTGTCAGGTCTGCTATCAGAGAGTCGGCCTTTTGATACTTGACAACTACATCATCCACATAAGCGTGAATATTCCTTCCAATCTGTTCTTTGAAACAATTCTGGATGCACCTTTGATATGTAGCTCCTGCGTTCTTTAGCCCAAAGGGTATTGTTGTGTAACAAAATGCTCCAAAGGGCGTGATGAAAGACGTCTTTAGCTCATCCTCTATGTTGAGTCTGATCTGGTGGTACCCTGAATAGGCATCCAAAAAACAAAGTAACACTGACCCCGCTGTGGAGTCAATGATCTGGTCAATACGAGGCAATGCAAACGGGTCCTTAGGGCAATGCTTGTTAAGACCCATGAAGTCGATGCACATGCGCAACTCTCCTGTTTTCTTTGGCACTAGCACTGGATTGGCTACCCACTCTGGGTGAAAGACTTCCTTGATGAACTCGGCTGCGAGGAGCCGAGCCACCTCTTCTCCGATGGCTTTCCTCCTGTCATCATGAAACTTGCGCAAACCTTGCTTAACTGGTCTTGCATTAGGGTTAACATGTAAGCTATGCTCGGCGAGTTCTCTCGGGACTCCTGGCATGCCCGATGGCTTCCATGCAAAGACGTCCCGGTTCTCACGGATGAACTCAACGAGCGCGCTTTCCTATTTATCAGAAAGGTGTGCCCCAATGGTGAACTGCTTGGAGGAATCACCAGGGGTGAAGTCGACTTGCTTTGTATCCTGAGCTGACTTAAATTTCATCTTCTCCTCTGTGGCCGGCTTCTTAAGGACCGAGTTGTCCTCCGGGTCCATGTTCGCCTTGTAAAATTTCAGCTCCTCTTGAGCACAAGCTGTCTCGGCCATAGCTGCATCTCCTAGTTCACACTCCAATGCTATCTGTCTGCTGCCATTAACTGTAATGACTCCTGCTAGACCTAGCATCTTGAGCTTCAAATAAACATAGCATGGTCTGGCCATAAACTTAAAGTATGCTGGTCGACCAAAGAGAGCATGGTATGGACTCTTAAGATCCACTACCTCAAAAGGCATAATCTCTGAGCGAAAATGCTCCACTGTGCCAAAAGCAACCTCAAGATAAATCTTACCGGTTGGCTTGGCTGACTTCCCTGGTACGATTCCATGAAAAACTGTCTCAGTGGGTATTAGCTGCCTGTCTTGCAGCTGCATCCTCTTGAATGTGTCATAATACTGCCCATTGTCATCGTGAAGCTGCTTCGGGTTCTGCTGGAACCCGCCCTGTTGGTTACCTCCTCCCTGAGGTTGGTTAGGGTTATTCCCGGCTCCTCCACCGTGGTTACCGGGTCCTCCATCATCATTGTTTCCTCTATATCCATTGTTGTTGCCTCTATTTTCTGGTCCTGGTAATCTGGCACACTGCAAATCTACGCACTATCCCAAGGTGTGACCATACTTGCCGTTTCTGGCGTGTTTAGGGCATGGAATCGCCAGAACCTCCTATGTGGTCGGCCTACGTCCCTGATACCCTTGAGAATTGTTGTCCTTGCGTCTGACCCCAGTGTTTGTGTTAGCCACTAGGTCAGAGTTGTCTCCATATGGCCGCTTGTTACTTCCCTGGTTCTGGTTCTGGTTTTGATTCTGGTTCTGACCATTGCCACCATGTCCTTTAGGCCCTTCCTCCTGATCCTTTGTTTTGTCTGTGGCAGCGTGCTTATTAGCACCTGCCATGATCTCGCCAATCGTAAGGGGAATACCTTGATTCAGGCTCTCCTTCATACGACCCAGCTTCCAGCTCAAGGGATTGTAGCTGCAATTTCTCTCTATTGCCATTAGCACTGAAATCGTTGGTAGTCCTTGCGATGAGTTGATGATCTCCGAGACCCGCTTCATCCAATGCCTTGCAGACTCGCCCTTTCTCTAAACACACCGCTCCAAGTCCTCTATGGTACTAAGCTTTTTGCATGTTCCCTGGAAGTTTTGTACGAAAGCCGACTTCAACTGCTCCCAAGAATTGATTGATCTAGGAGGCAAGTTACGCATCCATACTTTGGCTGCTCCCTCCATCATAAGGTGCATGAATTTGGCACACAGATTACCTGTGGCATTGCGGATACTCATCGCCATCTCGTATGTGCCCAACCAGGAAGTCGGGTCCATGTTGGGCTCGTAATTGGGAACTTTGCGCGGCTCCTTGAAGTCGCTGGGAAAAGACTCGGACCTGATGGCATCTGACAGGCACTCTGGTCCTGTTAGTGAAGGAGAGGTACCAGGAAAAGTCACCTCTGTGTGCGCCCGGGTTGGCTGAGGCTGGTTATCTGGACCAGCTAGGGCTCTGTCCATCTCAGCCTCCCGTGCCCTGGCCGCCTCCCTCTCTCATCGCTGTCTTGCTTCATCAACCACCAGCTGAGCTCGTGAGGCAGTTGGTATGTTGACCCTGTTCCTCTCTTGTTCACGGCGCCTTGCGCTTGTAGAGTTGGCCGGGTGAGACTCGTCATGCCGACTCCTCGTGCCAGAGTTGAATGGTGTCGAGTGCAGCCTACTTGCATCTGGAAACGCTGGATAAAGAGCTTGCTGAGTCATTGCTGTCTTCAGCATCTCAATAGCACGGCGGGTCTCCTGTCTCGCTGCTCCTTCTAGTATCTCAATGTTCTCTAGCCTCATAGTTGCCACATGAACGTTGTCCATTGGGTTAGAGTAATGCCCTTCTGGCGTACGAAACCTGCCAGGTGGAGGTCCCATACCACCTGTTGATCCTCCTCCGACTCCTCCTTTAGGTGGCGGTCCGTTGGTACCGTTGCCGCCGGGTCCTTCTGGTGGTGGTGGTGGTGGTGGTGTTGCTCCTCCTCCTGCGCCGCCTCCTGCAGCTGATGAGCTCCCTAGCCCGGCTCCTGCGCCTGGACCATTGGGCGTGTTGAACAAAGCAGTAGGGTTGACGATGACTCCGCCACGCAGGCGACTCCTCGCCCTGCGATGCTGAATTGAGGTGAGTTCCTCCTGGCGACTCCTCACAACCTGGGCTTCTGTCTGGACCCGGGCCCGCTCTTCTGCCAATCTGCGATTTGCCTCTGTGATTTCTGCTAGTTGCCTCTCTAATGCAGCACGAGCACTGGCTAATTCAGCCGCCCGCTCTGCTGCATTGCTTGCATTGATTTCCTTTCTCAGTAGACTTGGATCAAACTGATTTCCGCCGTTCCCAGACATGTAGACTCCAACGACGTGGGCGCGTACTGGCGACTCCGCGTAATCTTCCTCCTCAATTCCATACCCAAGCCGATCCTCGAACAAGGGCAAGATAGACTCTGAATCGGCGTCGTAATCTGGCTCCATACGTGGCTAGGCCAGCGACTCCTCTTCATGGTTGACAGCAAGTCGTTCCTTTGGCTCGGCGATGATGCCGACTTCTGATGTACCGACCGACTCCTCGCCGTCGGACTCGACAACAACTGTTGGCTCTGATACTGATTCCGCCGAGTTAGCGCGAAGACCCGATGTGCAAACCATGCCGACGAACACGTTGATCCCTCCAAAGACAAGCTGGTAACCCTCGTCGACTTCCTCCATCTCTGGAGTCCAGCCGGAGTCATCGATCTTAGTTTCTCCATGCTCATCAGTGTAGACTCGCCCGATGGCGAGTTTCTCCATGGCCCGGCGAGCGGCTCCCACGATCTCAACTCCTCGCATCTCCTGCCCCACGGTGGGCGCCAACTGTCGTGGGGTTGTCACGGCAAGTCCTTCCTTTGGGAAGGTGAGTTCTGGGGCCATTGATGCACGAAGTACGTAGGAGAGGTTAATCTCGCCTAGGGACACAGATTTACCCAGGTTCGTCCCCTCTTGATTAGAGGTAAAGACCTACTTCCTGCTTCTCTTTATTGCTCTAGATCTGATCTCGATTACAGGGTTCCGGCTCCTATCTGGGGAGTCGGCGACTATGGATCTGGTGTTTCTGGATTGCTTAGAACTCGTCGATCTAAGGTCCCGGACCCCGCTTATAAAGGTGGCCGGGCCTCTGGACTTACAACCTACACCGAGTCAAACTAGAACACGGAGTCCTACTCTACGCCTTGGCCTTCCAAGTTAGGGCTCCGGGTTGTACTTGGACTCCTTCCTGACGGGTCCCCTGCTCCATCATGGGCCTTGGTCGGCTTGTCTCCAGCCCAGCCCATGCGACTTGATGTATGACTCGGCTTTGGCCTTCTTAGTCTTGGCGGGTCTACTTTCCGGGTGCATGGGCCTACCTATAAAGTATCCCCCATCATTATGGAATATTTTAGTACCAATGATCTTACAAATTAACATTCACTTTTGCTAGACAATCTTCACTTTGTTCAAAATCAGTATCACAATGTCTATGTTTACATGAAAATATTAGCTGCACTCAGGGTGCACATTTATTGGACCACTCAAATTTTGTTATTAATATAAAGTGTTGCATAAACTATTGTATGGTGGATGTGTATTATACTATTATATCCATTGTAATATTGATGCAAAAGCCTATATTGCATCCCTATTTTATCTCCGAGTTCAACAAAATCATTTGATAGATATTTTTTTGCTATCTAGATATTGCCACTTTGGTTTGCTTAGTGAATGCGCCTCATAACATTGTACATATACTGTTTTTGAATGCTCGTTTCTCTCTCTTTACATGTGATGTGACACTGCTGACATGCCCGTCCATAGTTGTAAAGGGGTATTGCTCTGAATATAAAAATTTACATCGATTTTACAAACGAAATTAAATACTTCACATCTCTACCTAATTTTTTTCTGACCTGAAACTTCTTCAATTTAAAATGTAATGAGATGTCTATAATTATCAAGGAGACACAACATGGGCGCACGGTGGTTGCTGGTGGCTGAGAATCGAAAAGACAACGAGATGGTAAAAAATAAGTGCTTGTTTCTCTCCATACACACATTCATCTATTTATGTTTTGTTGTTCCATAACAACGGACGGGGTCTGCTCAACAACGGTGTCACTGAGCGACATAAAAGAAGAAGATCGAATCGGACCGGCCAATCGAGGATCGGTATCACCGGGCGAGATAAAACAAAGGGGGGCCACATGTAAGGTTGCGATGTGCCACTAATTCCTAGGAATACAGAAGACCGACGCTCGACGCCCGCCGATTGAAAAAACTCATATTTGTGAAAGCGAAGACAGAATATTTTATTTATTTTAATTTTTGGGGGAACTATTTATCATTTGTTTGACCCGTTGCAACGCACGGGTACTGTGCTAGTATAATTAATGGATGCTAGTAATAATATATACAAACCTTACCTTATTATGTACTCCCTCCATCTCGGTTTATTAGACATAATACCAAAATCAGATTTTATCAAGAGTTAGGCGTAATTAGCATTAATGATCTCCTAGAAATGCCCCCATCCACTTTCTCTCCCCAATCTACATGCGATTTAGCCAATGATTTATTTAATTAGACCAATGCATGCGTTTCTGATGGTATCTTATTGGCCTTTCCTAATTAATTGCCTGATTTAGAAGTAATTAACTCGACCAATCCTCACTTGCCTAGGTCCCAAAGAAACTCCAAAAGTGACTAATAAACCGAGATGGAGGGAGTATTAATAAATATACCTATGGCTTGCTACGGGTGAATTCTAGTTGGTTGGTGGCACTCGGATTTGAGAAATTGGTCCTGAAATGTCAGATGACAAGGGCATGGCGACCATGCCGCGCTCTGTGCCAAAATAGATAATTAGTGGTATATTATTGTTATAGTTTCGTCATGTGCAAGTAAGACAATCGTGAATATGCTTTTGTTAACCTCAATATATGTTGTAAAAGTATAATATCTTAAGGGTTAATTATCTAAAAGCCGCATGTGCTTTTGTTGTTTTGTTGTTTGCACATGTATCGTCCGCCTTATAAATCATAGAAGGACAAGCTAGTAGGACAAAAATACTCTACTATAATAAAGTTTGAAGGATCCCTCGCTCAGCTATCCAAGCCCTGTCGACATATCACACGTTGACACGTTGTTGCCTTATGTATGATGTGCCTGGTTCTTATTGGCTGGAGGCATGCGTCTGTTGCTTTTCTGTCTCCACTCGCTCGTTTTGTCTTACTTCTTCCCTGTGTTATCCGGTTGCTCTTCCTTCCTTCCTCTCTTTCCGTTTTCCTTTTCCTCCCGGTTGATCCGGTACCGGTCTCCCCAGTAGGTTTCTCCTACTTTGCCTCGTCTCGTTTGTAAGAGCCGGTCGACCTTGTGCTTCCGGTTTCCTTTCTCCCAGTCTGTTTGGGCTTCATGTGAACAGTCGGATGTGTGTTTTTGTTTTTTTTAATTTCCTTATGGTGTTCTTGCCAGCCACATCCCTTTTCTGCTTGTCCTTGATTGGTGGTGGTAGTTAAGGTTGTCTCTTGTTCTTTTTTTATCAACGGTAGTAGGTTGGGTTATTTGTTTGTGTGATTTTGTTGATTTCCTTCCACTGGTTGTTTGCCTGGTCCCCGGTTCTCCACGTATCCCTTGTCTCTTTATCTCCCCATTTCCCTCTGACACACACACGCACAGGAACCAGACCGCGGCGAGCCGGCGACTCTTGTCGCTAGCGCTGTACGATGGAGACGAAGGGCAGGCCCTCAGGTCGTGGCCACCGGGTGGCCGAGATTGAGGAGGCGGCGGTGCGGCCATCGATGATGCACGAGAGACAGGAGAGGTCGGCTACATCACCAGACCTCCGGCAAAGCCACATGAGAGACTGGAGGAGGCAGCCATGTCGCTGGATTTGGCTGCTCTAAGATCAGGAGCAACATCGCGTGGAGCCTCCCAAGCGCGCCGCGGTGGAGCGGTGAGTTCCAGTGCAAAGGAAGGTACAACACCGTCGTCCCTATTTGTCACCCCCTCCTAGCGCCGCTTCCTATACTCCTCTCCCCTAACCCAGCGCCGCCGCCTTCCGCAGGGTCGCCCCACCTAGAACGCCCGATTCGGATCTGACTCGTTGTCAAACTGCTCTAGATTGGACTTCAATAGTGAGTCAATTGAGTATATTTTTTCTTGTTTTGTTAGATTATGTTGCTGTACTGCAGATAAATGATTATTGCATTAGCAAGAGTTACTGCCATCTTATACTTTTATTTTTGTTCTTGAACCCCTTCCCTATGTTAGATGGTAATTTATAAATATTCGCTGCTACTGTAGGGTGCTGCTGACCAACGGACACAATTATTCCCAGTGTGTTACCAGGTTCTTTTTGCCTCCATGTGAAAACAATGAGGTATGGATTTTCTTACTGCTGTTTGAGTGGGACGATGATAGTTTTAACTGGTCAATTAGTCTGGTAAATATTATTATATTTCACTGCGATGGTTATAGACTCATCTTTGACTGTTCTTTGAGTTGCTGATTGTCTTGGGTTTTAGGAATCATACAACTAATTTTTCTTTTAATTTTTTAGAGATATGTTTGTCTGAATTTCTCTTATATCCTGCTGTGGTCCAACTTAAGCCTATTATCTCTATAAGAGGCACAATTTCATGAGAAAATGCCCTTGCATCTGCTTTCATAACTTCACATTTGGATATCAATTTATATGCTTGTATGCTTGAACTAAAAGCATATTTTATTATTCTGCATAGTATTATTAACAAAGGCAGGAAAACCATAGCACTAAAGTTTTCTTTCGAATTGTACACCACTACTGTATCTGGTTTAATAATTTAGTAGCTAGCTGATGCCACACCATCCGCTGATGCACACAGTTTTGGAAGTTGAGGCTGAGGCAGAAGGACATGGAGTGACACACCTGCAGGACTATGGCCTCTCCTCAAGAATTTGTTTCTTCCTTGGATTTCAGTTTAGTTGAGGCTGAGGTAGAAGGACATGGAGTGACACACCTGCAGGACTTGGCCTCTCCTCAAGAATTTGTTTCTTCCTTGAATTTCAGTTTCAGTTGAGACTGTACGTTACTTCCCATTTGTTTCTTCCTTGGATTTCAGCTTCAATTGAGACTGTATGTTACTTTCCAGTCAGAGTATCTAAGGTACATTAATTAGTTGCATGTTCATTGTTTTTGCGTGGCTGTAATGCAGTTTAAGCATCGTGGAAACATTTAATTAGACTACGTACCATGATGAAATATGCATATTTTTTTGTGCTGCCTTAAATAGAAGTGTCCTCCAAACATTACTTTCTTAGGTACTACAGTGAACATATTAATTCTGATGCCACTAAAATTGTATTTCCGTGAAAAAGAATGGAAAAAGGAGGAGAACGAGGTAAAGCGGATGCAATACAATAATAAAGGACAGTGGAAGTTGAAAGAAACAAGAGCTTGAACCTAACTATTGTGAAGTTGTTGCGAACTAAATAATTAAAAGGGATGATGTATTGCCTAGGTTGGGAACATGATAACCATGGCGCAAGTTCAAGGGCAACCTATTGCATGGCTAAACAAGCATGTAATAGATTATATTTCTATGGTAGTACTATACAAATGAGTATTATCTCAAGTTGCTTGGTCTTACTTGTTTCTATGCAGCTGGAGGTGGATAGCAAGTTGATGGCCAGAGCGCAAGAACAACCAAGCATGTTGGAGTCCACGAGGTAATTACTGAACAATTCAATTGATCCTTACACTATACTTTGAATTGACATTGTATTTTAGAGGCCCTCGTTTAAGTCATGTAGTTTGCATCTTGAACCCTTGACACACATAGTAATCAAACGCTAATATTTATATTCTGCATTAGATATTACCAACAATGGTATGTGTAGTTTATTCTACCTATTGTTGTTGCATAGGGAAAACTTTTGCAATGATAGAGAAGTCTTCACAATAGGATTCTTGCAAGTTCAAACACATGTATATTAGTTAGGTTAGATAGTTGTTTTTTGCACGGGGACGGGGTAGGGGAGGGAGGAAATAACACACTTGAAACAGAGCATTGTTTTTGTATCCTACATATCATCTTGAAGTGAACTGCATAGCCAGTGCATAGGCTATTCGTTTTTCTGCTCCATGGAATGTCCTAGTTGCCTCCACTCTTAATGATTGGTGGTCGAGGAAGTGATTCTGGGTTACCATCACAAACAAATCAAAGGGCTTTGATAGTGTAGCGATCTAAATGTCTTGGTAGATCTGGGAAGAGAGAAACAATAGAGTTTTCAACAATGTGCAAACTCCTTCACACGCCATTGAAGATTCGTGCAAGGAGATTTTCATGGCATGGCTTTGCCAACAGTTTGGTACGTTTTTCATTTTGTTTTATTTTATCCCCATTACAGGATGGCAATGCATGATACTCCGTTCGGCAGGTTGCAATACTACTAGTTTTATCAATGAACATTTGGGAAAGTTCTTAATCTCATTGCCAGCTTGCACTATGAGATTGCTTATTTGTTATGTCATCTTTGGATGATTTGCTTAAATTGATTGACAATAAACCAGAGAATGTTTAGCAACGACCATACCCCCTTTTTTTATTGATACATTTTCTTTTGGAAGTAACATAACTCATGAAGAGAAATGGCCTTTGACAACTGCTTTGATCGCAGTGAACAGATAGATTTCAATTTGAACACGCTGGACGGACTGTCACTCGAGCTTCTCAGATGCACTGTTGCTTTTTTTCCTCCCCCCCCCCCCTTTTCATCTCATCTTTTTTCAACTAACTTTTATGGTACTTCTTATGTGCAAAGCTTGTGATTTGGTCTGGGTATGCCATATATATCGTAGGTTCACCTTTAGCTTCATGGCTGACCTTAGAATTGTTGTTCAACGTGGACACACAGTGAGATGGGAGGCTGCAAGTCCTAGGTGAATATCTCTCCAGTCTTTGATCCAATCATCATGTTACTTCGGGTATAGTTCACTTTCTATTTTCTGGACTATTTAGGACGTCTGACACTTTTGCTGTCATGGCAGAGTAGAGCTTTATGGCTTAATGTGTGGTTACTAATTTATCCGTCTTGCATTTTTAGACTCCAAAATTACCTCTAGATTACAGTCAGATCCCTACAAAATCTGACCCATGCCTCTTTAATAGGACGGTGCTTGCTCTTATAGTATTTGTTTGTAAGTTGATGCTTCTAATAACCGATGTGTGACGGACTTAGTTCGTGATTTCTTTCTTAAGTATCTTGTTGTCCAATGTGTGTACTGCCGGGACGCTAAAAAACATATTTAGGGTTGTTGTGCAGAGTTTGGTGAAATTCAGTATGGTTAAAAGATCAAAAAAAATATTCATTCGCCTTGAGCTTTACTCACTATAAAGATGGGTAACATGTTTTGAGCAGCTCACTAGCTAGCGTACTGGAAGGAAACTTTCTTTTATCCGTGCACGCATTTCCTGTACTATCTATATCTTACCTGCTTAGACATTGGTCTTCCGTTTTCTTAAAAATTATGGGTACTTTTGCATGTCCTATTGGCATTACACAACAATGTCTGATCTTGCCATTGTTTCTTTATGAGGAAAATGTTCGCAGTTATTTGGATGAATCTGAAGCCATTGAATATTACGTAAATATTCCATTCATGAATACTATATACAAAATTATTTTTGCGGCACTCTTGTTTTCAAGAGATTCACGGTGGAGATTTTAACCCTTTAGCCAGGGCAAGATAATTACATTCTCTTCTTACATAATTTATGTATTTGGTAATTGATTCTTTAATCAGTTTTTTGAGGACATCGATAAGGATACACATCAGTTATCCCAACTCATATGTTTTCTTGAAGTGTTGCTTTTGTTTTGCGTATCAAGGAGTGGACTTAATCTTGATCTGTTCGTGGTTGCAGTGATTATATGAACTGAATGAGTCATTATGTAGGCTGCACAATAATATTACTTGCAGGGTAAGGACAGCCTTAGTTTTGTTTGTTCACTTGGAGTAAAAGATATTTATTCTAATTTCTAATTTGAATTGTCATTTTTGGGTTCTAGATAGGAAAATTAGTCCTAGGGACGTCGTTTCCAATTGTATCCCCGAGGATGACTACTTTTGTATCTCCATGCATTGTTATCCACCAGACTCTTAAGAGAAAACCCAAACTAATGTGTTTTCATACTTGCTAAGCTTTATTTGTTCTCTTAATGTAATCTACAAAACAAATTGAGATCCTACGTCAGAATAAGCCAGTCTATACTATTAACACAACAATCTGATCTTGATAATTATGAATGTTCAACATTTTCCACCTTGTGCTTAGCTTACCCGACTTTGACTATTCTATTTCATCATATACCTACTGATAATTATGAATGTTTAGCATTTTTCCACCTTGTGCTTATCTTATCTGACTTCGGTTATTCTATTTCATCATATATGTAATTTTTCCAGTTTGATGAACGTTCTTGTTAGTTCTGTAAGATCTATATTATATTAAATTTACAACTCCATATGTTGTGAATAAATTATGATGTAATGTGCAGTATAGGGCTTCCGCCTCATGGTAGCGTTCGTCATTGACATTTTTCTTAATCTACTGTGCATCCATTTATTTTTCTTCCTTTCGGTTTTCCGCATCAATCGCCGTTTATGCTGATGTTATTTGCAGGTTAGGCCAAAAATGACCAGTTGGTCTTTGTTGGGGCTTAATGAAAAATTATGAAAGTAATTTCTCACACTCGTAAGAAGAGCATGACCTTTTTTTTCTTCGAGAAAATGCAAACGACGTTTGCGTGGCTACATAGTTTTAACTTGTCCTATGTTGTAACATGCAACATGAAATACTACCATGGATTTTGTTAGACCGGGAGGTGTTAGTTAAAAGTCCCCAAACAACCTCATGTTCAAGCTTTTAACTTCGGAAGTCATATGATCAGAGCCACATAGACCAGACTGTACAATTTACCATTTATAAAAAAGATATTTAACTCTAGATCTAACATCTCTTTACACATAGAGATCTTTGTACCTGTTTGGAATTAAATTTGGATATGGCGTTTAGTCTTCTGAGTCCTGGCACTTGGTTGTCAGTGTAGGTTTTCATTGAGGACGTTGAACTACTTATATGTTGCAATTGCTAACTTAAGCTGATATTTACATATTATGTGCAGCAACTGCTCACTCCGCGAGGTTGTATCTATATAATTTATGTTTTCCCGGAGCAAATAATCCAAGCAGATTTCCATTTGATGAAGCAAACTCTGAGTTAGTTCAGTTCTGTCCATAGAACATAATCGGATGAGAATTTTTCTATTTCTTATAGCTGCACATAGGGCTCTAAGATTGTGCAAGTGCATTGTGAATCTAGGTTCAAAACATTAGCTCATTAGTACTCTCTTATATTGCCTTCTTTATTTCGTTGTTAGGTTCATTTGTTTCTTTATGAGCTCATTAGTACCTTGTCTAATCGTGTGATGAGAATCCATCTAATGTCTTGTGCAGGATATAACTTTTTTTTACAACATAACTGTTATGACAACTGTAATAATACTACACATTATGTGATAATTTAATGCATTATTATCATGTGATTTACATGCTTATTAAATTCGTATTTATTAGTGCTCATTTATTGTTAATCATTCTCCTCCGAGAAAAGTGTGGAAATAGTATTGCCTGCAAGATGCATCAACCATAGTCTGAACATGTTAAAAGTTCATAGTCTGGAAATAGTATTGATATGCCTTGCGCTTAGATGATAGATGATTTCCTTTTCAGTAGCAGAAGAGCACAAATACGTGTTTAAAGTTCAGTGTAGCATGAGGCATACCATCGTGCTAAAGCTCAGTCATACCATAACCGTCGACAAGGTCAGTGCTTCCATTAAACCCTGGCCCAGTAGATCAGTGCATTGGTTTCTCTAAAGTTCATATGCTTTGATCTCACTCCGTGACACCACTTAAATATTATGATGGTGTAAACAGGGACCGAGGGCGTAAACGAGTGTAGATCTACGTGTTTCTCAAGGTGGCAGACATCAACTGTACTGAGATTCCTTGCTCTCCCATGGAGATCAAGGATCCCGAGAGGTTATCATCGAGAGTGTTATTTTGTACATCGAATATTTTTTCAAATGTATGTTTGTGAGAGCATGGGACATGGGACATCAGAGCACGTTACATACAAACATTTTATTGCCTTGAGAGCATTATTTGCTCGTTTCATTGTAATTTTATTGTTGTATAAGATACAATTATGTTTCCAATGTTGTCATTTTGCTTGTTTGTGGACTATTTTTGTAAGATAATTAAGGCACATTAGACCAAGCTCATTAGAAAAAAAAATATTGTTTCGAATGTTTATTTTGCTTGCTCATTTTGTTGTGATACAATTGTTTTTCCCTTATTTCCATCTTGCCTTTTTATGAGCTCATTATGTGCAATATCTTGAGCTATTACAGTAAAGAATATATAGTAGCATGTCAGCGAGTTGTTTGTGATAAAAAATTCGTTAGTATTTAATATGATTACACTGGTTTAATGCTTTGATATGATTACATTGGTTTAATGCAAGCAGGTGTTCTAGACCGGTATATCCTATTTGGGCTATAACTTTTCAAGTTTAAGTTTGATCGCACCAATTTAACTACAAACACAAAGCAGACCAAAATTAATGTTTCTATATCATCTCAGGGTCACCCCACGGGCGCGGTGTGCCGCCGCGCCAAGGCCTACTAGTAGATCCTAAAGTTTGCAGGATTCCTGCGATCTCAGCTATCCATCCCTTATCGACCTATCCCAGATTGCCACGCTGATGTGCTGCCTATAATGTGTGTGTTTCTTATTGGTTGGAGGTGTGAGCCAGGTTGTTTTCTTGTCTCCATTTGCTCGCCTTGTCTTATTTCTTTTCCTGTTAGCCGGTCGCTCCTCCTTGCCTTTTCTCCTTCTTTTCTTTTCTTCCTCTCGGTTGATGCGGTGCCCTTCGAGCTTCTTCTGTTTTGCCTCCGCTCGTTTGTAACCGGTCTCTAGTTTGCTCCCGGTTTCCCTTCTCCTGGTATGTTTGGCTTCATGTGGACTGTTGTGTGTGTCTTCGTGTTTCTTTCACGTACCCTTATGGTGTTTGTGGCAGCCACGTTGCTCCCCTTCTTCTCATTAATGGGTGGTGGTAGTTTAGATTATCTCTTCTTGATTTCGTTTTGTTGCCTCATGCCATCTCTTGCTTGCTTGGTTTTTATGCTTCCACGTCTCTTTTTTTCTTCGTGTTTCGTCTCCTATGCACGTTTCTTCGGAGGCAGTCTTGACAACCTCCATAGCTGAGCTTTGCCTCCACAAACCTACGCCGACCTCAAGCTGCCGCCTATCTCGTACTCTTCCGCGCCCGAGCTCTCTCCTAGCACGAGCACCCCTTGGCCGACCTCACCGTGGCAGGCGGGCGTGGTGTACGTCGGTTCCTCCGGCGTTGCGGCGTTCTCTGAGGCTTTGGATGGCGTCCCCAACACCGCCGGCTGGTTCAATCATGTGCGCTCGCTGCATGCTTGCTATTGGGAAGTCATCTGACCTCCACCGTGCCGGCAGCCATGTGGGTCGGTTCCTCCTCCAGCGTTGTGGCCGTCGTCGAGGCTTTGGACAGCGGCCCCGGCACCGTCGGCTGTTCCATCGTGTGCGCGATCGCTGCTTGCTCGGTATTTGGAAGCCGTCCGCGACGCCCGCCAGCTGCTAATCGTCCGCGTCATGGTGTTCAGGATGTTACTACTGTTGCTTTCTGTCCTTCACTTCAGTTGTTCTGTCGAGCCGGGAGATTTGGTTGGACAAGCGTCCATGATATTGTGGTCGATTTTGTATAATGTTACCGTGCTATTGTCGTTGTTATTGGGCTTTTCTCGATTTTTTATATTATTTCTTGCCTTGTGTGTTTTTGTGCAGGTGATGTTACGTCCCATGGGATTAGTGGCCCTCCTCTTGATGTTTCTTACTTCAACCTTGTCTGCTGCACAGGATTCTGATGTTATATCACTTTTGTTTTGGAATGGAGTTCTTCCAATCCTTACTCCGGTTTGTTTTCTCTTATGTGTTCTTATTTATCTATTTGGTGCTTCTGTGTTGTCTCCATGATTTTGCCTGCTTTTGTATTTCTTTCAGGTTTCTACAGGGATTCTTTCAATACTCTAGATATTCAGCCTTCTGTCAATGATGGCAAAGATCTTTGTTGTTTGGTCTTATGTGTTAAACCGTGCCGATTCTGCTGATCAGGATGGTTCTTTCCGTTGATTGGCCTCACATGGACGCCCCATGTTCTTGGATTCCTCTAACCGCCTGTTCGTTCTTCTTGGTCCTGATCATCTCTTCCGTCTTCTTCTGCTTGCTATCCATCTGGGTGCTCCATTGATTCAGTGTCCTGATAAGTTTGTTGAACAATTGTTGACTGACGCCCAAGCAGCCAAAATGCCGTGCTCACCTGCCCACTCCACAAGCTCTTGCGAGTCAAGCTAGATCACGGTCAGTTGGCTGTACTACATGGGGATGGCGCACGATCTCTCGAAAGGAAACATCCTGCTGTTCAAGTATCAAGGTAACTTGTGCTTCCAGTTGAGATGTTCCCGCAGAATCGGTGTCTGAAGGAGTGCAATAGAACATTTGCTCTGTACATGACTGATGGTACAAGGGGGGCAGGCTCTACACTCCCACAAAGTAAGGCAATACATTCATCAAACTGCTTTGTGTGTTCCTTTGTTCCAAATGACCCTTAATAACTTGATTATTTACTATGTCTATTGTTTCATGAAATGTAATTTCCCAGGTCGTAAGCAAGAAAAGGAAAAACGAGAAAACAAGTGGTTTACGCAATTTCTGCGTATGTCCAGTCGCATAGCAACTTGCTGGCATTTTGCCAAGGCACATATTCATGAAGGAGATAACTAGCTTTGCTCTTAAAAGCTTCTTTGCAAGCACTACATTTATTCTATTTATATATTTCGTTTTATCCGGCATATGGACAATCATGGAAGAACTAGAAGCTAATCAAGTTATGTATCATAAACAGAGCAGATGTAGCTAATTATAAATTCGGACCAACCAATTGACCACAGGTTGAGAGATTGGTTCCACTATTCAAGTAAGTACTTCACTAATTCGTCTTCTTTGTATTGCTAATGAATGACAGGACTAGATTCTGGATTGTCTCTGATTGTCGTTCAAGAAAGAAACCCTCCATGTGAAAATTTATAATTTTTTCCATCGGAGACTCAAAATTAAATTAAGATGCACAGACTAAGTAAAATGTCTGGTTTGAAAGTTAATTTCTTTTAATTATGGACAAATTTAATCACAGGATCCACCAAAATATGATCTTTAGCTTCGTAATATTTTGATCACACAAAGTGTGAATAGGTTCTTGTAATGTAAAAAGTGGGAAGAGATAGACTTGTGAATTACATGTATAAAGATAAACTGAAGAGGAATTATATAGACATATGGCTCTTGGAAATAACGAACGTTGATTGCTTTGTCTAGCTACATAACGATCTCCTCAACAATTGAATTTGCAGACTTTACCGATATACTTATGTGGCTTTCGTACTTATGCCTCAGTTCCTCGCAATCAAATAGGGTTTTCAAATGATTTTTCTATTGCATATTGTTTGCAAAATAGAAGTCCACTGCATGAGATTACAAGGTGTGGTCAGTTACTTATTTTTCTTTGCGCTCTTGATTATTTATTTGTTTTAATCAAAGGCTGACGTATCAGGTTATAAGGTGTAATTAGTTGCTTATTTTTCTTTTTTATTTGTTCTCCTTCAATTGATTTTCTTACAAGCTGTCATTATTTATTTGTTTTAGGTGCTGCTCTCTCAGTATCTTCACTTCAACACAACAAATAGCTGGCCTTGCCGATGGTTATGTTCTTCACAAGTGAGCTATGATTGAATTGAATTAATTGATTATGGCCAAGTATGAAGACTCTACAAGAAGCAAACAGTGAACTTTTACTGCTTATTTTAGCATTTTTCTTAGAAGCATAAGGGAAACCGGCATATATAGTTGACTGCTCTTTAAAGGAAAAATGTGGTAGCTACTATAAATAAGTGCTTAGTACCCAGTATGCTATTTAGTCTAATGGATTCTTAGGGAGATACTTAATCCCATGGTTTTCCGTAGTCTCCAGCTGTTTCTAGCCCCTCTGAAGTTTATAAGATGTCTACTGCATCTACCTCCATCTATAAATGATCTGAAGGTATCTTGCTTATATTCCAGCAGATTCAAGTACTGCCTATATCATGTAGGTGCCTACGTAACCTGCTGCCAATGAAAATGCACGTCGTAGATTAGGCTGTAGATTAGAAAGTGCCACTCTCCTTCAGGCTAGCAGTGATTGCAAAATACTTACTTTTAGAAATCGAGCAACCCTTACTTCGTGTCTGCTTATTTTTCTTGGCAGTTAGCAGCGCATAATCACTTATTAGTCACTTATGCAACTACCACCGGAAGTACCTCTCAGGTTCACTTTCAGGATCATGACTTATGGTGCGATAATTTTGCAGTGTTGGTGACTTGGTGCCTACGTGGGTTTCATCGAAATATAAGTTGCTGTTGTTGTAGGTTCTGCGTTTTTTAGTATCAGATGAAGGGATTGAATAGCTCTTGCAGGTTCTGTGTTTCTTAATTGCGGGTGTTTCAGTCTCCATAATCGAACAAATGTGCTTATTCTTACATGGATGTTAGTGTATGATCATGGAAGAGGTAAAGATTGGAAAGTACTTCTCTGAATTTTTATTCTCAAAAAGTAACTCAAAGGATCACACCTTAACTTTATAATTTCATTTCATTGGCAGTTAAGTGAAAACCTGCATCTGCAGTGAGACCAAATCTTGAGCATAGAACTTCTCCCAAGTGCTTGGTTGTTCTGATCATGTGTCGGTGGAACTCTGATAATTTTTTACTTCAAAACTCCATGAGGCCTCCTCTTAAGATGTTCTATGCAAAGTGCAACAAGTTTAGACCGCACAAGACATGTAGATGTACCTCAGTACCTCTAGACAGAGGTGTCAATATTGGAAATGGCCTGTACATTTTTAAGATCTATGGAGCGGTTGCTCATGAAATTGGCTCTTTACTTCCGCTAGAAAATATTCCAGTTCGTAAGTTCGCTCTGTTGTGAGTTGGCTCCTAGAGTGAATATAATTTGCGCACACGATGATGAAGTCGACGAGGCTGCTAACGTGAATGGCCAGACATCATCTCCGACTCATTGTCGTTGGCGTCGGAGGGAGCCCGGGTGATCCAGAATTGGACGGTTTATCATTTTGCGCAGCTCTCCGTTTGCGGCGGCGTAGGGAAGAGTTCGATCCTGTCATGCTAGAAACTTCGGCCATGATGTTTAATGGTTGTAACAAAAAATTTGTATGGATTATGTAACCAGATGAAGATATATATTAGCACCACCAGCAAGTCTCCACTTTTTCTGCATGAATAATAATTCTTGAAACGATACCATTTTACAGTACTACTACAAAACTCTTGCAAGTTGCAAGGACCGATATCATCTCACGGGCGTGCTGTAGCGCCCCGACCCCAGAGCTATACAGTGAAATGTTGTGTAACCGGTCATGCTACACAATCGAGGGTTACTGGGTTTACCAATCCCAGGCCAAAAATCATTGGCAGGCGTGCTCGGAATACATCATCGGCACACAACACCTCGATCATGCCATAAGCTCAGACATCGCTTTCACGTATAGCAAAGAGACCAAGACTGCGGAACAACTGACACATCACAGACTCTACGACACAAGAGATCATAGTTCAACTCATATATGAGAAAGATAGCAAAGTCACAATCAGAGGTCACATACCCAACATTACATCAAGCGGAAGCAAATTTAGTTGTCTAAATAACAAGATCCAACATATGGCCTAAGAGGCCTACAGATAAACATCCCGTGCCAGCCTGTTCCAAAACGTCCCAAGTTGCCACCTCGGAACGCCAGACTACTCGTCGATGTCAATAAAGAACCCACCTTCCATTTCGGTGACGTCCTCCTCTGAAACAAATAATAATCAATAAAGCAAGGCTGAGTACGACGTACTCGCAAGAATTAGTAGGGCGATATAGGCCCGATGCTGACGGAGGCTCTAATGCTGTATAATGTAGCTGGTTTTGCATAAAGCTAGTTTTCCATTTTAAAAGACATCAGGACCCTTTGCATCGTCTACTCAGAATGTTTTCCGAAAAGGGATAAGAGAGTAAACTTTCATGTGTGGTTCTCAACGAACCCTTTTGTAACCAGAAGCAACTCATCTCCACCAAGGCACTCCCTCGAATCACCCTCGAGGAAATGAACCTTTTATCACACGTTGGATTGCAACCTCTAGCTGCCAATTTATTAATTAGGTTCAGGTTCTCTATGAGCTAATCCGCCTTTCCCAAGAGTTTGTCCATAACCGCGGACACGGCTTTTCGAAAAGATTTAACCCTGCAGGGGTGTACTAATTTACCCATTGGTACCGTCCGGCTCACCTGATTGGCCCTCTTCCGGGGAAGGCCGGCGAGTGGGCGCGGTTAAACCTTTACCTCGCATGAGACTATCCAAGAGTCATCTGTGGCGACAGGACAAGTTTACCCAGCCTATTTCAGCCCCTGCCCCCATCGCCACGTCCTAAACACCACCATCCTCATCAATTCTTTTTCCGCTCACACACACGGCAAATGGAAATAGCAAACTAGAGGACCCTTGGATACGCCCTCACAAGTTATTCAGTTAGTAAGGAGCCCATACCCCCACCAATGGCAGCACGCTCGGTTCTTGGTTCTAGCTAAAAGCACTCTCAGCCTAGGCGGCAGGAATGAGGCAAAACACCATCCCCGATGGCAACTCATCCAAGCCTTTTAGCAAATTAATTATCCACCACAAGTAACCATCATGTCCGAACATTCCACCACCATTCGTAATAATGGAATTAAATCACCGGACAAAAATATATCATTTGACTAGCATGGCTAAGCATAGCTAAGCATATATAACAACAATTATATCTTTGTCTCCGGCCAACACATCAAACCTAGGGTTTATAGGAGGGGAAGCATGTGATGGTTCAGGGGATAAACATGCATTCATAGGATACTCTACTTCTTGATCAAAAGAGACATTTGAATCGCATGCAATATTATGGTGGATAAAATAAGTTTGTAAAACAATTGGATGCTAGATGCCAAGAAGGTTAGGTTAGTTCTTGCCTTGCTGATAGTACTGGGCGCGTTGATCGTCGAGGTATTGTGGTGGAACCTCGACTCCTGAATCTAACGAAACACAACAATAACAGGAAACGAAATAAATAACACGAATACAAGGTGCAATGCACAATCATGATGAGATGGTCAATTTATGCACTGAAATCATATTGGGCATGTCCCACAAGTTAAATGGAACCCCTAAAATAAATATCGCAATTAACGGGTCAAAACTCCATATTTAACTTAGTGAATTAAGCATTTATTCAAAATGTCCAGTACTGAAATATGGGGGTCTACATGCATGAAAATGACATTGTTAGATAGGTATTATTCCACTGATCATTTTGGTACTTCGTTCGCAATTTTCTGATTGACGATGAAGAAATGGTGATTTAAACGGTTATGCAATTTAAATCATTTTAACCAATTCGAAAATGACATCAAAGGAAAAGTTGGGTACTTGCTGTGAACTTAACATAGATAGATAGCAATTGCCTTGCTGATCATTTTGACATTTTATTCACAATTTTTGAGTGATTATTTCTCAAGTTATGATTTTCCCAAAATTGGAACTAAATCTGCCATTTTAATAATTTTAGATAAACAGCAAATTAAAAGGTTCATTATTTCATGGAATTAGAACTAACAATTAGATGTTGTTTTCCTGAACATTTTGAGATCTTATTTGCAATTTTTGGATCAAAATTCATCAAGTTATGGATTTTCTAAATTCCATTTATATTCTGCCATTTTAGTATTCATCAAATAACAGCAACTTATTTTGGCCAATTAATTCTACCAAGGGCACTAACAGTTAGACATTTTCTTCCTGAGCATTTTAACATGTTATTTGCAATTTTCTGAAATGTAAAACTCTAGATATGAATTTCCAGAATTTGAATAACTAACAAATGATTTGCATTTCACATTTAAATTCAAATTTTACAATTCAATTTCAGGTATGAGTTACAAATTTGGATAGGTTATGAAATTATAAACTTTCTGATACCTTATTTGCATTTTTCTGTGTTACCAAATATTAGATATTGCATTTACAAGTTTCTGTTAAAATCTGAAATTCACAAAACTGAATAACATGTGACATAAGCATGACGTCAGCAGGGGGACAGCGGCTTGTTGATCACAAATTCGACGCCTCCGGTTGGAATTGAATGAGGGCACTTGCTCCAGGAGCTAGAGGGGGTGGAGAGGAGCACAGGGAGCGGCGGAACGTGCCATATGGTCGCCGGAGTGGCCGGCGGCGACCATCGGAGCGGCGGCGGGCGGCGGTGCACGGTGGGGCGACGACACAGAGCACGGGGAAGGGGGAGAAGGGGTGCACAAGCACGGCAAGCTCACCAGGAAGGCAATGGCGCGGACGGCGAGGCAGGAGGAGGCCGGACGGCGACGAGATGGTCCACGGCGTCGGCGGCCAGAGGCGGAAGGTCGAGGACGATTCGCCCCAACGGCGCTATCCCGGCGGGGAGGGAGAGGACGTCGTGGCGGAGCTGGTGACGGCCTCGGCTGGCTTCGGGGTGGCCGGGAATGGCGGCACTCGACGGCGGCAGGCGGCGGCAGGAGCGCGGTTGGTTTTAGGGTTAGGGTTTGCACGGGAGAGAGAGAGCCGAGCAGGGGGAGAGAGGACAAGCAGAGGGCGACGGCGGCTGCTTCTTATCCACGCAGGGGGCAGGGTGCGGGGGAGGCAGCAGGGGAGTCGACACGGCGACAGTGGCATGGCGACAGTGAAGCCACTGTCGCCACAGGGAAGAAACACTTTTGCAAAAAAAAAACCTGGCCCATTTCTTCTTTTCTGTTTTTCTTTTAAATTTGAAAACAGCACCCTTTTCCTATTTAATTGAGGCATTTAAACATTTTCAAAAATTAGGAAATTATTTAGGGAGGCTCCTGATAATATTTCCAAGCTCCACAAAAATTTGTGCTGCAAAATAAATTTTTTTGCATAACATTTGTTCATAGTGTTTTAATTAAGGCAAAATTTAATGATTTCCAAAATCCATCTACTTGGGGTATTCAAACATCCTCAAAATAATTGAAATTATTCATGGAGACTCATAATAACATAAGCAAGCTCCCCACAATTTTATTTTGAATTTTTGAAATGTTTAACTTGGTTTCAAATTAAGAATTGGTTTAACTCAATTTTGAAGTCCCAATTTATTTAGGGTAAATTATCCGTTTGCCATCAGTTCTGTCCATGTACTCAGTTTTGCCCCTAGCTTGGAATCGTCCTCAGTTTTGCCCCTAGTATGTGAGCAAGGACTCGTTCCGTCAATTTGCGCCATCTCCGTCAGGTCAGCGTGTTTGACTCGGCCCTTACAGGTGGGACCAGGCGGAGGCCATCTCCGTCAGGTCAGCGTGTTTGACTCGGCCCTTACAGGTGGGACCAGACGCGTTACACAATCAGACCGTTGCTGGCCGATGCTTGTGGGACCCAGTAGATAACCGTTGCTTGTGGGACCCAGCAGTAAGTCGCCGTTGCTGGCCGCGAGTGTGCGATAAAATCCCGGCGGAAGGCTCCACCGGATGTCGCAGCGGTGAGCAGCAATCAGCCGAGCGTGCGACGGGGTTGGAGGCGGACACGCGCAGAGGTAGGCGGCGACCCCTGTTGGTAACTAGGAGCCGGGAGCGGGCGGCCGAGAGGGCGGCGTCGAGATCCCCTTCATCACCGGCGGCGGGAAGATTGCTGTGGAGGGCGCGGCCGTCTGCTGCAGCTAGAGGGGACGTGTGCGGAGGCGTTGAGATCCCGATTGGCTACGGGCGGCCGCCAATCGAGCTCCATGTCTTCTTCGAGCTCCCGCGCCATCTCGCGGATCGAGATTCCGGCGGGCATGGAGATGCCGGTGTTGCTCTGTCCGCGGTGCAGGGGGGAGGTTGTTCGGAAGATTTCGGGGACACTGAAGAACCCAAATCGACCGTTCTATGTGTGCAAGAACAAGGGGGTAAGAATCGGGGCAATTTGACTCTTTTCATGGTCGGGATCATTGAGCAATACGGTTGATCTGTTTGGCTTTCATGCAGGTAAAGCATTTCTTCCTTTGGGTCGATGTTCTGGCCGAGAGACTGATGAATGAACTGCTAGAGGAGCACGAGGAATGGCTTCCCATCCTGCCACAGACGGCAGCGGCCGCAGCGCGAGCTCCGGAAGAGGAGATGCAGGGCGGAGCACACATTGAATCAATAGAGGTAGCTGTTGAGCTTAGGAGGTTGAACCAGAAGGTTAGGATGCTCGAACAGTGAGCACAAAAACCCATTTGCAATTGGTTTTGCAATTACATTTGGGCATTTGTGGGTATAGTGATCGCACTCGGTGTTTTTATGAAATTGTATGGAAAGGAATGAATTTGGGAGGGATTTGTATGCTTGAAATTGTGTGAAAAATGTAGAAGAAATGGGAAATTCAGAAACTTTCTTCAGTGAAATTCAGTTAAATGCTCTGCCTTTCTGTAAAAAAACTTTCTATTGGGCCAACTCTATCCAATTAGGCCCATTCGGGGTGGGCAAATTAGAAGGGTGGGTTGTGCCGAAAAAAAAAGGTGTAAAATGAACAAAAATGGGGTTTGGCTGGGAATCGAACCCAAGACCCCGTGGTTTTGGGGAGTATAGTGCTGCGCTAGTGACCGTTAGGGCTGATGGAAGGACTTTGACATGGCAAAGGAAGGAGACTATACATAGTGAGTTCTTTACTTGGTTTAGGGTTTAAAAACGCATTTTGTACTGAATGTTTTGGACACACATGAGAGTGGTTTTCCTTTGGGTTTTGTACTTAATTTTTGGACACGCATGTTTGCATGCACACAGTTAGATTATAGTTTACTCATAGTTAGATTTTTCAACACATTGTTTTCCCTAGAAATTGTTGTACACATACCCTTTTATAATAACTCTTTATATTATATTAGCACGGACGGGAACATACACATATATATTAAACATTGGCCCCTTTTACATATAGATAGAGGGGCCCGATGCGGATTACATATATTAAACAAAAAAAAATGCAATAGGGCCCTAAATATAGAGGGCCCTAACCTAACCGCCACCTAGCCGCCGGCGGTTGGCCTACTTCTTCCACCAGTTCCATGCCGCCGCCCTGTCCGCCATCTCCTGCTTCTGCAAGGCCCGGCGATTGGCCTCGCGCATCCTGGCGTCATCCCTGTCACGGCTCTTCTTGATGCGCCGCCAGAGAGACTTCTCCTCCGCCTTCTCCCTCGCCTCCTCCTCCCTCGCCAACTCCTTCTCCTCTGTCTTCTCAAGAAGGTTGAGAAGGCGGTTCTTCTCCTCGTCGGAGCGGTTGTCGACGCGGTTGGGGTCGGGGCGGTGGAAGAAGTAGGCTGACTCGTGCAGCACCTTGGCCTTGTGCTTCCGCTTGGCAGAGGGATCGATGCCCAGCGCCTCCGCCGTGATCTCCGGCTCCCGCCAGGGCCGAGCCTTCGGCTGGTTGTCTTCGTCGCTGACGGACTCGGGGCTGGAAGGGAGAGAGAGCTTCGACATTGTAGAGGCAAAGGGGCTGGAGAGGGATGAGAAGAGGGAAGAGGAGGCAAAGGCAGTATTTAAAGACCCGATGACGTGTGAATTAATCGGGGTAGATGAAAGCCACTGTGTGAAAACGTAAGAAGATAGATGAAGAAGCAACGTGGAGAATCGATGCATTAGGCGTAGGATAGGTAGCAGTACGTGCGCGCATTAGGCGGTCAAAGCGGTGCCCTGCGTAA
Organism: Puccinellia tenuiflora; assembly: GCA_012064385.1. Classification (NCBI taxonomy): domain Eukaryota; kingdom Viridiplantae; phylum Streptophyta; class Magnoliopsida; order Poales; family Poaceae; genus Puccinellia; species Puccinellia tenuiflora. The sequence continues at coordinate 732,018 of QRDG01001505.1, read as the reverse complement.
ATATATGATGCGACATAGCATGCGTGCATTTAAACCCTGACGAAATCCAAAGTCTCACGCCAAAGTCTGCGTAGCTGCGTGCATTTAAACCAGCCCATAGTTCCACGCCAAAGCCTGCATGGTGCGACGCGACATGGTGTCATCTTGAAAAACGAGGCGTGGTGCAGGCCAGCTGCGTCGCTGCAAATAGCGCTGGTGAACGTCGAGGTCTACGTCGAGGTCTACTCTAGAAAAACTAGGCATGCAGGTCTACGTCGAGTTCTGCATGCATCGGGCTGGTGAACGGGGCCCAGTAGTCAGTGGCCGTTATTGCATGCACAGCGTCATTTTCAATCGTTTGATCGTAAGGAACGGTGCAGATCGAGTACATGGATGCAAACCTCGATCAGATGCTACGGTTTTATCAGATGCTACGATGTTTATTCGACCTATATAATGTGGAGAAGAATCGCAGAAGATGGTTTTTGTAATATGGGAATCTGTTATTTGAATTCAGAATGTAAATTTCCTATTCTTCGGTGAGTTTTTGACCTTTTTTCATTTTCAAAGTTTTAAAACCACCTCATCTCCACCTTGCCTAAATAAGAAATTGACGCGAAGAAACTTGTAATTTGAATTTCTTCAAAAGTTTGAAACTTGTGTGACATCCAAGTCATTTCTAAGTTGTTATGCTCGTGTTGGAAACAATCCTAGCCCTTTTGGTAGGGTAACATCTCCAACAACCAATCGGCTCTACAAAATGAGCTAGAAAAGCGCCCCAAAGGTAGCCCAAACAGCCCCATTTCTAATCCGACCAATTTTTCGACCTTCTCTAAATGACCTCAAACTCTAGGATTAACATCTAGTGCACTAATATAGTGTTTTTGACCAATATCAAGTCATTTTATTAATCTATAAATGTACAACATCTCTTCACCCTTTGACTTATACGGCAGAAGTGAGAAATCACCACCATGTTACATGAATTGTTTGGTTGAATGTACTTATACTTTCTTTATCAACTGAAATGGTTAGTATATGACATCAGAAGACTACGTGTGCAGAGTTTGCATTTTTCTGATGTTTTTTGAATATCCTATGAATATTTGAATTTGGGTCAAACCGTAGGGTTGACCAACATTTAAACAAGTTTAAAACATGAAAATGAAAAACTAAGCCTGGATCCTTCTTATTCACTACAAAATGAAGCTTTGGGGAGGTTTCCCAAGATTTCATGTTGGAAAACTTGGACTTCATTTGGCAGAAGTGAGAAATCACCACCATGTACATGAATTGTTTGGTTGAATGTACTTATACTTTCTTTATCAACTGAAATGGTTAGTATATGACATCAGAAGACTACGTGTGCAGAGTTTGCATTTTTCTGATGTTTTTTGAATATCCTATGAATATTTGAATTTGGGTCAAACCGTAGGGTTGACCAACATTTAAACAAGTTTAAAACATGAAAATGAAAAACTAAGCCTGGATCCTTCTTATTCACTACAAAATGAAGCTTTGGGGAGGTTTCCCAAGATTTCATGTTGGAAAACTTGGACTTCATTTGACAGAAGTGAGAAATCACCACCATGTACATGAATTGTTTGGTTGAATGTACTTATACTTTCTTTATCAACTAAAATGGTTAGTATATGACATCAGAAGACTATGTGTGCAGAGTTTGCATTTTTTGATGTTTTTTGAATATCCTATGAATATTTGAATTTGGGTCAAACCGTAGGGTTGACCAACATTTAAACAAGTTTAAAACATGAAAATGAAAAACTAAGCCTG